>CM052648.1:27840864-27893384 GCA_028533165.1 Leontopithecus rosalia | reverse complement strand
CCCCCATGACGAGGCTGTACTGAAGACACTCACCCCCATGACGAGGCTCTACTGAGGACACTCACCCCCCATGACGAGGCTCTACTGAGGACACTCACCCCATGATGAGGCTGTACTGAGGACACTCACCCCCCATGACGAGGCTATACTAAGGACACTCACCCCATGACGAGGCTGTACTGAGGACACTCACCCCATGACAAGGCTGTAGTAAGGACACTCACCCCCCATGACGAGGCTGTAGTAAGGACACTCACCCGCCATGACGAGGCTGTAGTAAGGACACTCACCCCGCATAAGGAGGCTGTACTGAAGACACTCACCCCCCATGACGAGGCTGTACTGAAGACACTCACGCCCATGACAAGGCTGTACTGAAACTCACCCCCCATGACGAGACTGTACTGAAACTTATCCCCCATGCGGAGGCTGTACTGACACTTACCCACTGTTACAAGGCTGTACTGACACCCCCCATGACGAGGCTGTACTGTAGACACTCACCCCCCATGACGAGGCTGTACTGAGGACACTCACCCCCCATGACTCCAGGCAGCTCCTGGGAGAGGCATCACCACCCCTGCTGTGCCCTGGGCTGTTTATGCTGGGATCTTGGGTGATCAGTTACTTCTTTGTCAAACATCTGTGCTCAGTCGTGCCCAGGGCCCCCCAAGAATGGGCTCTTTCCCTGTGGAGCTCCCCTGTGTGGGCGTCCTCATGCAGGTAGGGTGTGTGTGTGTGTGCGCGCGCGTGCACCCACACGTGCATCTCCCTAACCTGAGTGTGGAGTGTTTGGGTGTGAGCCTCAGGTACCCAGAGATGCCCTGCTGCCCCTTTGTGAACCTGGACCAAGAGCTTCCACTTTTGGAGCTTTTCTTTGTACTCACAGCTTGTATGTCCTCCCCGTCTTCAGAAGGACATCCTTTTCTTGCTTCTGCTACATCAGTTTATTTCTGGCTTTCCCCAAGAAAATGCCGTTCTTCTGGCTGTATGCCCCCTTGAGGCTCACTTGTATCACTCAACTGCATCTGCTGAGCACTGCCGGGCACTGGGGCAGCCCCACCTGCCTGATGTTCTGTCCCAAGGTTGTTGTCCAGCCCCATCCTTATTCGCCCTTCAGAGTAGGGGCCTTCTGGATCCTTCTTTAGGCCTTCTCTTGGCAGCTTCAGCTTTCCTGGGCCTCAGTGGGATGGAGGCAACCAAGTGACCTCTGTCCAGCTTCAGCTTCCTCCCTGTGGGGTGAGAGCACCTCGGGAAGCATTGTTCCTCCTTCTTAACCATGCCTGCTGCCCAGACTGGACCTCACTCCAACCCATGCTCACTCTCCAGACCGGACTGGACCCCACCCTGACCCACAGCTCACTCTCCAGACTGCACCCCACCCTGACCCACAGCTCACTCTCCAGACCAGACTGGACCCCACCCTCACCCGTGGCTCACTCTCCAGACCACCTGACGGGGATGCAGTGCCAGTTTAGTAGTGCTTTATTTTTCTAAATATTAGCCCCAATTCAAAAAACGTTTTTGTCCTCCCATTTTTAGGGTAATTTTATGGAGTGTCAGCCTGAGAGCAGCATCTCTCACCGTTTCCACAAAGACTGTGCCTCTCGAGTCAATAATGCCAGCTATTGTCCCCACTGTGGGGAGGAGAGCTCCAAGGCCAAAGAGGTGACAATAGCTAAAGCAGACACCACCTCAACGGTGACGCCAGTCCCCGGGCAGGAGAAGGGCTCAGCCCTGGAGGGCAGGGCCGACACCACCACGGGCAGGTACCTGGCACAGGCTCTGGCTGGGGTCTCCATCTGTGCACCGGAAAAGGTGTTGGTTGTTAATTTAACATGATTGCTTTCTGCTGTTTTTTCCAGAAGTCTCTGAGCTGCCCCTGATGCTCGTGGTGATTTCTGACGTTTAAGACTCAGAAATCACGTGTTACCATGTGTACATAGGCCTCTGTCTTTCAGTTGGTTATGTAGGTCCCTTTGCCTGTTCTGAACCGGTTTTCACAGCACCCCGTTGATGTAGCTCTGTGGTGTTTCTGTTGTTGGCACCGTCCCCTGTCGGTACACAAGCCCTGGAGGAGTGGTAGCTGCCGCAGTCTGTGACTTGAGTTATGTGGCATTAAGCTTTGAAGGCCCTAGCTGAAGACAAAAAGTCTAAGATAATTAGAAGTATTCATATTAGACACAGATAATTATCTTCCTGGAAGAGTCCAGTAGAAACAGCCAAAAAAGTTTTAGAGCTCAAAAGAGTCTTACTCAAGAGTAAGAGGATCAGTTAAGAAGGGATAGAAGTCACTTGCCTTCTTCCTTCCAGCAATATCCTACTGGAAAATAAAATAACGAAAGAGATTTTTTTCAAAACAGCAATAAAACCTGTTATTGCCCAGCAGAAGAAAAGAACTTAAATGTGACACTTATATAAAGAAAACTAATACTTCATTGAAGATTATTTAAAAGAGACTCAAATTGTGGGCATGTTAAGGTGATTCTAAGGCACTTAGAATCAAAATTCCAGTAGGATTTCCTTTTGTTGGGGTGGGCAGTAGACTTGATAGATTCAGCTTGAAGCTCATTTGTGAGAGGGTGTCTGAACATGTGGCCCAGAAGTCTAGAAGTTGCCTGTGTTTTCTCAGGAAATTTGGTTCTGAGTCCTGAACCGTTTAATCCAGCGACTAAGCAGACAGTAAGCAAATCTGAAGCTCTTACCTAGAGAAACGGCACACTTGGGCAGTCAGAGCCAGTTATGTTTCATACTTTCATAAAACGTTTCCCCAATTTCCTCCCCTGAAGTGCGGCTGGACCACTACTCTCGGAGGATGACAAGCTGCAGGGCCCCGCCTCCCATGCGCCTGAGGGCTTCGATCCGACAGGACCTGCTGGGCTCGGGAGGCCGACCCCCGGCCTTTCCCAGGGACCAGGGAAGGAAACCTTGGAGAGTGCTCTCATTGCTCTCGACTCGGAGAAGTAAGAACTGATGTGTGATTTCAGAGATGTCTCAGAGCCTGTTCTCATCTGCATCCCGCGTTTTTCCCCATGGCATCACTTAGCACTTTTTAGCTTTTTGATTAATGCTTTTCATTAGAATAATTCATGTATTTTCACACTATTTTGGGAAATTATTGCCAATTATTGTCCTCTGCATTATACTAAGAGCAACATGTGACACCTTTGAAGTCCTAAGTGAGGAGGTGGTCCTGGTGGGCTTTATAGTCATTTCCTGAAGTCCTAAGTGAGGAGGTGGTCTTGGGCTTTACAAACATCTCCCGGCTGCTGCTGGCCCTGAGCTGCCCTTAGGTCATCACAGCAGAAACTGCTGCTGCTGCCCTGGCTGATTCCCTCCCGGGCTCCACCCTATCTGTGCAGTACAAGGGCTGGGCCCAGGGACCCTCTAGGCTCACTGACACCGCGCCTCTCATCCTCCTCTCTCCTCTTGGCGTTGCCCCTGCTAGGGAGGCACACCAGACTGTGGCACTGAGGCTTGCAGGTGGCCTCCTCCCTGGGGCTCTCCTCTGTCTGCCTCCAGCCTCGCCTCCGAGCCTGTACCTGCAGCGATGGTGCCATCTACTGAAGCCCACATGCCCTGCGCACTGACCAGACCCCAGACTATTCTGAGCCCTGCTTTCTCCCCTATCCCTTGGTGTTGTGTTAGTCTGCTTTTGTGTCACTATAAAGAAATACCCAAGGCTGGATAATTTATAAAGAAAAGAGGTTTAATTGGCTTACCGTTCTCCAGACTGTACAGGAAGCATGGTATTGGCATCTGTTCCATCGGAGGCCTCAGGAAACTACAGTCATGGTGGAAGGCAAAGTGTGAGCTGTAGTCGGAGACAGAGAAGGGGGAGGCTCCCAGACTCTTAAACGACCAGATCTTGTGGGAACTGACTGAGCCGGAACACGCCTCACCAGGGGATGCCGCTAAGCCATTCATGAGGGATCTGACCCCAGGGTCCAGTCACCTCCCATTAGGCCTCACCTCCAACACTGGAGGTCACATTTCAACATGACATTTGAGAGGGACACAGGTCCAAACCGTAGCAGTGATCAGCTTAGTCATCAAGTTAAGGTTTCAAAGCGGAAGTGCCGGTGTTCCCAGCTCTCGCTGCTCCAGGCATTTTCTGTCGTGAGCTATGCCCCCACTGGTGACCATGCTCTGTGGGCTCATCCTGGCTGGGGCTGGTCCTGGCTGTGCTGCTCGTAGATGACCCCGCTACCCTGCATCCCGTGCTGGTTCTTTTGTCTGTTGTGTAAAAGCCTCACAGTGTGTATCGTTCTCCTGCGGTGACTGGGAATGCAGTTGCTTGTTCTGCAGTTTTTACTGTGAGGTATCTCAAGACTGGTGGGTCTGGTGCACTTGAGCTTGAGGGGTTGGTGGGCAGATGTCCCCCAGGCCTTCCAGCCTTCAGCTTCACGCATGGGATATGAAGCCCCATGCTGACTGTTGTCCTGTGCTTCCCACAGACCTAAGAAGCTTCGCTTCCATCCAAAGCAGCTGTACTTCTCCGCCAGGCAAGGGGAGCTTCAGAAGGTGCTCCTCATGCTGGGTAAGTGCTTTCCTGCTGCCCAGGGCACTGACAGGAGCCGAGAGCAGTTGTTACCCTTCCTCAGAAGGCTGCTGTCATGTCGCTTTTCTGTTTCTGATCTCTGATGAGTGAATAGGTTACCACTGGTGTTTAGCTTTTTAATGGTGCTCATATTCAGTTATGCAGGATATTAGAACTATTCTCTATTATGTTTTAAGTTTTAAAAAGGAATTCGGCATGCATTATTAAATCAAGTGAAAATATGGATTGAGGAAAAGTGAAATTAGTGAGTTGGGGCCCTGCTGAGATGTGTGGTGATGACGGCAGCGGTATCTCACCTGTGCGGTCGAAGCAGCAGTGGTGTGGACAAAGCAGGCTTCAACTATGGGTATTTGACAATAGGCAGACGTATTGCTTTAATTTCTAATACCTAAAAGCATGCTTATTAGAGCCTTCCCAGTGATAATTTCATCTCTGAGCTCATATAGCTCTAGGCTTGATTTCTCTGACGTTCATCTTCTCTGGGTTGAAAAGGGTGATTAAGAAGCCCTTGACCTGACAGTACATCATAAAAGACGTTAAACTGTTTGCTCTCGAGAAAAGGTTTATTTGGCTGGGCCTGGTGGCTCACACCTATAATCCCAGTACTTTGGGAGGTGGATGGATCATAAGGTCAGGTAATGGAGACCATCCTGGCCAGCACAGTGAAACCTTGACTATATAATATACAAGAGAATAGCCAGGCGTGGTGGTGCGCACCTGTAATCCCAGCTACTTGGGAGGCTGAGGCAGGGGAATCGCTTGAACCTGGGAGGCAGAGGTGGCATTGAGCCGAGATCATGCCACTGCACTCCAGACTGGCGACAGAGCAAGACTCCATCTCAAAAAAAAAACAAAAAACAACGTTATATTGACCAAAATGGCAGCTTTAATCACTTTTGTCATAGACTTTACACAGAGGCCACCTCCCTGCCCCGAGGCTTCTGTGCACTCAGACCTCCCAGGAACTGACTGGTGTCCAGGCCTCTGCCTGGTCTGGCTTGCTCCTCCAGGGTGTCTCTGCCTTGGTCAGCCACCTCTCAGGGCCTGGGGTGGCTGTGGCCAGGCCCCTGGGATCCCAGAAAGCCTCAGAGTTAGAGCAGGGCTGTAAAGGAAGCACATGCACTGCTGAGTGAGTTCTAGAGGGACCTGCCCATTAGGTTCTGCAGGAGACTGGCACACTTCTCTCAAGTCCTCCTGGCAGGATGAGGGCCAGAGGATGGTGCTGTGGGCGAGTTCTGGTATGGCTTGAGGTGGCTTTTTGTGTGGAAGCTGCTTGTTTGTGAGAGCACTTGCCGGCCTTGGTGACCATCCTGAGCTGGAGTCTCTGGATACATCTGAAATAATTAATAAAACTGTGTTTGTTCACAGTGGACGGAATTGACCCCAACTTCAAAATGGAGCACCAGAATAAACGTTCCCCACTGCACGCCGCGGCGGAGGCTGGACACGTGGACATCTGCCACATGCTGGTTCAGGTTCGGCGGGCACGGTGCCCTCCTGAGGCCCTTCACCTGCTCCTTTTCATTGCTGTCACCATGAAATAAGACCACATTTGTGGTTCTTCTGGTTTCAAAGTTGCTTAGTGCCATGAAGCAGACCCAGAATCAGCCTTTCTGCCCCCAGTCCTGCAAGCACATCAGTGCTTCCCGCTGCTTCCTCCTGCGTGTACCGCGGCCTCTGACAAAAGCATGCTCTGACAAAAACAGCCTCTCGGCTGTTTCTTGATTTGCTTTCTCTGGCTTTGGTTCCTGTCACTCATGACTCCATCTTGGGGAGGCAAGCACTAGGCATGGACGCCCCTTCCCCAGCCTGTGGCCTGGCCCTTTGTGTTTAAATCTGATCACGTGAACATTTTTAAGCTGCCGTGTAGTCTGCAAGGGCGTGCTGTGTCTCGTTAGTCACTGTCTTGTGTTTCGGTTGCTCGAGTTGACTCTGCCTCCTGCTAATTTATTCCAGACCCTCTGCGCACTGCCCATGTGTCTCAGTGTTCAGACACATGACACCACTTCTCCTCCGTGACGTCCCTTCCCTGATCCCTGTGTTGGGGCCCCTGTTTCTCAAATGCCAGGTTTGAGTCTGGTGCAGTGTGACTTCTGAGCCCTTGGATGTGACCTATTATTTCTGGAAACTTTAGGGGCTTTCCTTGAACCCCACTGGGCTGAAGTTGCACCTTGTTGCAGCATGGGGCCTTTTAGATTCGGCGGAGCGTTTGGTGCACTTGGTGTGCCCTTTCAGTGCAAAAATCCATGCTGTCTGTCCTGGGAGGATTTCCTTTGTGACTTCTGTGCCTAGGTCCCCTTCACCTGTCTCATTGCCTAGGTCCCCTCTACCCATCTCAGCCTGGGTCCCCTCTACTTGTCTCAGCTTTGTCCCTCTGGGACTCCCGTAATTCAGACGCAGGACCTTCCAGACTGATTCCTGCTGTGTTCTGTTCTGCCTTCTGGGCAGCATTCTCAACTTCAGCTTCTAGCTCCTGGGGGATTTTTAATGTGTGGTCACATTTTCAAATCCCAAGAATTCCTTTCCGCTCTTGGATAGTTCCTTTTCTCTGAAGATATTATGGTTATTCTGAAGTTTTATGCTGCTCTGTTTAATTTTTCTTATCTAAAGGTTTTCCTCAAATGCCCGTGACTCTTCTTTATAGTTAAACTTCTAAACGCTGGTGGTAGCTCCTGCTTGCCAGGGGCTAGTCACTGCAGGGTGATCTCCAGGCCTCACTGTTTTGTCTGGAAAGGGCCTGTCCCCTTGGACTGCACTCGTCTCTACCTTTCTTAGGGCCAAGAAGGAGAGAGTGATGGCACACCGTCTGTTGCGCTCACACCTATCTGCTCTCCGGCGACTGAGTCATAACTGATGATGCTTTCTTACTATTTGCCCGGAATGATTTTTCCCTCCTTTTAGTCTGACTTTTCCCCTCCTTTTCAGATATATGTATTTTAAACACAGAACTTGATTTTTTATAAATTTGGTCTAACAATTTTGGTATTTTAATAGGAATGTTTAGTCTTGCTCTTATTTATATCTAATGTCTTATAGTTTTAATATATAGCTGTCTTTGTCCATTTTTTCTTGCTGTAACAGAATACTTGAGGCCAGATCATTTATAAAGAAAATAAATTTATTTCTCACAGCTCTGGAGGCTGGGAAACCCAAGGTCGAGGGACTGCCTCTGGAGACTTCTGGTGAGGCCTCGTGCTGTGCCTGGACACAGGCAGGAACCGCACAGAGAGGGAGAAACTCCAGCGCAGACTCTTGCTGCAGACCAGGCTGCCCATGTGGGAGCAGGTCCATTCTTGGGGGACCTGACCTCGTCTTTGAGAAAGGCGTGGCTCCATCTTTGGAACCTTGTTACCTCTTAAAGACCCGGCCTCCCAGCCTCATTGGGGCCCCGGTCCTAATAAATAAATTGCATTCAGGCCATAGTGCCAGCCTTTTGAAGCCAGTGCTGTTTTGCTCTTTCTTCTTGCCTTCTTTTGGATTGATTTTTGTTTCAATTGTGCCATTTCTCTTCTCTCTCTGTTAGTTTTGAAGTTACAAGCTTTCCACTTGTGGAAAGGCCCCAGTGGTTCGTCTGTCTCACATGCAGGCTTTTCTTCCCAAGGTCAAGACTGAATGAGATGATGATGAGGAGCCAAGCCCCGGCGGAGGGTGAGGCAGGGAGCAGCTGAGGTGACCTGGGGTCCAGTAAGCCAGGGCTTGGGGGTCGTGGGGGGCTCCAGGAGCCTGAGAAGAAAGTGTGCTGGGAGAAGGGCTGAGCCGAGGTGGGCACTGGGGGCCAACTCCATGCAGGAGGAGCTGTGGAGGCTGCTGGGTGTGTCAGGGAGAAGCAGAAAAGGATTCAGAGACAGTGGGTGGGGGCTCAAGACGACTCACATGGGCTGCAGTTCTTGGTGAGATCATGAGGGAAGTGTCCCGACCTGGTAGGCACAGGCTTCTGGGAAAGGATGAGATGAGGTCAGGGGCAGCCAGGGGTGGGTGGTTGTTCGGACACAGAGGTAGAGCTGGAGTGAGGGGTGGGCTGTTCAGGGTGGAAGTGATGCCAGGATGTTCATGGGTAGGGCTCTGAGGAAGAGGAAGAGAGCGTGGTCTGGAAGAGGCAGGAGTTGGTGGTGTGGGGCTCGATAACAGATGCCGATAGAGGGTCAGGCATTCGGCCGGGAGGCCCTCTCCCTACCTGGGCCTTGTGAAGGTTGTGGCATAATTCTGTTTCTGTTGTGGATGGACCTGGACGGGAAGGAGTATGCAGAGTCGCTTGGGGGCAGGCCCAGACAGGAACAAGGGCTGTATGAGCGCTGCCCCAGTGGCCCTAGGAACTTGTCCAGGCTATGAATGTGTGCCGTGCTGAGCCCGTGAAGGGGAAATGTGCTGAGCCCCTGAGGGTGGGCCATGTAGAGCCAGTGAGGGTGGACGGTGAAGAGCCTATGAGGGTGGGGTGTGCTGAGCCTGTTCTCCATGCTCACTGCTAGCCATGGAGGCTTCTTGAAGCTGTTCCTCCTGGGCCTGGAATTCCAGGTTGCTGGTGGTTTTCCTCAGGTCATGTAAGGAGTGATGCCACTGTCTTCTTATTTCCATTCTTCTGTTTGAGAAATTAGCTTGGCACTTCTTTGAAAGAGACTGTGTTCTCTTTGGCTTTCTTTTTTAAACATTAAAATTAAAAAAAAAATATGGTTGCATTGTGCATACAGAAAAGTCCTTAAAATATAAACATCTGGTTAACAAATCATTATATTGTGGCCCTGGCATTCGGGGTCCATGAGATGCAGCATTGCTGGCTCCCCTGACCCAGCGTTGCTGGATGCCCCCCCCCCCCAGGAACAGCAGCCATTTGGGTCTCACCGCCCTCCAAGTGCCCTCGGGCTTTACGGTTGTTTGTTTGCTTTTGACCTTTATGCTAATTGAGTTGTACAGCATGAGTTCCTTTGTGTCTGCTTCTTGGTCAGGAAAATATATGTAGGACCAGGAAATGGCCATGAGGCTGAGTTCCTGAGCACTGCAGGGCTCCCGGTGACTGCCCAACTCTGCTTGTCTGAAGCATTGTCTTTGGGGAGGCTGAGTGAGGGGAGCGCAGAAGCTCTTAATTGTTCTACAGCTTCGAGTCATAGTGTTGTGAAGTACAGTGCTGTGTTTGCGCTTTATGCATAGGAAATGGTTATGTCCCTTGGTGCTGCTGTGTGCCCAGTGCCTGGGGGTCTGACCAGCCCAGAACCACTTCAGATGAAATTCCTAGCCTGAGTTTAATTTGGTGACCTGGCCTACAGAACTCACTGTTTCTGGTCTTAGAGGGTTTCTATTTTTCCTTCCCCTTAGAATCTAAGCAGTTTTCCTGAGATTCTCCAGAAAGAGAGAGATTGGCTTTATTTTTAGTTTGCCCTAAATCCAAGGGTGTCGCTTCTCAGGGTTTCAGCATTTGCAGGGTGTCTCACATCTCACAGCGACTCTTTGGGCAGGCTCTGTCCACAGGCAATGAGGGTCTATGGTGTCATCTCTCCCGGGCTCAGGTCTAGCAAAGTCTTTGAGCCATGTCTCCTGCAGCAGCACAGGAGAGGGGTTCATGTTCATCCTGCAAGAGGGTCCCCAGAACCAGAGGGGTTCGTGCTCACCCTGCGAGAGGGTTCCCCGGAACCAGAGGGGTTCGTGCTCACCCTGCAAGAGGGTCCCCGGAACCAGAGGGGTTCACGTTCACCCTGGGAGAGGGTCCCCTGGAACCAGAGGGTTTCATGCTCACCCTGCAAGAGGGTCCCCTGGAACCAGAGTGGTTCATGTTCACCTTGTGAGAGGGTCCCCTGGAACCAGAGGGGTTCGTGTTCACCCTGTGAGAGGGTCCCTGGAACCAGAGGGGTTCACCCTGTGAGAGGGTCCCCAGAACCAGAGGGGTTCATGTTCACCCTGCGAGAAGATCCCTCGGAACCAGAGGGGTTCATGCTCACCCTGCGAGAGGGTCCCCCCGGAACCAAAGGGGTTCATGCTCACACTGTGAGAGAAGGTCCCCCAGAACAAGAGGTCCCACTTGACTTGAGTCTCCCCAGGGCTCCGTGCCCCCACTGCAGCACAGGCGCTCTGCCATGTGTGACTCTTTGTATTAAAAATGAAGACCCCCCACCCTCAGTCACATGAGCTTCACTTTGAGGGCTCAGTAGCCATGCCTGTCAGGGGCCACCGCCTTGTGCACAGACAGAAAAATCCATCGTGCAGAAAGTGCTTCCCTAACAGCTGACCTGGAGTCCACCCCAGCCTGTTGCTGACACTGGGGACATCAGTGGTCTGGCTCCCAGGCTCGGGGGCAGGGCTCTGAGGGTTGTTTCTGTAGCCTCCTGGGTGTCCTAGCTGCCTCCTGCACCCAGGGCCTTTTCCCCACTGACTTAATCTGTGTTTTCTGACCTGTGGAGTTGGGAGCTATGCCTCCATCTGCTCCAGCTCCGGGTGCTGCTGCCCTCTCTCATTTGCTGCCCCTCAGCATCCTGGTACCTTGTGCTTTAGGATCTCATGCCATGTCTGTGGTTTCTGGAGAGCACTGAGCGAGGTGCCACATGGTCCCATCAAAGTCACCACGGTCACTCACGTTGTCATCAGTCTGATCTTGTATCATCTCTTATTACAAAAAAAAAGTTGTAAACTCCTTTACTGTTATCTCCCCAACACCCCCACCAAGACGTACGGTCCGGTCTTTATTCCCCAACCCTTTTTCCTGAAAAGATACTACCTCCTTCCCAGGCTGCATCTACCCTTAGGTGACAGCTGATGATGGATGGATTCGTGGTGGGCTGAGAAGAGGGGATCAAGAAAGGCCATTCTAGGCTCAGCCCCGCCCCTCTAGCCTTACCTCTCAGTGTAGGGTAAACAAAGGCGTGACTGACCAGGGCCAGGGTCATGCCCAGCTGGGCCACAACCACGTGTGGAATAGTCCAGTAAACACCATGGACTCCCAGCAAGGCTGCTGCCTGGGATATTTCAAGGCTGCTGTGGTCACAGATACCTACCTGCCCTTGGCTACCTGTCAACAAGCTGGGGGTGGGAGCGGGAGAGAGGAGCCGCCTCTGCCTCAGGAGCCTCACAGGCTGCACCAGGAGATCAGCCAGCCTGTGGCTGGGGCTGCCAGGTCCCACGGGTGGCTGACCCGAACACTGTAGATGCATTTGTTGGGTGGCACCCCCTGGAAGAGGGCGTCTAGATTCCAAAGCAGCCCTGGGGGCCCTCAGGTTTCAGGGGCCACCCCCCAGTAGGCAGGGTTGGTTGATGGTGGACACTGGGGACTGGAGGTGGGTGGTGGTGCCAAGTGCATTACCACATTGGGAGTGTAGACAGGTAGGAGGTGGGCAGCTGCCCCAGAGGGAGGCCTTGTGTTCCCCACTGGGCAGCCCCCCAGGGAACTGAGATGCCCTGCAGTAAGTGGAGAGGCCAAGCCCTAGGTTCTGGAGAGATGGTCGAGGGCCCTATGGCTGCCCCCTGGGAAGCCTCCCCCTCCATTCTCATGGGGCCAGGAAGGGGGAAGAGGGGCCACAGAGGCCTATCAGAGGAGGGTAGGGGTGGGATGGGCACTGCCTCCTCCCCTCTGCACCCTGTACCTGCCTGTGGGAGCTGGACAGCTCTGTGGCACCAGCCCTGGCCAGGATGCCCCTCCCTGGAGTACCATCAGCAGGGACTTGATGCTGAAGCCTTTGCTGGGCGGTGGTGGGGACAGTAGGACCGTCCGTGCAGCACGCAGCGGGGACTGGGGGCCTTGGCAAAGGCTTCATGCGCATCCCCTTCTGCCAGTGCCTCAGCTGGGGTGAGGCTCATGTCTGCCGGCCAGAGGTGCTCTTGGCTTGGGGCCAGCTTGGGTGGGGCTGCCTGACCTCAGGTGCTCGAGACTGTGCCTGCTGCCCCCTGGACTCCACCCTGTGCCTGCCCCGCTCTAGAAAGCATGGGTTGGAGGAAAGGTAGTGGCAGAGAGAATCTCCCCTGGAAAAGGGGACACAGCCTGGAGCTGACAGGTGACCTTCCGCCAATAGGAGGGTGCAGCCTGCACCACTGAGACAGTCAGAGCCCAGCAGGTGTAGGGGGCTTGCAGGTTTAAGGGCATCTCACACGTGTAGGGGGTCTTGCAGGTGCAGAGGGCCTTGCAGATGTTTGAAGGTTGCAGGTGTAAGGGCCTTGTAGGTTTAGGGGGCCTTGCAGGTGTATAGGGAGGTTGCAGGTTTAGAGCATCTTGCATGAGTAAGGAGGTTGCAGGTGGGGGGAAGTTGCAGGTGTGAGGGCCTCGAAGGTTTAGGGAGGTCGCAGGTTTAGGGGTCTTGCCGAAGCTGCAGGTTCTCTCTCCTCCCCTCTGGGACTGGGAGAGCTACTGTGCCTCCTGGGCTCCAAGTGGGAGTCGCTGCGGGGCCAGTGCCTGGGAGGCGGACCACAATGGGTAGCGCAGGCGGCTCTGGGCTGCGGGTGAGGTCCCTTCCCGCCAATTGGGGGGGGTGTGCCCGAGCCTCGCGGAGGGTGAGCGGCTGGCGGCTTCGGCCGTGGAGTCCCAGGCTGTGCGGGGTTGGTCAATGCCAGCCGTCCTGCTTGCAGTGAGGGTTTATGGAGAGCATGGGAGGTGGGTCCGTGGGGTCCAGGATGGAGTTGGATGTGGGGCGGGACCCGTTTATTGGCGCTGGTGGGTCTGTTTGGAAATGCTGTTGGCCTCCGCTCTAGTCTCGCTTTGACTCTTCCTTTTGCTCTGCGCTTCTTTTCCGTCCCAGAGGTTTCTCAGACTTTGTCTCAGTGTCCTGTCTTCATGGGTGGGGTCACTTCCTTCTGGTTACCCGGATCCTGGGTGCGAGGCGTGTCTGGTAGGGCTCCGCGCTTGGGGAAACAGGTGGCAGGCTCCAGTTTGCGAGGGGCTGCTGAGAGCTGCCCAAGCCCTCCTTCCTGGGGAACGACCCCCAGGCTCCACCGGAGGCTGTCAGCCCCTCCTGCCCTTGCAGACCTGGGTCTCTGCGCTGTCGTCTGCACTGCCGGCCTGGCGCTGGCACACCCTTTGTTCTTCACCGAGATTTTTGGGGGCTGAGGGAGCAGCCTCTGTGTGCTGAGGGTTCAGGCAGAACCGCAGCTTCTCTGCACAGCATGGGCCTCGCTTTCTACCTTGTTTTGTCTGTGTGTTGTGTTTGTTTTTTTCAGACTGACTCCCACTCTGTTGCCTAGGCTGGAGTGCAATGGCACGATCTTGGCTCACTGCAACCTCTGCCTCCTGGTTTCAAGCCATCTCCCACCTCAGCCTCCGAGTAGCTGGGGTCACAGGCATGTGCCACCACACCCAGCTAATTTTTATTTTATTTTATTTTAGTAGAGTTGGGGTTTCACCATATTGGCCAGGCTGGTCTCGAACTCCTGACCTTGTGATCCACCCGTCTCAGCCTCCCAAACTGTTGGGATTACAGGTGTGAGCCACTGTGCCTGGTTATTATGTGTGTTTTTTAAAGCTTACTGTGTGTTAAAAATTAGCTGCTGTAGAATTCTGGTGCTACTTTACCTTCAGGTTTGGCTCCGGACCTTTGCTTTGAGGTTTGGTTTTTGAAGTCAGCTGTGGGTCTCTGCCCTGCTGTGCACCTCCAGGCCTCAGCCTTTTGACCTCTGACCCTTGCTCTCTGGATCCCAAGTTCTCTGGTGAAGCTCAGCTCCTTCTAGTCAGATTCCCCTGAGCCTTTCTCTGCCTCTCTGTTTTGTTTTTGCTTTTTTTTTTTTTTGAAACTGAGTTTTGTTCTTGTTGCCCAGACTAG
The DNA here is from genome assembly GCA_028533165.1 of Leontopithecus rosalia. Classification (NCBI taxonomy): domain Eukaryota; kingdom Metazoa; phylum Chordata; class Mammalia; order Primates; family Cebidae; genus Leontopithecus; species Leontopithecus rosalia. The sequence continues at coordinate 27,879,098 of CM052648.1, read as the reverse complement.
AGTGCAGTGGCGCGATCTGGGCTCACTGCAGCCTCTTGCTTCCCAGGTTCAAGTAACTCTCCTGTCTCAGCCTCCCTAGTAGCTGGGACTACAGGTGCCTGCCACCACACCCAGCCAATTTTTGTATTTTTAATTTGGGGAAGGGTTCACTGTGTTGGCCAGGCTGGTCTCAAACCCCTGACCTCAAGTGATCCACCTGCCTTGGCCTCTAAACATGCTGGGATTACAGGTGTGAGCCACCACACCTGGCCTCTCTGCCCCTCTTAGCCTTTACGAGTTAGCCTCATTTTCCATATAGAGTATTCTAGGGCTGTTTAAACATTTATTATTCAGTTGTGTTACTTTTGCTTTTTAATTACTAATAGTAAAAACAATACTATTTTCAACCTTTTTTCATAATGTTTATTTTATAAATGAAATACTAGGTCTTTGTCATCCAAGAAGTTTTTCCTCATGAAAAAAAGTTTAAACAGCTGATTTGATTTTAGCACACAACCAATTTTAAAGTTGGGGCTTCTTAAGTTTCAGACAAAGAAAAATTTACCAATGTGTGCCTGCCAGTTAAGCAGTCTTTCGAGTTTCTCAGTTTATCCAGAGAAATGGAAATAGATACTACTGGAAGTCTTTTTTTCTTTCTGTTTATTTTGGCAAGTACTAAAACAGCAAGAGGGTGCTGTGCAGGCCTGGCAGGGTAAGCCGGTCACCTCCCTCCTGCCTCCTCTCTGCTGAGGGGCCCCTCCCTTCCCTGCTTTGTCTGCTTTAGAAGGTTGTCACCATCCTCCTCATTTCTAAAGGTGTTGTCACACTCCTGTGCTGCAAACATTTTTTATCAAATTACCTTAGAAGTGGAATTAAATCTAGCAGAAATATTATGCTTAGACTAAAGGTTTGATAGAATAATTTTGTCTTTGAATACATGTTTACAAAACTCAGACGTTAGTCACTGAAACGATGCAGCTCTCTTCTTTCGAGGGTGGAAGCCTGTAAGGCATTTCCTCACCAGGTGGTAGCTCCCGTGCCCTCCCATACACCTGACCTGTTGTTTCACTAGGCGGGCGCCAATATTGACACCTGCTCAGAAGACCAGAGGACCCCACTGATGGAAGCAGCCGAAAACAACCATTTGGAGGCAGTGAAGTACCTCATCAAGGCCGGGGCCCTGGTGGGTCCCAAGGTATGTTCACTTGTCAGAATCACCATCCGAGTGTGTGTAGATGTTTCTCAGAAAGTGAGCAAGGGACATCCTTACTGAAACTCCAGGACTTGGTGCCTTCACACACTGACCCATTTGTCCAGAAATAGTTCCTTCACCTCACTTGGTTACCTGATTTATTATTAAAAAACACTAGTGAGCACTCACTCTCTACAGAGCCTGACAGCAGACAGATGAGCTAATGGGGGGTTTGCTGTGCAGAAGGTGTTTGCCTTATTGTGTATTCGTCTCTCTCTCTCTCTCTCTCTCTCTCTGTCTTCAACCCAGAGCAATTAGGCAAGAAAAAAAGTCAAAGGGGCCAGGGACAGTGGCTCAGGCCTGTAATACCAGCACTTTGGGAGGCTGAGGCCAGGAGATTGACACCATCCTAATACAGCGAAACCCTATCTCTACTAAAACTACAAAAATTACCTGGGCGTAGTGGCACGTGCCTGCAGTCCCAGCTACTTGGGAAACTGAGGCAGGGAGAACTGCTTGAATCCAGGAGGTGGAGTTTGCAGTGAGCTGAGATTGTACCCACTGCACTCCAGCCTGGGCAATAGCAAGAGTACATCTCAGGAAAAAAAAAAAGAAGTGAAAAGCATTCACATGGGAAAGGAAGAAGTAAAATTGTCTCTGTTCACAGATGATATGTTCTTATATGTAGATAACACTAAAGAAGACACGAAAATATTGCTAGCTAACAAAACTAATTCAGTAAGATAGGATAAAAAATTAGCACCAAAAATCAGTTGCATTTCTTCATACTTTCAATGAAGTATTTAAAAAAGAAAATAAGAGTTTCATTTACAGTAGCATCAAAAAGATTAAAATACTTAGGAGTAAATTTAACCAAGAAGCCAAAAGACTCATGTTGAAAACTATCAGGTGTTGCTAAAAGAAATTAAAGACCTAAGTAAATAGAAAGACATCTGGTGTTCACAGATGAGAAGACTTAATGTAGTGAAAATGGCAGCACCACCCGACACAGTCTGCAGATTCCATGAAGCCCTTATTAAAATCCTAACAGCTTTTTTGTTATTGAGATAGTCTCTGTCACCCAAGCTGGAGTGCAGTGCCATGATCTCGGCTCACTGCAACCTCCACCCCCCTGTTCAAGTGATTCTCTTGCCTCAGCCTCCCTTGTAGCTAAGATTATAGGCATGCACCACCATGCCTGGCTAATTTCTGGTATTTTTAATAAAGATGGGGTTTCACCATGTTGGCCAGGCTGGTCTCGAACTCCTGACCTCAGGTGATCCATCTGCCTCAGCCTCCCAAAGTTCTGGGATTACAGGCGTGAGCCACTGCGCCTGGCCCTAACAGCTTTATTTTACAGCTGTAGAAAAGCTCTAAAGTTTATACAGAATCTTAAGAGACTGGGAGCAGCCAAACAATTTTGAAAAAGAACAGAGTTGGAGAACTCATACTTGCTGATTTCAAAACTTACTATATACGGCCACAGTAATGAAAACAGTGTGGGACTGGCATAAAGACAGAAATGGAGACCAATAGAATAAAATAAAAAGCCCAGAAATAAACGGTTGCATATATGGTCACTGATTTTTGTCGAGGTTACAAAGACCATTCAGTGGGAAACAGTATTTTCAGCAAATGTGCTGAGGCAGTTGGATGCCCACATGCAGAAGCGTGAGGTTGTATCCTCACCTCACACCATATTCAGAAATTAATGGAAAATGCAGGCAGGCATGGTGGCTCAATACCTGTAATCCCAGCACATTGGGAGGCTGAGGCAGGTAGATCACCTGAGGTCAGGAGTTCAAGACCAGCCTGGCCAACATGATGAAACCCCATCTTTACTAAAAATACCAAAAATTAGGTGGTGCATGCCTATAATCCCAGCTACTCAGGAGGCTGAGGCAGGAGAATCGCTTGAACCTGGGAGGTGGATGTTACAGTGAGTCGAGATCGCGCCATTGCACTCCAGCCTGGGCAACAAGAGCAAAACTCTGTTTCAAGAAAAAGAAAAAGGAAATGGAGGCCGGGCGCGGTGGCTCAAGCCTGTAATCCCAGCACTTTGGGAGGCCGAGGCGGGTGGATCACGAGGTCAAGATATCGAGACCATCCTGGTCAACATGGTGAAACCCCGTCTCTACTAAAGATACAAAAAATTAGCTGGGCATGGTGGCGCATGCCTGTAATTCCAGCTACTCGGGAGGCTGAGGCAGGAGAATTGCCAGAACTCAGGAGGCGGAGGTTGCGGTGAGGCGAGATCGCACCATTGCACTCCAGCCTGGGTAAACAAAGAGCGAAACTCCGTCTCAAAAAAAAAAAAAAAGAAAAAGGAAATGGATGGAAAGGCCCGTACTTTATTGCTAAAACCAGAAGACTCTTGGAAGAAGACCTGGGGCGGGGGGAAGCTTTATGACATTGGATTTGGCAAAGATTTCTTGGATATGATACCAAAAGCATGATAAAAGAAACAGATAAACTTGATTAAAATTTAAAACTTTTGACCCTGGAAAATGATATGCAGCCAGAAAGGCAGCCACCCCTCACCTATCACATAATGCAGGTTAGGTGGGAACCTGGCACTAAATCATCTGTAGACGACCTACTTCTAGGTTGGGGGTTTCATAGGTGACAGAGCAGCTCCCTCACTGCGATCTAAAGTCAGTCCCCAGTTCAAGGGTTTGTAAAAATAATAAAAGATTTTAAAATGGAGGAAAATAAATAAACTTTTGTACATCAAAAATTACTACCTACACAATAGAGTGAAAAGAGAATCTACAGAGTGAGAAAATGCATTTCAGATTCTCTGATAAGAGGTTTTTATCCAGAATATATAAAGAGGTTGTACATCTTAACAACAACAGAAAATCAAAAACCCAATTCAGAAATGGGCAAAGAAAGGGCTCGAATACCCATCTCTCTAAGGAAGGCCCACAAGGGCCAATTCCCACATGAAAAGGTGTCCAGCGTCACCAGCCACCAGGGAAGCCAAATCAGAGCCACGCTGAGATGTGCCTCAGAGGATGTGGCGAAATCAGAACTCTCACGCGTTGCTGGTGGGGATGTAAAATGTGGCAGCCATTGTGGAAGCCAGTCTGGTGGTTCCCCAGATAGTTTAGCATAGGATTACCCTATGATCTGTAGCAATTCCACTCCTGAGTGTATACCACAGAAATTGAAACCAGGAACACAAACAAATCTTCATACAACACTGTTAAGAAGAGAAATAGGCCAGGCGCGGTGGCTCACGCCTATAATCCCAGCACTTTGGGAGGCCGAGGCGGGTGGATCATGAGGTCAAGATATCGAGACCATCCTGGTCAACATGGTGAAACCCGGTCTCTACTAAAAATACAAAAAGTTAGCTGGGCATGGTGGCGCGTGCCTGTAATCCCAGCTACTCGGGAGGCTGAGGCAGGAGAATCGCCTGAACCCAGGAGGCAGAGGTTGCGGTGAGCCTAGATCGCGCCATGGCACTCCAGCCTGGGTAACAAGAGCGAAACTCCATCTCAAAAAAAAAAAAAGGAGAAATAACCCAGACATCTCAGCAGACGAATGCATTGGCACATCTGGTCCATCCATGTGACGGGACGTTACTCAGCCATAGAAAGTAATCAGATTCTGACCTATGAAGAGCCCAGATGGACCTTGAAGACACTGTGCTGAGGAGAGAAGCCACCAGACACAAGAACAAACACTGTACTATTTATTTGAGCAATAAAAGCATCTAGAGTGTCAGGCTCAGAGAGACAGAAAGTAGACTGGAGATGACCTGGGGCCGGGGATGTTACTACTTAATGATTGAAGAGCTTTATTTTGGAGGAGTGAAAAGTTTTGGAAATAGTCGTGATGGTTGTACAAGGTTGTGAATGTGCTGAATGCCAGGAAACTGTAAGCTTCACAATGTTTAAAATGGCAAATTTTGTTGTATATTACCATAACAAAAAAGTTAAAATTCTTAGTCTTTCATATTAATACATATTTTTTCCAACAAAAAAGTGATCACACTCAAGTAATTCAACTCCTGCCTCATATCACATTAAACTTTCACTATTTTCTGATATTAAATATTATTCTGTAAAACATTCCTTAAATGGCTGTATTGATTTATGATACAATTTTTTACTTTTAGTCAAATTTGTATATTTAATATTTCTTATTTTCGATTTTTATTTTTAAATTTTTGTTTTTGAGACAACGTCTCGCTGTGTCACAACGCTGGAGTGCAGTGGTGCAATCTAAGTTCACTGCAACCTCCACCTCCTGGGTTCAAGCAATTCTCCTGCCTCAGCCTCCCTACCAGTAGGTAGGACTACAGGGCATGCCTCCACACCCAGCTAATTTTTGTACTTTTAGTAGAGATGGGGTTTCACCATGTTGGCCAGGATGGTCTTGGTCTCTTGACCTTGTGATCCTCCCTCCTTAGCCTCCCAAAGTGCTGGGATTACAGATGTGAGCCACCACACCCAGCCTTCAGTTTTTATTATAAATAGTGCTTCAGTAAATATTTGTATAGTTAAATATTTGCCCATTTGGCTTCTTTAGGACAGATTTTTGACTGCAGAAGTGCTAGATCAAAATAGATAAACATTTGGCCAGGGTCAGTGGCTTGCTTCTGTAATGCTAATGCTTTGGGAGGCTGAGGCAGAAGGATGACTTGAGGTGAGGAGTTTGAGATCAGCCTGGACAACACAGTGAGACCTTATCTTTGTAAGAAATAAAACATTAGCTGGGCATGGTGGCCCTTGCCTGTAGTCAGGGCCCCCTGGGAGGCTGAGGCAGGAGCATCGTTTGAGCCCAGGAGTTTGAGGCTACAGTGAGTTATATTGGCATCACTGCACTCCAGCCTGGGCTCCAGAGTGAGACCCCCATCTCAAAGAAAAAAAAGCTAGAGAAAAGCAGCACATAACGTCTGGAAAGACATCATGGAATATTACTGACTTCTCATCTGAAACCACGGAGACAGTTTTTATTGTGCTGAAAGAAGCCAAAAATGTGAACCCAGAATCCTGTATCCAGTAGAAGTGTTCTTCAGAGAATGAGGGTGAAATAAGACATGCTCAAGTAAAAAAAAACACAAAAGGCAGATAAGTTTGCTTGGAACCCTGAAGCTTCCAAGAGGAAAACTTAGCCCTTTGGGAATGAAGAAGGAGCACCAGATGGGAGATAGGAAGACTTTTTCCTTATTTAAATTTCCTAAAATACAAGAGGTCATTTAAACTAAAACAATGTCATAAAGTAGAGATTATACACGTTTAGAAGCACAGCAAGTCTGCACTCAATACTGTTGGTAGGTCCTTAGAAAATGTGACTTCTTCAAGCAGTGACGTCACTTCCCAGAATGACTGATCTAAACAAGAGTGAAGTTCTTATACCATATTTCTGGTCACAGAAACATCAGCAAACTTCTAAATCAAGACCAAAGTATTTCTTTTCTTTTCTTTTTTTTTGAGAGTAGTCTCACTCTGTCACCCAGGCTGCAGTGCAGTGACACAGTCTTGGCTCATTGCAACCTCTGCCTCCTGGGTTGAATTAATTATCTGCCTCAGCCTCCAGAGTAGCTGGGATTACACATGCCTGCCTCCACGCTCGGCTAATTTTTGTGTTTTTAGTAGAGATGGGGTTTCACCATTCTGGCCAGGCTGGTCTTGAACTCCTGACCCCATGATCTGCCCACCTCAGCCTCTCAAAGTGCTTACAGGCGTGAGCCACTGTGTCTGGCCAAGACCAAAGCATTTCTAATAGTAAACACTGAAATACATGTGAGCGGTTTAGACATTTAAGAAAGATTAATACAAACAAATAAGGTAAGTATTTACCCAGTTATTCCAGGTCAGGGTTGTGAGTGGACAGGGCCCGTGCTGGCAACTCAGGTCTACTGGCGGGAAGCAGCCTGAGCCAGATGCCACCCCATCGCAGGGCATGTGCACGCACACGCACATATGCACACATATACACACACACACATTCAGACTGGGATGGCGTAGACACGACCCCATCGTAGGGCATACACACACACACACACACACAGACTGGGACGGCGTAGACACGACCCCATCAGAGGGCATGTGCGCACGCACACACACACACAGACTGGGATCCCATCGCAGGTCACACACTCAGACTGGGACAGTGTAGACATGACCCCATCGCAGGGCACACACACACACACACACACACACACACTCACACTCAGACTGGGACGGGGTGGATGTGACCCCATCGCAGGGCACACATATACACACACACACACTGGGATGGTGTAGACAACCCCATTGCAGGGCATGCACGCGCACACACACACTCAGACTGGGACAGCGTAGACACGCCAGTTTATCTAACACGCTGGTCTTTGGGATGTCAGTGAAATTCAGGTACCCAGAGAAAATCCACACAGACATGGGGGGGACCTGCAGACTCCACAGACCATGGCCCCAGTTGGGAATGGTTTTTGTTTGTTTTTACCTCATCAGTGTTATAACGAAACAACACTGAGTGAAGCAATGTTATTTGAAGACCGGCTGTGAAATATTGGATAATAAGTACCCAAAGGAGGACAGTGCGAAAGTGGCATCACACTGTTGTACAAGTATTTTATTGTGGGAAGCAGTAAAGTGCTAATCTAAGAAGACCAGTACAGATGAATATTATAATCCCTGGAGAAAGTACCAAGAAAATAAAACAAATACAGCTTTACAGGAAAAAAAAAGTAGAGGAAGTAAATTGTAATACTGAAAAATTGTGCAGCTAAAATGCAGGGGAAAAAACCAGATGGGATAAATAGAAAACAAATAGCAGAGTGACGGACCCAAACCTCACCCTTTCAGTAATTCACTGCAGACTCACTCTCTTAAAAGGCCAAAGTTTGTCTGATGGCATAGATGTCCTGCGGTGCTCCTGCTTCAAACACGACGCCAGCCAGGCTGGAGAAGTGTGCACATGGTGAGCATGAGAATCCAATGAGAGGCAAATTACGAAGCCTGGAAGGCCACAGGGAGGCGGCCTTTGTGAATCCAGCACGGGAAGCATTTCTTAAGACACAAAAAAGGAAGTTAAGGGCATTCAAATATAAGAATTTTTATTCAACAAAGATCACAAAGGACACGAACAGGCAGTCTAAAAACTGTGGGAAGATTTCACAACACATGAGCAAAAGATTAATATCCAAAAATAGAACTACAAATAAGAGAAAACCACACCGAAAAATGGGCAAAGAACATAAACGTGGAGTTCCCAGAAGCGGAAATATGTACGTATAACCTAGAAGAAGTAAGTGAAAAACCAGGACTAAGGGACCGTCTTATAGTCACTGAAATCTGTACAATGTCATAGGTGGAAAAGATTGGCAAGGGCCTTGCAAGGAGCAGCAGGCAGGGTCCTCACTGCTGGGGTGGGTGTGGAGGCTGCAGGCCGCCCACGCAGGGCTGTGATGTGTTTCCAGATGATACACACTGTGATCTAGATAATTTAAAAGGGTGTAAAACCATCATTTATGGATATAGACAGTAAAGATATTAAGACATTCATGGGAACAAGTAATGAATTCAGGATAGTGATTACCTCTGGGGAGGGGGCAGGAAAAGAAACCAGACAGGCTCTGTGTGGGGTATCCCTTAGTAGGCGTGGGCTCCAGTGTCTTGAGCCTGTTCGTGTACCTGCAGACCTCACAGCTAGCTGCTGTCACTGAACCCAGCGAAGCCTTTCCTTACCTGCAGCCCTGCTATTTGCCCAGGGTGTCCAGGGTCTCTGCCACGTGCACCTGCTTCTGTCCTGAATGCTGCGGCAGTCTTCCAGCAGTTGGGGAATCGTTAGCTGCCTATTCCAGTGATTAAAGACACTTGAAAATTAAGGCAGACCTTTATCAACCATACATGTTTTTGTAGTCTTAATAATTACAATTCCGAACACCAGTTGCTTAGGAATTGGGCGTGCAGGCTTTCCTAGAGGAAGGTGAGTATGCTGATTAGCACTAGCTGATGAATGTGTTAAACTCAGAACTACAGCACTAATCATGGAAGTAAGGGGAAGAAGGTCACGAAGGAACACGGTGACACAGAGACAGGAGCAGGGGAGCAAAGCAAACAGCTGAAGGGAAAAAGCGGTAGAACGTGTCTGTAAGCCTGTGTGGGGAGCGCAGGCAGGAAGAGCCCTGTGTAGGATGCGCGGATGGTGCTGCGGTGCAGGTGGCGCTGGCTCCCCGCCTCTTCGAGCTTCCTGGGTCTGGGTCTCACCTCCAGCCTTGCATGTCTTTTTTTTGCTTTGAGATGCTTTGGTCGGTGTGATCTATTTTTTCTCCTTGGGGAAACAGAGCTGAAAGGAAATGAGGAGGTGCTCCCAAGCTAAGCACGGTGGCTCACACCTGTAATCCCAGCTATGGTGCCTGTGGCTCCCAGATCGAGGTGGCACGATCACTTGGGGCCAGGAGTTCAAAAATAGCCTGGGCAGTATAGCAAGACCCTGTCTCTAGAAAAGAAAAACATATATTAGCTAGGCATTGCACACCTATAGTCTCAGCTACTTGGGAGGCTGAGGCATGAGGATTGCTCGAGCCTGGGAATCAGAAGCTGCAGTGAGCTATGATGCACCACTGCACTCCAGCCTGGGTGATACAGCAAGACCCCATCTCAAAAAGGAGAAGAAAAAAAAGATGTGCCCAACAGCAAAGGAAGCAAGAGGCAGGCAGAGCCTGTGGCGTTGTGCAGGTGCTGCGGGGAGGGCCTGGCCCACTTTGTGTTCCTGCTTCTTGCCATCTATCATTTTAAGTTCCATGGTACATGGACAGCCATTACGGAATCATTCACACTGTCTTCACTGTGCTGGGGGCCAACCACTCCTGGGGCCACCGGGCTGCACACAGCCTGGATCTTGGCTGTTCCCTTGGGAAAAGGCCCCACTGCCTCAGCCTGGGTTTCCTTGTCCTTTAGCTGGATAGTCCCACACCCCCTTGGTGGGCAAGGGTTCTTGATCCTGCACTTAGGGCAGAATCACATCAGAATCACAGGTGTGGACTCCTTGAGTCAGTAGCATTTCTGTTGCAGGATGCAGAGGGCTCCACGTGTTTGCACCTGGCTGCCAAGAAAGGCCACTACGAAGTGGTCCAGTACCTGCTTTCAAATGGACAGATGGATGTCAACTGCCAGGTACAGCCACCCCTCCCTAAGCCCACCTGGCGGACTGGCCAGGGAAAGCTACTGTTCTACAGTTCCTGGTCCCACCCTGTTCTCCACAGCATCCACTTCCACAAACAGAACCAGGTCCAGCCCTCCACAGCGTCCTCCTCCACACACACAGCCAGATGCAGCCCTCCACAGCATCCTCTTCCACACACACAGCCAGCTCCAGTCCTCCACAGTGTCCTCTTCTACACACAGGGCCAGCCCAGGCCCTCCACAGCATCCTCTTCCACACACATGGCCAGCCCAGTCCTCCACACCGTCCTCTTCCACACACACAGCCAGCTCCAGCCCTCCACAGCATTCTCTTCCACATGCAGGACCAGCTCAGGCCCTCCACAGCATCCTCTTCCACACACAGAGCCAGCTCCAGACCTCCACAGCATCCTCTTCCATACACATGGCCAGCCCAGTCCTCCACAGTGTCCTCTTCCATACACAGAGCCAGCCCAAGCCCTCCACAGCATCCTCTTCCACACACAGGGCCAGCCCAGGCCCTCCACAGCATCCTCTTCCACACAAACAGCCAGCCCAGGCCCTCCACAGCATCCTCTTCCACACAGCCAGCCAGCCCAGTCATCCACAGCGTCCTCTTCCACACACAGGGCCAGCCCAGGCCCTCCACAGCATCCTCTTCCACATACATGGCCAGCCCAGTCCTCCACACCGTCCTCTTCCACACACACAGCCAGCTCAGGCCCTCCACAGCATCCTCTTCCACACACAGAGCCAGCTCCAGCCCTCCACAGCATCCTCTTCCACACAGAGCCAGCTCCAGCCCTCCACAGCATCCTCTTCCACACACAGGGCCAGCCCAGGCCCCCACAGTGTCCTCTTTCACACACACAGCCAGCTCCAGACCTCCACAGTGTCCTCTTCCACACACAGCTAGCCCAGGCTCTCCACCCGCCTGTTCATCTCCTGCCTGCAGTTCCCAGCTGCTGCTCCGATGGGGTTCCTGGCTCTCCTGCATGGAGCCACCATGGGAGCCTGACGGAGGAGCAGAATCTGCTATGGTCCAGGCTTCCCTCCAGCCAAGGCTGCTGGTGCGCTCTGGGTCTGGCCTGGGCTTCCGAGGTGTCATTAGACTCGTGTGTGCCATTAGACTCAGTGTACGCAGCTGTGTTGGTGCATCCCCAGTGAGTGCTGCCTGACTGGGAGGGCGCAAGGCCGACAGTGCGGCAGGTGCCCAGTAGGGTGGCTGGGCCTGGCGCAGTCCTTTTTCTGCCTTTGTCCCACACTTGTGGAGCTCCCTGGGGCTGTGCTCTGACAAACTGTGGCCTCTGGGAGCTGCATTGCACGTCTTGAGTGAGACACTGCATTCAGTCGATCTCGACTCACTACATAGTACCTGGAGGTGCAGAGTCCTCATCGTTCTGGTTGTTGCCAGTCTCTGGGGCGATGACAGCTTTGTTCTCTTCCCTGGCAGGATGATGGAGGCTGGACGCCCATGATTTGGGCCACAGAGTACAAACATGTGGACCTCGTGAAGCTGCTGCTGTCAAAGGGCTCCGACATCAACATCCGGGACAATGTGAGTTCCTCACACCCTCCCCCGGAGCAGCGTCCTGGAGGGTTGGGGCCTCCTCCTCTGGAAGGTTCTTTTTTCAAAAGCAGAACCCTAGCGCCTGGTGGCGCTGTTGACCTCTTCCTGTTGGCAGCATCGCCCAGCGTGTGCCATGGCAGTCATGTGCTGGATGCAGATGGAGGGTGTAAGGTCCCAGCAGAGGCCACACTCCCGGGATCTGCGGGTTCCACGGGCGCAGCGCTGCCCTGCTCTCCCTCCTGCTTTTTCATGGGCTCTGGCCTGGGCTTGAGGCTGCTGACCTCATGTGGGTGGCACAGCACCTCTGGCTCTCCCATTGTTTTTGTTTTTTTTTTTTTAGAAGGAGTCTCACTCACTCTGTCACTCAGGCTAAGAGTGCAGTGGCACAGTCTTGTCTCACTGAAACCTCTGCCTCCCGGGTTCAAGTGATTCTCATGCTTCTGCTCCCTGGGTAGCTGGGATTGCAGGTGTGTGCCACTGTGCTCAGCTAATTTTTGTTTTTGGTTTTTGAGGTGGAGTCTCACTCTGTTGCCCCGGCTGTAATGCAATGGCTTGATCTCAGCTCACTGCAACCTCCACTTCCTGGGTTCAAGGGATTCTCCTGCCTCAGCCTCTCAAGTAGCTCGGATTACAGGTGCCCGCCACCATGCCTGGATAATTTTTGTAGTTTTAGTAGAGATGAGATTTCACTGTGTTGGTCAGGCTGGTATTGAACTCCTGACCTCAGGTGATCCACCTGCCTCAGTCTCCCGCAGGCTGGGATTACAGGCATGAGCCACCATGCCTGGCCTCTGGCTCTCTCTTTGAAGCAAAAGAAAGGAAAGTGAAGAGTTGATGCCATTGCTTTCTAGGCTGTGACTGAAGATGCTACAGGGATAGCTAGGGCGAGGGCTCCTCTGGTCGTCTCCCTCACTGCAGCCCTTGGAGCTGCATCTGTCTTCACAGAGGGCTCCAAAAGCCATAAATGCAAAGGCCAGCTGCAAATAAGCTCTTTAAACTGATAATAAGAAAGTAGGTTTGATACAGAATAAGATGATTTCTAAAAACACACTGTTAAGTATGGAATGTGCTGAAGCCTGACATCTCAGGAGGGAGGGTTGACGTTGCCTCTCAAAGCCTGAGAATGGCGTGGGCATGGGCACTTGCCATTCATTATTGGTGGCGTGGTGGGGGGAGGTCTGCGTTTGGAACCCCTTCCTGCATGTGAGCAGATCCTGCCTCCCACCTAGAAACCGAGACCACTGACTGTGGGTGCCTACTGCCTTCCTGCAGGCACACAGGCCTATTTGGGGTGGCTGGTCCTGGGCTGCGGTGCCTCCTCTGTGGGCTGCAGGGGCTTCCGTGGCTATACCGGGGGTTTCTACCTCATTTCACTGGAGTTCTTTCCTGGGGGATTTCTACCTGATTCCACCAGAGTTCTTTCCCACTGGGGGTTAGGACAATGGCACCGCAGTGAGAGGAGCCCTGAGTTGGTGGAAGGCCGTGGCAGGAACCTTGGAGGAAGAGAGGAGGGAAGCAAAGGCAGAGGACGAGGCAGAGGCCACACCTAGGTGGGGCCGCCTTACCCACCGCCCCTGGAGACTGAGTGGTAGGGAAGGTGGCACTGGTGTGGCTGGTCGGCCTCTGTGCCTGGGCACCTTGTAGCCTGTCCAGGTATCAGGGCCATTAGCTCTCCAATGCTGGTGGCTGTTCCCCCGGAATAGAGGAATCGATTAGATTTCAAGTTTGTGATTATACAACAAAACACTTCATTAATTTAACCCCTTTATTGCTATATAGTAGGCAAACTGCATATACTTAAAGTACACCCTTGGGTGAATTTTCACCCGGAAGCCATCGCTGGTGTCAGAAGGTGAGCCCGGTCCCCGCTCATGCCCAGAGGCTCCTCCACACTTCATGGCTGTGCCCAGCCCACCCCGGACACCCACTGCTGGGCTTTCTGATGTTGGCTATGGACTGGTCTGCGTGTCTCGGTTTTATAGAAAAAGGCTCTCGCCGTGTGTGGCTTTCCCTTGCGTCTTTAAGCTGAGATCCCCCTTTTCGTCACCTGAAGTGCCCGTCGTGTGCCTGTGTTCGTTTGTTTACCCATCACCTGGCGGTGGACATTTAAGTGTTTCTGATTTTTGGTTGTTACTGATAGAGATGCTGTGAATACTCATGCCTTCATTTCTCTTTGTTAAATTCCAAGTTCATATGATAGGTATGTGTTTAACATTTTCAGAGACCACCAGTACCCAGGCATGATGATAATACCTGTGGTCCCAGCTACTTGGGAGGCTGAGCCCAGGAGGTCAAGGCTGCAGTGAGCTGAGATTGCACCACTGCATCCCAGCCTGGATGACAGAGTGAGACTGTCTCAAAAAAAAAAAAACAACAACTGCCAAACTGCTTTCCAAGTGATTGTACCGTCTCTAGTGTATGAGAGTGCGTTCATCCATTCTCACATTGCTAGCAGGGTTCGACCTAAGACTGTGTAAAACTAGAGGTTTAATTGACTCACAGTTCAGCATGACTGGGGGCCCTCAAGAAACTTAACAATCATGGCAGAATGTGAAGGAGAAGCAAGGCACATCTTACATGGTGGCAGGAGAGAGAGACTGAGGGGCTTGAACCACACGTTAAAACCAGCTCTGGTGAGAACTCACTTATGTGAGAACAGCACGCGGGACCCACGACTGTAATCCAATCAGGTTCCTCCCTTGGCATGTAGGGATTACAATTCAAGAAGAGATTTGGGTGGGAACACAGAGCCAACCCATTTCAGAGAGTCCTGGTTCCTCCGCATCCTTCCCAACACTTAGTATCATTAGTATTTAAATTTTACCCATTTTACTAGGTGTGTAGTGATGTCTTGTTATGGTTTTAGTTTTCAGTCATTTCATTTTTATTTCTCTAATGACTGTTGATGTTAAGCCCATCCATATATCATCTTTAATGAAGGGTCTGTTCAAATCTTTTTCTTGTTTATTATTGGGTATTTTTTTTTAATTCTGGAGTTTTAAGAGTATGTTTTGGATATAAGTCCTTTATCAGAGGTATGCTTTACAGATCTGTCTTTGGAAGTAAAGAATTTTAAAAGCTTTTATAACGTTTGATTTATCAACCTTTTTTTTTTTTACTGGATCTTGCTGTCGGCATTCTGTTTAAGAAATCATTGCCTAATCTGAGAACCCAAAGACATTCTCCCACATTTTCTTATAAGAGTTTTATGGTTTGGGGGTTTACATTTAGGTCTGTGTTTTATTATAGTCAATTTTTGTATATGGTGTGAGGTATGGATTGAACCTCCTTTTCTTTCATTTTTTTTTTTTGGTTGTTGTTTTTCTTTGTTTGTTTGTTTGTTTTTAGATGGAATCTCACTCTGTAGCCAAGCTGTAGTGCAGTGGTACGACCTTGGCTCACTGCAACCTCTGCCTCCCAGGTTCAAGCAATTCTTCCGCCTCAGCCTCCTGAGTAGCTGGGACTACAGATACGTGCCACTACACCTGGCTAATTTTTGTATTTTTAGTAGAGATGGGGTTTTGCCATGTTGGCCAGGACGGTCTCAAACTCCTGACCTCATGATCTGCCCACTTTGGCCTCCCAAAGTGCTGGAATTACAGGTGTGAACCACCACACCTAGCCTTCTTTTCTTTCTTTTTTTTTTTTTTGCTTGTAGATGTCTGGTTCAGTGCCATTTGTTGAGAAAACCATTCTTTCTTCAAACAATTGACTTTGTACCTTTGCCACAAGTCCGTATGTGTGTGTGTCAGTCATCCATGTGTCAGTTGTCTGCATGTCAGTCGTCCACATGTGTCAGTTCACCTGTGTAGATCTGTCATGTGTGAGTCCATTGCATGTGTCAGTCTTCCACATCAGTCATCCACGTGTGTCTGTGTCAGTTGTCTGCATGTGTCAGTCTACATGTGTGAGTCAGTCATCCACTTAGTCTTCCACATTAGTCGTCTGCATGCATGTCAGTTGCCCACGCGTCAGCCATCCACATGTCATCTGCATGTGTGAGTTGGTAGTCTACATGTGTATCAGTCATCTATATGCCAGTCATCCACATGTGAGTCAGTCATCCACATAGTAGTCAGTCATCTACGTGTGTGTCAGTCATCCACATGTGTGAGTCGGTCATCCACATGTGAGTTGGTCATTCACATGAGTCAGTCATCTGCATGTGTGTGTCAGTCCACATGTGAGTTGGTCATCTGCATTTGTGTGAGTGTATCATCCACATAGGAGAGTCAGTCATTCATGTGTTTGTTGGTCTGTGTGTGTTGGTTGTCCACATCTGTGAGTCAGTCATCCATGTGTGAGTCAGTTCCCCACGTGTCAGTTGTCTGCATGTGTTGGTCATCCACGTGTGAGTCAGTTGTGTGCACGTGTCAGTCATCCGCATGTGGCAGTCTGCATGTGTGAGTCATTTACATGTGTCATTCACATGTCATTTGTCCATGTGTCAGTCACCTACATGTGTCTGCGTCAGTAGCCCATGTGTCAGTCCATGTGGGTGTCATCCACATGTGTAAATTGGTCATCCACATGTGTGTGTCAGTCCACATGTATGAGTCGGTCATCCATGTGTCAGTTGCCCACATGTGAATTGGTTGTGTGTCAGTCATCCACGTGTACATCAGTCATCTGCATGTGTGAGTTGGGTGTGTGTCAGTCATCTGCGTGTAAGAGTCAATTGTCCACGTGTGTGAGCCAGTTGTCCATGTGTGTGAGTCCACATGTGAGAGTCGGTTGTCCACATGTGTAAAGCCAGTTGTCTGTATGTGTGTGAGTCAGCTCCAGGGCGTCTCTTCTGATGCATTGATCTGCATATCTGCCTTTAGGCAGTTACTGTCCTTGATTGATACAGCTTTACAGTGGGTCTTGCAGAATCATTTTTCCACTCCCAAACTTGATGGTGCTGTTCTCCCACATTTTACCTGTACGTATGTTCTGAACACTGTAATAGCCATGTGGTTCTTCTGTTTAAACAGTGGTTTTGTTTTTTTGCTTTTGGAGACAGAGG
This sequence comes from Leontopithecus rosalia, assembly GCA_028533165.1. Lineage (NCBI taxonomy): Eukaryota > Metazoa > Chordata > Mammalia > Primates > Cebidae > Leontopithecus > Leontopithecus rosalia. The sequence goes on along the minus strand of CM052648.1, from coordinate 27,862,206 downwards.
CCCACTCTCTTGTCCAGGCTGGAGTGCAGTGGTGTGATCTCAGCTCTCTGCAACCTCCTCCTTTCTGGTTCAAGGGATTCTCCTGGCTTGGCCTCCCAAGTAGCTGGGGATTACAGGAGTGTGCCACCATGCCCAGCTAATTTTTTGTGATTTTAGTAGAGACGGGATTTCACCATGTTGGCCAGGCTGTTCTTGAACTCCTGACCTCAAGTGATCCTCCTGCCTCGGCCTCCCATTGTGCTGGGACATGACCACTGTGCCTGGCCAAGTAGTCTCTGCAGTTGTTCCTGCCATCCCCACCCCTGTCCTCCCAGGCTTCACCACCTTGGTGGGCGCACACTCCCAATGTCGCTTCCCTTCCACCAGCCTCACTCCTTTACCTTTCCTGTGGTGTTGATTTGCTTGTGATGACCTCTTGCCGTTTTTTTTTTTGAGACAGAGTTTTGATATTTCCCTCAGTGTCACAGTCTCGGCTCATTACAACCTCCTCCTTCCAGTTACAAGCAATTCTCCTGCATCAGCCTCCCAAGTAGCTGAGATTACAGGAGCTGGCTGCTGTTCCCCGCTAATTTTTGTATTTTGAGTAGAGACAGGGTTTCACCATGTTGGCCAGGGTGGTCTCGAACTCCTGACCTCATGATCCACCCAGCTCGGCCTCCCGAAGTGCTGGGATTACAGGCTTGAGCCACTGTGCTCGGCCCTCTTGCAGCTCTTTAATACCTGGAACGTCCTTATTTAGCCTTCATTTTTGAAAGATATTTTTAGAATTCTGGATGCATAATTATTTCCCCAGTGCTTTAAATGGCAGCTTCCTTGGGTCCTCACCTACAGTGTTTGTAGTGAGAAATCCACCATCACCACGCAGTTGTTTCTCTGTGTATAATGTGTCTTTTTTATGTAGCTGCTTTTAGAATTTTTTTCTTTATCTCTTAGTTTTAGCAGTTTGATTTTCTTCTAAGCCTTAGTTTGTCTGTAACGCATTTGATTATTAATTGCCTTGGTATTATTTTGTGTGTGTGCACTTAGGGTTCATTGAGCTTCTTGGATCTGTGGATTTAGGGTTTTTGACAAATTTAGAACATTTTCAGTTCTAATATGTTTTCTGTCCATCACCCTTTTCAGTGTTCTAGCGTGTGTGTAGGAGACTGTTCCGGGTGGCTCCACAGCTCACTGGTGCTCTTTTCAATTTTTAAACATTACTTTTTCACTCTATTGCAGGTTAGCAGGTTTTTATTGACATGTCTTCTGATTCACTAATGCTTTCTTCTGCAGATGATGCCGTCAATCAACCAGTGTGTTCATACTCCAGGCACTGTTAGCTTTCAACTCTAAAAGTTCTCATGGTGTCTTTTAAACATTTCTTAACATGTTTGTACTTAACTTTCGAACTTGTAGGATACATTTATACCAATGGCTTTATTTACTTACATTTTTTTTTTGACACAGGGGTCTCGCTCTGTCACCCAGGCTAGAGTGCAGTGGCACAATCTTGGCTCACTGCAACCTCCACCTCCCGGGTTCAAGTGATTGTCCTGCCTCAGCCTCCCGAGTAGTTGGGATTACAGGGTCCTGCCACCATACCTCGCTAAGTTTTGTATTTTTAGTAGAGATGAGGTTTCACCATGTTGGCCAGGCTGGTCTCGAACTCCTGACCTTGGGTGATCCATCTGCTTCAGCCTCCTAAAGTGCTGGGATTACAGGCGTGAGCCACTGCACCCGGCCAACCAGCGGCTTTAATGACCTTGTTTACTGATCCAGTATCTGCGTCAAAGCTGGGTTTTTGGATTGACTGGGTTTTTCTCCCCATTGTGGGTAAGTTTCCTGCTTCTTTGCACATCCGGTAACCTGTAGCCATTGCCAGACATGGGTGAGTTTTACCTTTTAGGGTGCTGAGGACTCTTCTTCCTATGAATGCTCTTGAACTTTGTCCTGGAACTCAGCTAAGTCACTTGAAATCAGTCTAACCGTGTTGGATTTTGCTTTTCAGTTTCTTAGGTGGGTCTGGAGCCGCTGAGGCAGGTCCCTCCACTGTCCTCCAGCCCACAGCCTGTGGCCGGAGAGTGTGGCCTGCCTGCTGTGGGGAAAGGCCCTGGCTTTCAGTGTGCCTTCTCACAGGCTGTGGCTGCTGGCAGCCTGCTGGATGTCCAGGTGGAATGCACGGATCTCCGGAACCTCTCTCGGAGCTCTGTTTCCTGTCTGAGCATCCAGGGGCCCTGCCTGGCTCCCTCCAGCACCAGGGCTGGAACTCCTCAGGCAGTGGCTGGGCTGCTGTGGGCTCCCTCAGGGATTCCGTCTCTCAGGGGCATGGTCCTTCCCTGCCTGATCTGGTGTCTTGACAGCCATGGTCACAGGTTTTGACTCTTGTTTTATGCTTCTGGTTCTTTGAAGTGGGAGGGTAAATCTGTTCTGGTCTATCTCACCCCATCGTTTCAGGAGTGCAGGTGCTACCAGGTGTAGGCCAGGCTTGTCCTAACTCTGTAGACCTCAGAAAGGCTGGACATTTGAATAATCCCAGGGTGGAGGGATCTTAGGTGAACTGGAAGCTCTCAAAAATTTAATTCTGGGGCAGGGTGTGGTGCCAGATCAATTGAGTTCAGGAGTTTGAGACCAGCCTGGGCAACATGGCGAAACACCATCTCTACTAAAAATACAAAAAAAATTAGCTAGGTCTGGTAGCACGTGCCTGTAATCCCAGCTACTGGGGAGGCTAAGGCATGAGAATCACTTGAACCCCGGAGGCAGAGGTTGCAGTGAACCGAGATTGTGCCAGCTGTACTCCAGCCTGGGTGACAGAGTGAGACTCTGTCTCTAAAGAAAAATTTAAAAAAATGTAATTCTGGTTATAAAATCATAAATCATTCTGTTAAAGGAAAAAGAAAAGAGGCCCCTAAGCAAGCAGTATTTTGTTTAGGGAACTCTCAAATGTATGGAGGAGGAAATCCAGAAACAAAGACCAGAGGGATGGAAGAGAAAGCCCCAGAGCAGCGGAGGCTCTTGAGGAAGTCCACTGAGGCGACCCAAGTTTCTGTTTAGAAGTCAGGGGAACAATGAGGCCTGTTCCTGGGGCTGGCAGCTGTTTGTGGATGAAGATAACAGGTCTGCTTTTATCTTCATGTTCATTGAGCTGGAAACATTGATTGTGCCCTGGTGTGGAGTTGGGAGGGAGACTGTGGAGAGCACTGGGGTGTCACAGAAGAGCCCTTGTCCTTCTCTCTTGGGAGTGATACCCCACAGACCTGCAGAACCAGTCCTTGGGATGTGGCCAAGGCCCTGCGCCCTCTGTGGAAGGGGCAGAGCTCCAATGGAACCCCATCGCCTGGAAGCAGAGCCTGTGGGGAGGAGACCTCATCCATGTAGGGGTCTGCCTTGGGCCCCGAGCCTCCTCAGCTTCCACAGCAAAGCAGACAGTCAGGCAGGGCTTGGTTTATGGCATCTGTGAAGATCACTAACGATTCCCAAGGGGAAGGAGGTTGCAGCCAGCCGGCCCAGACACTAGCAAAGCTGAACCCACTTCAGGAGTGTGAAATGCTCATGACCTTTAATCCAGCAATCCTGCCTCTGAGGGTACATCCTTGAGAAATAATGTAGAAAAAGAAAAGCACTAAAAACTTGCTGGCATTATATTCCAGAAGTATACCAACAGAAATTAACAAGGGTTGAGTAAAAGAAAGGTCTGGAGCCCAGTGGCCGTCCATGATCTATATAGAGGCAGGTCTGATGCCGCCTGGTGTGGAAGGCACTCCTCGGGGGGTGCCAACCTGGAGGAGCCCCTGGTGACGATGGAGGTCAAGGACAGACAGATGTCAGGGGCAGGAGATGGCAGGGGTGTTCCTCATTCCACTTACTGCTGTTTTATCCCTGGGTGATAAAAGTTAGGGATACTTCACTGTTCTGATTTATATTCTTGGCTGCCTGGGGGAGGTGAACATTTTCTCGTTTCTGTTTACTGTTCATCTTTTTCTTATGTAAGTTTTTTCTTTTCATGTCCTTTACACACATTTTTTTCGGAATGACAGTGTTCTAATTTACTGTGTAATTATAAATTATCTATATTTTACATGTGGTGCAAATAAATATATTTTTTTAATTGAGACGGAGTTTTGCTCTTGTTGCCCAGGCTGGAGTGCAATGGTGCCATCTCGGCTCACTGTAGTCACCTATATTTTTTACTCTTTCCATTTTTCTCTTTTCCTTCATAATAGTCAGTGATTCATTTTTTACTCATTTCTTTTCTGTTTAGACTTTTTTTTTTTTGAGAAGGAGTCTCACTCTGTCTCCCAGGCTGGAGTGCACTGGTGTAATCTCGACTCACTGCAACCTCCACCTACCAGGTTCCAGCAATTCTGCCTCAGCCTTCCCAGTAGCTGGGACTACAGGCACATGCCACCATGCCCAGCTAATTTTTTGTATTTTTAGTAGAGACAGGGTTTCACCATGTTGGCCAGGCTGGTCTTGAACTCCTGACCTCAGGTGATCTGCCCGTCTCAGCCTCCCAAAGTGCTCGGATTACAGGCATGAGCCACTGTGCCTGGTCAAAAATTTTAATTTAATCAAATTTGCACATCTTTTTTCAAATCTTGCAAAAGCATTGTCCTGTCCTATGACTATACCCCTGTTTGGGAATGAATATAATTTTTAAAAATAGATGAAAGAAAAGTGCCTTCAAGTGCTGATGTGTTGAGTTTAGGTGGATATAATTCTGGATGACCTTTTCCCTATTTTTATAATATTCTTTACTGTGATTATGTTACTTTCACAATCATGTTATTTTTACATTGACAAAACAATAAAGGAAGTGCCTTCCAGAGTTGAGATGGGCACTGGGTTCCTGTGTGGTGGCTTGTGGCACCCTTTCCATCAGGCCCTTGCTGGGGGTGGCCACGCAGGCTCTAGAGCCTCTCCTCGGGTGTGAGGACTGCAGCTGCTGTTGCCCAGCCCCAGCACCGTGAGCCAGGAGGAAGCCTGCACTGAGCTCTGGCTTGTGTCTCTGTTCAGGAGGAGAACATTTGCCTGCACTGGGCAGCATTCTCTGGCTGCGTGGACATAGCTGAGATCCTGCTGGCTGCCAAGTGTGACCTCCATGCCGTGAACATCCACGGAGACTCACCACTGCATATTGCTGCCCGAGAGAACCGCTACGACTGTGTCGTGTGAGTGTGGTGCTGGAGGTGACCTGGGTGCCCAGAGAGATTCCTTGACGGATATTTGTTCACACTAGACCTCGAGTGGACACAGGCCTTCTGTTCCCTCATGTGGAAGTGCACCCTTGCTGTTCTGTGCTCAGAGAAGTGTCTTTCCCAGTCCATGTTTGAGATCAGCCGTGGTTTATTTCTGGGTTAGGGAGGATTGTCATGAAAAATTCCCACTATCTTAGATCAGACCTTGAGTCTCAAACCTGACACTCCTGATATGGGTGAGGGGTAGCATGGGAACAGCCCTGCTCCCAGCAGGGACCTGCCAGCTCAGAGGCCCTGAGAGGCTCAGGGTGCCTTCTGGGAGCAGCACTGCCCCCAGCCAGGGCTGGAGATGCTAAGGGCTCTGGCGCTTACTGCTCAGGGCCCTTGTAAAACTTGAGACCTTCAGCCGGGTGGCAGTGGCTCATGCCTGTAATCCCAGCACTTTGGGAGGCCATGGTGGGCGGATCACTTGAGGTCAGGAGTTTGAGACCAGCCTGGCCAACATGGTGAAACCCCATCTCTACTAAACATACGAACATTAGCCAGGTGTGGTGGCTCATGCCTGTAATCCCAGCTACTCCAGAGGCTGATACAGGAGAATTGCTTGAACCCAGGAGGCAGAGATTGCAGTGAATGGATATTGTGATAGTACACTCCAGCCTGGGCGACAGAGTGAGATTCTGTCTCAAAAAAAAAAAACAACCAAAAAACCTTGAGACCTCGATCCCGCAAATCACCCACACTTGGGTTATAGTCATTGGCCTGGGATGAAGTCTTTGTTTGGCTGCACGGGAGCTGTGGGTGCTCCACATGCCAGCCTCCGGTGACTGGCCCCGACGAGTGGGGCTGTGCCCGCTCACATTTGGACCTCATGATGGCTCAGCCAGGTTGGTCATTTGGTTGTGCAAAGCCCAGCCCCCACGCACAGTGACTGCGGTCTCGATGCAGTGGGCAGGAATCGAACTGAGAACTGCTGACGCTGTGCGTGGCCCGTGTGTGGCCTTTCTCCCTCGGTGCTTCCCTTCTTGTCCTTGAGGGTAAATTTGAATGAAAAATCCAAGAAAAATCAAATGCCACCCTGGTTTTTACACACTCTTCTGCTGAAAAAAAACCAGCCTGCTGACTTTGACAGTGAACATGGGAGAGGAGTAAGGGAGTGATGTTCCTGAGGGAGGTCAAGCCCATCTTTTTAGAATTGTCAGTCAGCAGACTTGGTAAAGTTTGTTTCCAAATGAACAGTGTGCTCCCTCTATTTTTAGTGATGATAGTCATTTCATAAATCTCATCTTTGTGATCTTAAAATCAGCTTTAAATGTTTTGTGGGCTTACATTTTCCCTTTTAGCCTCTTTCTTTCTCGGGATTCAGATGTCACCTTAAAAAACAAGGAAGGGGAGACGCCCCTGCAGTGTGCGAGCCTCAACTCCCAGGTGTGGAGCGCTCTACAGATGAGCAAGGCTCTGCAGGACTCGGCCCCCGACAGGCCTGCCCCTGTGGAGAGGACTGTGAGCAGGTGAGCCCCGGCCGGGATGGCGCTGTGGCCGATCAGCGGTCAGCAGGGCTTTGGGAGCTGCAGGGATAGCTTTTCCCCAGGCTGGAGTCCAGATCGCCACGGCCAGGTGTTTGCCAGCCACCCCACTGCACACGGCACCACGCCCTGGGCAGAGCGAGTCAGCCTCCAGGTGACACCGGCCCTTCCATGGCAGGGACATTGCTCGAGGCTACGAGCGCATCCCCATCCCCTGCGTCAACGCTGTTGATGGCGAGCCATGCCCCAGCAACTATAAGTACGTCTCTCAGAACTGTGTGACATCCCCCATGAACATCGACAGAAACATCACCCATTTGCAGGTGAGTGACGTGGACCCAGGGCTACTCAGGCCAGGACATGGGACAAGCAGAGACTTCCTGAGCCTGGGGTCCTGGGTTCTTCTCATCACTCAGAGAAGGAGGGCTCCTGGGAGGCTTCCCAGGAAGACCTCACTCTCTGTAGTTGCCTCCCATGAGAGAGCTGGAAGGCAGATGAAGGTTCTGTTGGGCACATTGCTCTTCCAAGGGTTCTCATCAACCCCAAAGCAGTGGCAAGCATCTGTGATGTTTTTGTAACCTCATACTCAGGGGCCCTGGTGCAGCCTCATGCCCTGTGCGAGGGGAGCCCTTGTGAGGCTGCAGGACCACCTGCGTCCCTGTACCTCCTGTTCGCTGGAGGGATGGGCCCAGCACATGCTAGCTTCCCCAGCCTCTGAGCACATGGAGCCTCGTGCCCTCACTACCTGCGCCTTCTTGGGCACTTTCTTTGTGGCTCTGCTTGTAGGCAGCTCCCCCTCTCTTCCCAGGCCAGGCATTGCCCAGGGCCCTCTGCTCAGGGTGTGTAGGACTCTGCGTTCTCGCCTTTCCCGTCGAGCATCTGGCCACAGATGCAGCCGACACCCAGCCCTTCACCCGCTGCTGTGTTGCTGCCCTGCCTGTCCCCATCCCTCTGTTGGGATCCTCAGCCAGAGCCCCCTCCCGCGGGCATGTGTCATGTTTCTTAGCAACTCGAGCTTTCTCTCTGCCCTTCTCTGTAAGAGGCCACACACTCACGTGGTGTCTTTGAGAAGCACTTAGCAGATTCAGGAGTAGCTTTGAGAATTGTAAAATGTAGTTGTGACCGGGAGGGAAGCAGAAGGCGGGTGCCTGCCCACATCTGTGACCGGGAGGGAAGCGGAAGGCGGGTGCCCGCCCACAGCTGTGACCAGGAGGGAAGCGGAAGGTGGGTGCCCGCCCACAGCTGTGACCGGGAGGGAAGCGGAAGGCAGGTGCCTGCCCGTCTGACAACACCGGGTGCCTCTCTTCTCAGTACTGCGTATGCATCGATGACTGCTCCTCCAGCAACTGCATGTGCGGCCAGCTCAGCATGCGCTGCTGGTATGACAAGGTGAGGGCGGCCTCGTGTGCGTGGGCTCAGGCGGTAAGTGCCGCTGGTCCAGCTCTGCAAAAACAGTGCAGGTGTCTGTGACTCCAGCGCTGTCATGGCAGCATTGGGAAGGCGTCGGAGGTGAGCCGGGTATGGCAGACAGGGGAGGCACAGTAGGCGACGGCACCCAAGTTAGGTCATGAGCCGAGGACATGGCCACAGAGTCCCTTTTTGGCTGCCTGGATGGTGGTGGCGGCGGGCAGCCTGGCCTGCCTGGGAGGAGGTGCTGCTCATGTTGTATGTGTCTGGTGAGCTCTGCCTTGTGCTTGCTGAATGTGAGGGGTGTGAACAGGGAGGGTGCGGCTGCGCTGGGTGTAGCGAGCATGGGTGTGGGTGGGGAGGTTGTGGAGACACAGGCTTGGAAGTCTCTGGTGGGTGCTGATGCTCAGAGGAGCCTGGGATGGGGGCCACTGAAGAGGTGGGAGTGGAGGGTGGCCATGGGTAGTAGGGATGTGGTTCAGGGAAGGGCGTCTAAGCAGAGGCAGAGGGTTCCTGATCTCCCAAGTTCATAGGTCAAGGTGAGAGCAGAAGCCAGCATGGCCTGGGTGAAGAGACGCGAGCCGGGAGAGGCAGCAGGCGTCCCCTCCAGAAGTGGACGTTAGAGGAGGGGTGGCCAGGAGGGTGGAGTGTTTACCCATCTGAATGGGGGGCCCCGATGGGAGAAGGATTAGTGCCAGTGAGGGCTATGGGCGTGGCAGGCTCAGAAAGCTGCCAGGCTCGTGTCTGAGTGGTGTCTTTTGGGGTCGAGTCCTGCTGAGGGGGTGAAGGAAGGAATGTTTTTCCCTACGTGGGTGTTGAAGTTTGACCAGAAACTGTCGTGTGTATGTCAGTTTGAACCACACTAGGCACTTAGTAGAAATGGGTTGACGTCAGTTCAGTTGAAGGGTGAGTGACCTCTGCTGGGCCCTTGCTGCTCCTTTGTCCACAGGATGGCCGGCTCCTTCCAGAGTTCAACATGGCGGAGCCTCCCTTGATCTTTGAATGCAACCACGCGTGCTCCTGCTGGAGGAACTGCCGAAACCGCGTCGTGCAGAATGGTCTCAGGTGAGAGGCAGCTTCCTGCACTCTGCTCATGCCTGTATTCGCATGGAGCTCACCCTGATACACAAGAACCTCATGTGCTTGGACGCACACATGTGTGTGTTTGCAGATAGAGCTGACAGTTTACCTCCAAGCCCTTTATCCTCAGAAAATGTCACTTGTGCCATAAATCACAAGTCATGATTCCATCAGCACAGACCTAGGCATGAGAGAAGGAGCAGATCGTTGGGTCAGTTGAGCTCAAAGCAGAGGAACAGACTTGGCCTAAGAATGACCTTTGTTTCCAAGTTCATGCATACATTCTTCAACAGCTGAGGGCTGTCATAGTTCTGTTTTAATATTCAAACCGTTCTCTAAATATGGTCTATTCTCTGGGATTCTCTAACAGTGAGGTGGTGTCCTGGTGCTTCTCAGGTTGCATGGACTTGCTTTCCTGGGCTGCTCAGGATGCTTGTGGAGTCAGGCTTGCCCAGTGCCCTTCACCGGCCAGGCTCGGTCCCCTGGCTATCCAGCAGCCGCTCTGCTTTTCCTGGGTTCTGGTTTTGAGCATTCCCTTCACAAATGTGCCACAGATAAGAGACTGGGAAAGTCAGAGCCCCTCTGAATCATAAGGGAGAGCTCTGTCCCACACTTAAATTTAGCTGAACACTAATTTCTGTATTACTGACTTTTTTGTGACTTCAGTAAACTTGGTCCATGCTGGAGGGTGGTCTCTGTCCTTGGCCTGGGGCTGAGGACAGACACACACAGGGCTTGGTAGGCGACACATCACAGACAGGCAGACGTGGGACGCAAGACAGGCCGACACACGGGACGCATGCCAGACAGGCAGATGAGGCTCGTGGTTCTGAGGGCTCCTCGGAGGCCTGCATGCTGGGGCTGTCCAGCCACCCTCCCCCAGCCCTGAGGAACCCCCTACTGCCACCTCCCCCCAGGCCCCTGCAGTCACCCTCCCCCCAGGTCCACGCAGCCACCCTCCCCCAGCCATGAGGGGCCTATAGGCTCATTGTCGGGAGCCGGCTGGGCTGCAGGTGTCACCACGGCCTGGTCCAGCTGTAGGCTTCTCTAGTGTTAGCACCTCTAACCCTCACAGTGCCTAGTGGCTCAGGCCCAGCTCTGTCCCCATGTCACCGATGGGGACACCAAGGCGCAGCCAGGACCAGTGACTTGCCAAGGTCACAGGCTAGGGTGCCCCAGGATGATTCCTGGGTTCACGGCTTCCTGAGAGTGCTCTGTCTATGAGGTGCCTGCAGCATCTAACGCTTCTGATACAGAACCAGTTTTCTTTCTGGTTCAGTGACATGGCACCAGCTGGCTTTTGCTGACCATCGTGGCAAGTGGCTGGGGCTATGGCCTGGTCCACCACTACTCTCTGTTTTCCAGGGCAAGGCTGCAGCTCTACCGGACGCGGGACATGGGCTGGGGCGTGCGGTCCCTGCAGGACATCCCACTGGGCACCTTTGTCTGCGAGTGAGTGAGTCCCTGGGTCACCCCAAACCTGGCGGTGACATGTGTCATTTCTGGGACAGAGGCCCATCTGTATCTGCACTTCAAGAAGCCCCTCTGGTAGCGGGCACATCCCTGTCCTAGTACTGTGTGGGGTGGGGACCACGGAGACTCTGGCCCTGACAACCGAGCTCCTGCTGCCCTGAGTCCTCTGCTGCTGCCCTTGACCAGCTCATGATTGCATTTAAGAAGACGTTGTCCAGCATGGGCAGTTACTTCCGGGAGGATCATTCTGGATTCTCAGGTGCCGGACCGCAGACGCCGAGCTTTCAGTATCATCATCCTCGGGAACCTCAACTGAAACCCCTGTTCTGCCACAGGCAGACGTCTCCAGACACAGTCCCTGCATGTCCTTCTGGGGCTTGTGGCGATTCCTGTGTGTGCCCTGCTCCTTCCCCATGGGCACGGAGACTGGCCTCCCCTGTCTGTGCGCCATGCTCGGTGTCTTCCAGGGCTTCACCTGAACGGCACCTCCCTCTGCAGGTATGTCGGGGAGCTGATTTCCGACTCAGAAGCCGATGTTCGGGAGGAAGATTCTTACCTCTTTGACCTTGACAATAAGGTAATGTGTTTTGCCGGGCTGGGGCCATGTAGAGCGTGCTGTGAGCTGTAAAACCTGAATGCGTTTTTCCTGGTAGCGTCTGGACACAGGCCCCAGGTGCAGGCCAGTCTTAGTATTGATGCAGATGAGAGCTCTTACTGCTGACAAGAATGGGCTTGCTATAGGTCTGCTGAGCTCCACGTTCGGAGCTGGCCTTGGTTCTGTGCCCAGCATGCATGGGCCTCTGACTTGAGAGGTCCCTGAGCCCATGCAGCCGACTGATCCCTCTTGTGAGAGTAGGGCCTGAAACCCACCAGTGCAATCCTCCAAACCACAACTGTGTGTCTCGGGTTGTGGCCCCACAGCCCATGAGACGGCAGAGAGGCTAAGGAGGGTGCCGTGTGTTTGACAGTGACTGAGTGAGGCAGCAGTGAGCCTCCCACTGAACAGAGATCTCATGTGTGCACAGAAATGCCCGCAGCCCACCCAGTCTCCACCACCCACGTGCTAGAACCGTGTGTGGGAGACAGCAGGGTCTGCTCCAGGAGCTTGGTGTCGGGAGGTTTCTGAGGCTGGGGTAGGAGTAACTGACCTGTCTCCGCCCTCATGCCACTTCACTGTAGCCCAGTTCCATCATTGCTCTGGATTTCATCCATTGTCTATTTTAAAACCTCCTGAAACTTGGAGTCACTGCAAGCAGATGAGGAAATGCAGGTTTTCTCATCTCAAACACCAGCCACCAAGCCATGGAATAAATCTCATTCCTGGAGAATTGGGCGCTAGGCAGCTGTCTTTACAGCAGTGGCCCCTGTGGACTGCCACCCCTAACCCTGGGCTCTGTCCCTGCAGCCACCTTCTAAGGAGTAACTGTTGGTGAAATGATGTGTGTTCCATTGAAGAGAAACGAGGCTCTGGAAGGTCACAGTATTCAGGCATCTCTCCCTGTGCAATGGTGCTGAGCCCTCAAGGGCCAGCAACCTGTGTGCATGTCTGTGTGTGTGCGCGCACATGTGCAGAGTTGTGGGGCTCCTCTCTGAGCACTGCCTATTCCAGGCTCGCTGTGGAGTGACTGCCTCCTGTGGGCTGGTAACATATATTCTCCTCAAGGCTCTGTCGTCACATGTGTGTGCCACAGCTGTCATCTTCCCTCTCTGGCTTTTTTACTTCCTAATGATGTCTTGTAGTGAACAGAAGTTCTTGTTTTTATTCTAGTTCAATTTACCAGTCTTTTCCTAAAAAGCGGGATTTTTGTAATGTCCTAGTGATATTTTTTGAAAACTTGAATGTTTCCCAGAAACAGTCCAGTTTGCTTTCGAGTTGGGTCCATGTGTAGGTGGACAGCCATCCTGCTGTGTGGTGTAAGATCAGAGTCAAAGTTTATTTTTCCCCATCTTGTCACCTGGCTGACTCAGCACTGTTTGTATAGAAGATTGTCCTTTCCCCACTCAGCAGTGTGGCTCTTGTCATAGCTCAGGGTCCTCATCCTATCAGTCTGCTGTTCTTGGCCTGGGCTGTCTTGCCTTAATTACTTTAATTATTATAGTTTACATCTTCTCAACTTAGAGTTCTTTTTTTTTTTTTTTGAAAGAGACCAGGTCTTGCTCTGTTGCCCATGCTGGAGTGCAGTGGCACAGTGATAGCTCACTGCGGCCTTGAACTCCTGGGCTCAAGTGATCTTCCTGCCTTGACCTCCCAAGTAGGTAGGACTAAAGTGTGCACTGCCATGCCCGGCTAATTTTTTTATTTTACTTTTGCAGAAATGGAATGTCACTATGTTACCCAGGCTGCCCTCAAATTCTTAGCCTCAGGGAATCCTCCTGCCTTGGCCTCCCAAAGCATGAGGATTACAGGAGTAGCCACTGTGCCCAGCCTCACCATAGAATTTGTGTCTTGCTCTTTTTGGTCTTTATATAAGTTTCGAAGTCAGCTTGATAAGTTCTATAAAAACTCCTGTAGGGATTTGATTGAGATTGCACTGGACCTGTCAATCAGGTTAGGGAAAAATGAGGTACTTACTATATTGTTTGCTAGTTCATGAACATGGTATATCTCTTCATTTGTTCAATTTTTCTTAATTATCCCCAGTAATATTTTATGGTTTTCTGTGGTGTGGTCTTGTATATCTTTTGTTGGAATTTTAAAAATCACATAGGTTTTTGAGATATTTTTCTCTTGGATCAACTTTATTGAAGTCAATTTAAAAACAGTAAGACAAACTACTTTGAAGTGTATGGTTTCAGGTTTTACAAATGTACATCCCAGTGTAATCAATGCCACAATCAAAATATGGAGCATTTCTGTCACCCCAAAATCCCCTGTGAGCCCTTAGTCACTCCTTCTCTCCTGCCCATCCTCATAGCTTAGTTTCACCTACATTAGAATTTTCTATAAATGGAATCCTGTGTCTGGCTTTGCATGTTTTGTGATTTGCCCAGGAGGCTGCACGTGTCCGTGGTTTTTCCTTTCTGTTGTAAGCGCTGACCCATCCGGCCTCCCTCCTGGTTGATGCCTGCTCACCTGTAGGTGGGCCTCCGTCCTTTGCAGTTCTGCTGTCACAAGCGAACCTGCTTCAACTCCCAGAGACTTGTTTTTAATGGACATGAGTTTTTATTTCTCTTGAGTAAATGAGGTGGAGTTACTGGTTCATATGATGGGATACCTTTAACTTTAAAAAGAAACCACTAGTTGTCCAAAATGGCCATAGCACTTCCCGTTCCCACTGCAGTGAGTGAGAACTCCAAACACTGTGACTTAGCGATTCTTCTGCCTTGGCCTCTGGAGTAGCTGGGATTACAGGTGCCAGCCACCACGCTGGCTAATTTTTATATTTTTACTAGAGCTGAGGTTTCGCCATGTTGGCCAAGCTGGTCTCAAACTGTTGACTGCAGGTGACTCACCTGCCTCGGCCTCCCAAAGTGCTGGTTTTACAGGCTTGAGTCACCGCGCCTCGCCTAAAACTTGGCTGTTTTTTAATTGGCTGCTTGTCTTGAGTTGTAGGAGCTATTTCCGTCTTCTGACTCTATCTGATACACATATAAATATGTGTGTGATGTGAATATTTTCTTAGTCTGTGCCTTGCCTTCTCACTTTCTTAACAATATCTTTCAGGAAGCGGAAATTTTTAAATTCTGCTGCCTTTCCACGTCCCAAGAATTCCCTGTCTATCCCAGATTTGTGAAGATTTTCTCCTTTTTAAAAAAGTCTTATATAAAAACGCAAGTTAAGGCCAGGCACACTGGCACACTCCTGTAATCCCAGGACTGTAATCCCCTGTAATCTCAGCACCTGGGGAGGCTGAGACGGGTGGGTCACTCACTTGATCCCAGGAGTCTGCAGTGAGCCCTGATGGAGCCAGTGAACTCCAACCTAGCCTGTCTCTCAGAAATGTGGGTTTGAAGTAAGAGTTGATGTTCACTGTGTCCGTGTGAACAGTTAATCTAGTACCACTGGTTCTGCTTATACCAGCTAATGCACATCTCCATCTGGACCGTGTTTTGTTCCTTTGATCTGTTTGCTGATCCTGAAACCAGTGCCACATTCTCTGCATTTATAGTAAATGTTGGGAGCCAGGTAGTGTTTATCCTCACACTCTGTTCTTTTTCCCTCTTCTGTGTCCTTTGCATTTCCACAGACAGTTGAGAGCCCAGGCAGAGACTGCACTAACCCTGCTGGCCATTAGCACATTGAGCCTCCTGACCCTGCATCTGTACATGGCCCAGCTCTCTTTGAGTTGGATCTTTAGTTTCTCAGCAGAGCCTTGTTGCTTTTTTCTTTTTTTTTTTTTTTTGACAGAGTCTCGCTCTGGTGCAGGCTGGAGTGCGGTGGTATGATGTTGTCTCACTGCGACCTCCGCCTCCTGGCTTCAAGCGATTCTCCTGTCTCCGCCTCCAGAGTAGCTGGGATTACAGGCACATGTCACCACGCCCAGCTAATTTTTGTATTTTTAGTAGAGTCGGGGTTTCACCATGTTAATCAGGCTGGTCTCGAACTCCTGACTTCGTGATCTGCCCGCCTCAGACTCCTAAAGTGCTGGGATTACAGGCGTGAGCCACTGCACCTGGCGCCTTGTCGCTCTTACTGTGTGGATCTTAAACCAGGTTTTGTTAAATGTATTCCTAAAAACTTCAGACTTTTCATATGTTATAAACAGTAATTTTAAAATTTCATTTTCCATTTGTTTTTTGGAAATAAATAATAGGGAAATACTTTTTTTTTTGTACATTGACCTTTGTAAATGCCCTTGTGAATTCTAGTAACTTTTTGGACTATTAGGCTTGTCTGCACGTTTGGTCAGGTCACATATGAAGAAAGACAGTTTTTCTTCTCGAGTTCTGACCTGTGCAGCTTTGTTTCCTGTCTGTGTATTATGGAAAACTGGGCATAGCATGCTTGTTCTCTTCTCTGGCTTGTTCTCTTCCTGTCACTGGGGGAAGCGTTGCCCTCACCCTGGCTGATGTTAGCTTCAGGCCTTGTGTAAATGCTCCCTGGATCGTCAGAATTCTCTTCCTTGGCTGTAGGACGAGGCCTCTGCTTCCTTGCTGGCTGGCAGCTGGGGATGCTCTGAGCTCCTAGAGGCAGCTGTCTTCTTGAAGGTCAGCAGGAGAATATCAGGGTTTGCCACGCTGCCTTCCTCACATCCTATGGGCCAGAAGCAAGTCACGCTCAAGGGGACGGGTTGATACAAGGGAGACTCTTGGGACTGCCTTACGATGCTATGCGTTTGACCTGCTCCCTCTCCCCAAGGGCACCTGCCTTCCCCACTCGGCCACAGTACACCGACTTGCTTCCTGTCTCTGCAGTCCTGCCTTTTCCGTAATATCGTGTCAGTGGAATTACACAGCACGTGGCCTTCGTCATTTCCTGGCGAGGTCATGTGTGAGTGATGTTCAAGTATGAGAAACTGCCCAGAGGTCCTGCACAGTCATTCCCGGTTTGTATCCCATGAATTTGGCTGGGTGATCAGTCTTGGGCGGGAGGGCAGGTGCAGCTCCAGCTGTCCCATCACATTCAGAAGCAGGAGTCTTAGTGTCTCAGTAACCTTGAGGCTCTTGTATTTGAAGAAGGCATTTTTTTCCATAATTCTTGCTTGATATATAGAAATACGTTGGATTTTTAAAATTATCTATTTAACCTGTCGCTTAAAGTCAACTATTAAGTGTAATGATACGTGTGTGTGTTCATTGTTTTCCGTGCCTGTGTCCATGTCATCACCACACAGGCTGCTGCCCCCTTCCCCACAGTTTCACTTCTCATTCTTGTCTTCTACACTGGCGGGGCCACTCAGTGTCAGGGAGGTGGCACGGGGCCTTTCAGGACCATTTCCTGTGATGCCGCTGTGCAGGTGTGGGATGGGAGGCACTGGGCCTTTCGGACCATTTCCTGTGATGCTGGTGTGCAGGTGTGGGATGGGAGGTGGTGCGGGGCCTTTCAGCACCGTTTCCTGTGATGCTGGTGTGCAGGTGTGGGATGGGAGGCGCTGGGCCTTTCAGGACTATTTCCTGTGATGCTGGTGTGCAGATGTGGGATGGGAGGCACCGGGCCTTTTGGGACCATTTCTTGTGATGCTGGTGTGCAGGTGTGGGATGGGAGGTGGCACGGGGCCTTTCAGGACCATTTCCTGTGATGTTGGTGTGCAGGTGTGGGATGGGAGGTGGCGGGGGGCCTTTCAGGACCTTTTCCTGTGATGCTGGTGTGCAGGTGTGGGATGGGAGGCGCTGGACCTTTCAGGACCATTTCCTGTGATGCTGGTGTGCAGGTGTGGGATGGGAGGTGGCGTGGGGCCTTTCAAGACCGTTTCCTGTGATGCTGGTGTGCAGGTGTGAGATGGGAGGCACGGGGCCTTTCAGGACCGTTTCCTCTGATATTGGTGTGCAGGTGTGGGATGGGAGGCACTGGGCCTTTCAGGATCGTTTCCTGTGGTGTTGGTGTGCAGGTATGGGATGGGAGGTGGCGCAGGGCCTTTCAGGACAGTTTCCTGTGATGTTGGTGTGCAGGTGTGAGATGGGAGGCGCGGGGCCTTTCAAGACCATTTCCTGTGATGCTGGTGTGCAGGTGTGAGATAGGAGGCGCTGGGCCTTTCAGGATCGTTTCCTGTGATGCTGGTGTGCAGGTGTGGGATGGGAGGAGGCGCAGGGCCTTTCAGGACAGTTTCCTGTGATGTTGGTTTGCAGGTGTGGGATGGGAGGCACAGGACCTTTCAGGACCACTTGCTGTGATGCAGGTGTTAGGTGACTCTATCAGAATAACATTAACAGAGTTCTCTTTTCCGTCCCAAAGAGTTTCATGAATTGAATGTTGAATTTTGTTGAACCTTAAAAAGCATCTATTGAAATAAGCCTGTGATTTTTCTCATCCTTCTGTTAACGTGAATATCTGATTTATATGCTGTTGTTATTTGAAATTTAATTTGTGTATATTTAACCATGCAGCGTCACTGTGTTGTGTGGTTGGTCTGGGTCTGTGGTGGGGGGGTGGGCATGCGTTCCTGTGTCTGTGCCATCTTCTTGCTGCCTTATCTCCTGCCTTGGTCTCTCCTTTCAGCATCTGGCATCTCCATAGGTCTGTTTCTAGCATCTGTTGTGCTGCTTGTTATTATTCTCCTTTCCCTATCTCCTCATGTTTCTGGTCAGTTTCATTTGGGTGCCAGACATTGTATTTGCAAACTTGCTTGAAGAAAATGCATTGGGTCACCCCAGTCAACTTCCAGGAGCCCAGAGGCCTCAGAGCTGAGCTGAGCCCTGGCCTCTGTCACTCCAGCTGACTTGTCCCCCGGTGACCCTGGTTCTTGGGGTCCTGTCTAGTCTGTTGAGGCTGCTGGAACAGAATGCCATAGACTGCGCAGTCTGCACAACAGACACTGGTTTCTCATAGTGCTGGAGGCTGGAAGTCTAAGGTCAAGGCACCAACTAGTTTCGTTCTGGGGAGGGCCCCACCTCCTGGCTCATGGAGGGACTATGCCTTCTCCACTGGGTCCTCACGTGGAGAGGAGGGTGGCTCTCTGGGGCCTCTTATTATGAAGACCCAAATCTCATCCCTGACAGCTTCACCCTCACACCCTCATCAGCCCCCAACACCATCACCCTCAGCACATGGACTTAGAAGCACAAATATTCAGACCACAGCAGGCTCCCTACCCGCATGCTCGGGCCCAACCCTGAAGTGGCATGGTCTCCTGGCCGCCCCTAGTGGAAGCAGAGTCCCTTTGGTGCCCCGCTGTCTCCCAGAGCTGGGCGTGGAGCTCCTTCTGTAAGTCCTCGGGCAGGGCCTTCTCCCCTCTTTTTTTTCTGTGATATTGCTGGGCTTCCTAGTTGTCCTTGGCAGCAGGCTGGGACCCCACTCTGCTGTGCCCCTTTGCAGGGGCCATGGGGTACAGCTGCAGCACGGCTCACTGCACTGACACCCTTTGACCAAGGCAGGCGGGTAGAGCTGCAGCGCAGAGGAGAGGGGAGCAGAGCTTTGCTGGAGGTTCCAAAGCCGCCTCCTAATGGCGGCCTTGCTGCACACAGGCTTGTCTCCCTGCAGATGTGGCTGTGGCCTACACTGGCCAGGTTCCTCCTGCTCACCTAGGGCTGCACTTACCAAGCTGTCTGTCTGGCAGGGCCATTTCCAATATTCCCAGTCCACCGTGACCAATCCTTTTGGAAAATAAGGACTGCAGATTCCAAGGCTGCTTTTAAATTGTCACATTCCGTAGGCACAGTATTGCCAAGTCAGATCGCTGCTGGACGCTTTCAGTTCCTTGACTCACTTGTGTTGGCCAGGGGTGTTCCTGCCTCCTCCTGGCACGTCTGTGCTCTGCCTTCACACCTGTTCCCTGGCATGGACTTTCTGTGCTTCCTGCTCCTGTCTGGAGCCACACCTGCCCTCACCTCATCAGAGACATCCCCTCGGCACTTTCCTCCCTCCCTGACGCCCCAGAGCTGCCACACTCGCCTGAGTCCTTGCCTTCCAGTCTTCCACCAGACACAGCCAGGCCTTGCCTCCAATGAGTGTTCCTAAGTCCAGGGCAGGCTCCGGTCCCCCCACCCGGGGCAGCAGCATCCAGCCTTGCTCCTCCCAGGACTCTCTCACTTTCAGCCCAGGTACAGTTCTTGTTTGTTTTGGGGCTATGGGGAGCTGCGAACACTCCCAGGTGTCTGCTGCAGCTCTGACCCACCCCTAGACCTCAGAGCCGCGTCTACCTGAGCGCCGACATCTCTGGGTGCCAGGAAACTTTCTGGTTGTGCCTTCAAAATATTTCCTGGACTATTGCAATGAGCACCTGCCCCTGGGTCTGCCCTGGCGCTGCTGTTGCCATCTGTTCTCAGCCTGGGGCTCTAGGGACCCCAAGGCCTCTGCTGTTGGCTCAAACCTTGCATACCCTATTCCCTACTGACTGCCCCTCCCAACGCTCCCACCACTGCTCTCACAATTGTTTGCTATTCTCCCTCATGCTCTTCTGGGATCCTGCCACCCACTCTTCTGGTCCTTACCTTCTTAGGCCTTTGTTCAAATCTGTGGTCAACGAGGTGCCCCAGGGGGCCTCTCCATGGCATGCTTGCCTGAAACCTAGGCGGATGGTTTCTTTATCAGAGCAGCTTTGGAAGAGCAGCACTTGAGGATACATTGAAAGCCCTAAGCAGTGTCTGTCCTGTGAGGATTCTGGGATCTGATGCCTTTGAACCATAGGAACGACTGGGAGAGGCCGTGCTCCTGCGTGAGGGGGGCTCCTTGTGCCAGCTGACAGGGTGGTCAGCCTGGCTACCATCGTGGGAGGTACATGGACAAACGGCATGCAGCAAGAGGCCGTGAGCAGGGTCGATGGCCCATGGGAATGGCCCCTTTGTCTCTCGGGGCCTGCAGCCCTGGCCATCCACAGGCCAGACCCTGACTCTGGGCCCCCTCAGGTCTGGGCAGTGAGTCCAAGCAGAGCACGGGGGTCTGAAGACCCCATGACCTCCAGGGTCACACAAAAGCTCCTGGGAGTCAGACTGAGGAAGGTGCTCATCCTGAGAAGCCACAAAGTATGCTCCTGCAGGGATGTGGGTTGGGGAGGTACCATGTCTCCTGGACAGCCACAGATCCCACACGCAGGGCCCCAGTGACGCTTAGTGCAGAGATGGAAGGTTCTCAGGGTGGGAGGAGGGTTATTTTTAATGAACTGCATTAGAGATTCTTTAAGGCCAGTGGCTCTGGGCAGAAAAACCACAAAATGAGACCAGGAACAGAAAGGCCTCAGCCCTGGGGCCTCACATCTGCAATGAGCCCTTGATGGCTCAGAGCAGTGCCAGTCCAGGGTCCTGATGGAAGGGCCTCCGAGAGCTGCCATCTCTGTGCCTCCCCTCCCTTGCGCTGCATGGGGGCTTGTAGAGCTGGCTAGGGATCCTGGGAAGAGCCCAGATGGGCCCTGGCCCTCCCAGACGGCCTCTTTTGTCTCTGGCGAAGTGAAGCGAATGCCTGTAGTGAGGTCCACTCCACACAACAGGCCCGGTGTTGTCTCCATCTTAGAGGGTGGGACATCCAGGCATCACAGGAAGGCCTCCGCCCTGGTCTCACAGACATTGCCACTCGGGCTCCTGCCCTGCGCCCACTGCCACCTTCCTTCTTCCCACCTGCCTGTCTGCCTGCCACCTGCACCTGCTCACCTGTGGCAGCACCTTCTCCACACAGGCTCTCCTCTGATGCCTCTTCCCTAATTTTAGAGACATTCAGGTCTCTTATTTAGTTAAAAAAAGAAGAAGAAAAATGTTTTACTTCTCTGCCACTTCCTTTTTACCGCACATTGTGAAAATTCTCAGACATACTGGAAAGCAGAGAGATTCAGGAGAGTGGAGGCTCTTATGCCCCCACCTGGACTTGGTGGTTGCTAGTATCTTGCTTTATTTGTTTCGTCCTTTTTTGCTGATCCAAAGTTGGTGACAGATACAACATTTTACCCCCAGTGATGTCAGTGTGCCTGTGAATGGTGATGCCTGACAAGATTGGCCGTCATGTGATGTTCATCTATAGACCTTCCTGGTTTCCCCAGTGTCTCTCCCTGGTTTGCCCGTCTGGAATCAGGTGGGCTGTTCCTTTTTTTTTTTTTTTTTTTGCAGCAGGGGAGCCTTTGGGGGGTTATAATTTCACATGAATCTTTTTTTTTTTT
>CM052648.1:27770772-27840364 GCA_028533165.1 Leontopithecus rosalia | reverse complement strand
TTTCTGTGGGCCCCTCATGGTGTCATTTCACTTGTTCTCTTATCCCCTGTGTTTGCTGCCAGCTAGGAGGAAGGGCTGAGGTTTGGTGATATTCACACTGGAGCTGCTGTGTCCCGTAGGGAGCTTTATGGCTGTGCCATAGGGTGGGATGATTCTTGACTGCCCGCCCTGGGCATCCATGCCTTGCATATTCATTAACAGACATTTTTCTGTTTTAATAAATAAACCTAAACCTGGGCAGGCAAGATCAATGCTTTATTCTTACTATTTAGTTGCCAAGTTTCAGAGTAAGGAAGTGGCATAAAAATTACTGGCAGCAAAGAAATTTTGGCCTTTTTAAAAATTTCCTCTGTTTTGAGTGTTAATGTGGGCTCATGGAGTTTTACAATTTTACATGTAAAAACATTTTTTACATGTGTGTTTTGATCAGTTATAGCCATTCTTATTTAATGGTCAAATTGCCCCTCTGGTTGTGGGGAGCCAGGACAGTCGAGGCCTCTTTGGGTGACAGTGCTGTCTGGCACTACATGGACCCCAGGCCTCTCACGTTCCTGGGCCCAGGCTTGGAAGCCATTTCTCCAGGATGTCCTTGTACTTTTGGAGGAGAAACATTTTTAGACACTGAAACGAGACTCTGGGGTGCCCAGTGCTGTCAGGGTACCATGGGCTCCAGATTCACTTTTCAGAGGACAGAGCTATGAAGTAAATGTTTAAAAATGTGTTCATGTTAATATTTCCAGTTCACATTTAACAGTATATGGTTATTATCCAACTTCAATTTCCTATTTGTATCTCTTACAACAAAAATCTTGGTTTCTGAAATCTTTAGTTTCAAAATAGCACTCCAGATGTTACTGCTAACAGAAAGTGCCAGTACAGCTGCGGAACGGCGTCTGCATCTCTGCAGCATCTCAGTCCTTAGGTCATGTTCCTCGGACGAGGGACAGAGTCCTGTGCTTCGCAGCACTGAAATGTTTCTTGTGTGATTGTGTCACCGGCGTAATACGCAGTTGCATGAATTTTAGTTCATTTTGAATGTTACAATTTAATTTTTGTTGTTTTTGATTGTGTAAAATCTTTGCTGCTTAGGAAGTTCAGACCCAGAAAAGCCTTGCTTCTCCATATTCTCTGTATTCTGTTACCTGCTGTCTGAGTCCATTTGGGCTTCAATAGCAAAACACTGTAAACTGTGAGGCTTACAAATCTCACTGCTCTGGAGGCTGGAAGTCCCAGGCTGAAGGCGCCGGTAGATCTGGTGCTGCCGAGGGCTTCCTGGTTCATAGTCAGTGACTTCTCACTGTGTCCTTACCTGGTGAAGGGGGTATAGCAGCTCTCTGGGGTCCCTTTTATGAGGGCACAATTCCCCCTACCCCCAAGACCTAATCATCTCCCCAAAGCCCCACCTCCTAACACCATCACCTTGGGGGTGAGGGGCTCAGCCTGTGAGTCTTGAGGGGAGACACACATTGCAACTGTAGCCCCTGCAGTAACCGTCAGCAGAAATAGAGAAAAAATACTCAAGTAGACTTCTTATTCCTTCTCTTTTCTTACACAAAAAGTGGTAGAGTGTAGATACTGCGCCAGCCCTTAACCTTTCTCCTAACAGGATATTGGTAGTCACCATATTGTCAATACGTGGAAATCTTTCTCCTTTTGGGGGCATTCAGATTGATTCAGCCCTTGCTCTTTACCTCAAATAATGTTGCGCACAAGTCAATTTGTTTGAACCTTTACTGTCATTAGACAAAGCTGAGGTTCCATTCATCCACCCAGTGATGGCTTCAGCAGCCAGTGAATTTCCATTTAGAATTTCCGTTGGATTCTTTCTGTTTCTCTGCTCAGGCTTCTCATTTCTCTGAGATTTTCATGCGTTGAAATCTTGCTTTGTTGCTCCTCATTGAGGACAGCCTTAGGAGGTGCCTTGAAAATACACGTATCTGTTGGCCCAGCATCTGGTTCATCCTAAGGCTGGACTCTGTTGAGTGACTTTTCTCTTTTGCATGTGTTCGTTTCCTCAGTGTTTCAAGTGTCAGGTCACTTGGGTTGTTTCTGTTAACATGTAGGGAGGACGCTGCTTTCTCTCCCTTGTGTTTTCCCTAGTGCGATTGGCTGGGCCCCTTCCGCAGGCCCCACCTCCTGCCTGGGCCCCGTGCCTTCACTCCAGTCCTAGGATTGGCAGGGTTCCCTCCACAGACCCCGCCTCCTGCATGGCCCCTGGGCCTTTCTCCAGTCATGGGTCTCTACCAGGGTCACTGTCTTCATCGGGTAATGGTCAGGCAGAGATCTATGTACACAGACTTTGACACCCACCCGCCTCAGCAGCACTGCAGGTCCTTCCCCACGGGGCAGGCCTGTGCGCTCTGCTAGACCAGCTGCTCTTGGTGAAAGCCCGGGCAGAGCTGGGCCTGGCCCCTCCAGGAGGGGCCCCTCAGCTTGATCTTGCTGCTCTCCAGGACCTTTGGGCGTGTGCTGTTGCTAGTTTCAGACTTGCTTTCTGCACGAGGAGGGGTCACCTATAGATTCTTAGTCCATCAGACCCCAAAGCAGAGGGGCAAAGTCCACGCCACTTGAGCCACTGTGAGCTCTGTGTCTTTGGGGTAAACTGGGAGTCGGCCTGATGCGGCTTTGGCTTTGGGGGCTGTGGCTGGTCCCGTCCCGCAGCTGTGCTCACCTGGGCTTCACCGTCTTGTCACTACCTGTGTCGTGAAGGTTGTCGGACATCTGCCCTCCTCCACACCCTCACCCACTAGTTTGGATTTTAATATCTTGACCTATGATGTTCGTTCTGGGGCAGGTTGTAGACCCGGTGTTG
Source organism: Leontopithecus rosalia (assembly GCA_028533165.1). NCBI lineage: Eukaryota > Metazoa > Chordata > Mammalia > Primates > Cebidae > Leontopithecus > Leontopithecus rosalia. The sequence goes on along the minus strand of CM052648.1, from coordinate 27,837,552 downwards.
TGGGGCTGCCTCTGCCACAGGCCCCGCCCACTCGGAACTCGGTCCTGGAAAGACGCAGGTGCCTCCTTGCCCCTCTGCAAGGCTGTCCCCTGTGGCATTGCTGCTTCCCATCGATGGGTATTCACGCGACCCACTCGCAGCACGCCATGGGGCCCACCCACTCGCCTCAGTGAGTGCATCAGGGGCTGGGCACTTCTGAGCCTGGGTCCCAGTGGTCACGTGGGCAGCGTCCAGGTTCTTTGCTAGCTGCCGGCCGGAACCCCCACCTTCCTGCCACGCAGCCCCTCCCTCCAGGCCAGCAGCAGCTCCGCCCTGGGTGTCCAGAGAGAACTGCTTTTAAAGAGGTCGCGTGGCTAGGTCAGGCCCAGCCGGTCAACTCAGAATCCATAATCACAGGTCAGTTCCAGGGGCCAGGGCCATGAGGCCACCTGGAATCCTGGGCTCCTCTCCAAGGCAGCAGGGTGAGGAGGACGCCTCAGTCTTTGGCGTTGTGTTCCACAGTCTCACCGGCCCCCGGAAGGGCTGCAGCAGAAGTCGCTTTCCGCAGTGCCATCCGCCACTGAGTCTCCCCAGACCCTCCGGGCTCCTCTTTACCAGGACAGCGAGTCCCGGACACCAGCCCCATCCCTCCCAACCCCGTCAGCCCTGCCACTGCCTGCACGGCTCCTGCAGCCCCAGCCTCCTTTCTCTTCTGCTGTTGGTGCCAAATGGCCCCGTGGGCGCGGGCTGGGGGTGGTGCTGTCCACATTCTGCCGCACTGGAAGCCCCGTGAGGACGCCGGCAAGGGAACGGCCTGCACCACCCGCCCCACCGCAGCCGAGGAGGACAGGGTGTGGCATGGGCGCCCACACGGTGAGGAGACCAGCACAGGTCCCGCACCGCCGCTGCAGCTCACGGGAGAAGCCTCTCCTACGTGGCAGTATCTACGCTCAGCCCCAGGCTCTGGGACTGGCATGTCTGGGCCTCGCTCACTGCGGCGCTTGCCATCTTCTCTCGCCCTGCAGGACGGGGAGGTTTACTGCATCGACGCGCGGTTCTATGGAAACGTCAGCCGGTTCATCAACCACCACTGCGAGCCCAACCTGGTGCCCGTGCGCGTGTTCATGGCCCACCAGGACCTGCGCTTCCCCCGGATCGCCTTCTTCAGCACCCGTCTGATAGAGGCCGGGGAGCAGCTCGGGTACGCATCGCCCTGGCCCCGGCCGTGTCCTCTCGAGTTTATCTAAATAGCTTTCTTGTCGTTGTAAACACTGAGACCTAGGACGTGCGGGCAGCGGGGAGGAAGCTGGAGCCCGGCCTGGATTCATCCGGCTTGTGGGAGGTGCCGCTGGGTTCGACCTTGAGTCTGTGTTGTTCTTTCCCCAGGTTTGACTACGGAGAGCGCTTCTGGGACATCAAAGGCAAGCTCTTCAGCTGCCGCTGTGGGTCCCCCAAGTGCCGGCACTCGAGCGCGGCTCTGGCCCAGCGTCAGGCCAGCGCGGCCCAGGAGGCGCAGGAGGATGGCCTGCCCGACACCAGCTCCGCGGCTGCCGCAGACCCACTATGAGATGCCGCCGGCCAGCGGGGCGTTTAGAGGAGGAGGAGAAGAGATTCTCAACGGTCCTGCGTGGAGGCTGTGCCGTCGGCTTCCTGGAGGGGTCGGAGGTGAGGCTGCAGCCCCGGCGGGCGGCGGGTGTGGACGCCTCCCAGCCACCTTCCCCGACCTACGGCCGCGCTGCAGGCCCCTGCCCAGGTTGGAGTGCGCGCTTCAGCCGGCTCCCCAAAGATGCTGGGAATCCACGCAGACATCTCCTTGTGAGTTTCTGATGCTGATTTGTCGTTACGAAGTTTCTCGTTTCTTCCTCTGACCTCCGAGGTCCTCGCTGTTCTCCTGTCCGGCCCAGACTCTTCTGTGTGGCTCTGCCAAAGCCGCCGTTAGCACGAGCTGCTCCGTTCTCCCTGCCCGCGGCCTGCGTGGCTGGTGCCGGGTCCCCGGTCCGCACCGAGGACAGTCTCCCGCCAGTCTCGGAGAGGTCAGGAGACCGACCCCACCACTAACTTTGGAGAAAATGTGGGTTTGCTTTTTAAAGGAATCCTATATCTAGTCCTGTATATCAAACCTCTAACTGACGTTTCTTTTCAAGGAAGTGGTTTGGTGGGTGCAGGCGGACCCCGCACCAGCTCCGCCGGTTCCGCTGATGCTGGCACCTTCTGTTGATTTTTTTAAGCCACATGCTATGATGAATAAACTGATTTATTTTCTACCATTACTGAACATTAGGACAAACAAAAAATAAAAAAACGCAGACAACGGTGCTGATTCCGGTGTGGTTTCTACTCACCACGTGAAATAAACTATCAACTGTATAAAGAGAACAAAATGATTTTAGAATAAAATGCAGGAAAAACTTTTTTAAAAATGTTAGTCTTGTAGTGTGAATAAACTTGCCATCACCTTTTGTGTGGTGGCCTGGCAGGTCATATACTTTTTTTTGGCATATACCTTTTTAAATACTGTAATTAGTGCAGTAACAGTGGGGTTTTTTTTTGTGCAACTCTTCTAAGACATTCATAATGCAGTCATGTTTATTTTTTTCTGTTAAAATGTTTTTGACAGTTTTAAGAGCAGTCTTTTGGCTCTGACCATTTCCTGTTCTGTTTTCAATGAAATCAATAAAAAAAAAGAGAAGTACTTTAAATGGGGTTTTTATTAATGATACCATATTTCAACTGATCTCTGCAGAACTTGGAGTCCCCCCCCAGACCTGGCCCAACTCTGTCCCCGTCCAAGGAAGTACAGCTTCCTTTTCACCCCAGATTTGTCCCTAAAGAGGGGACATTCCAGGCAGAGGTTAGGGGAGCTGTGTGCACGTGTCGAATGAGTCTGCATGTGTGTGAGTACATGTATAAAAACGTGTGTGAGCACACGTGTGTTGTGTGTGTGTGTGTGTGTGTGTGCCCTGTGCCTAGCACCAGGTGCTGTGCTCTGGCATCGTTCTGGAAGCTGACGGGGCACCAGGTGAGTCCCACAGCCAGGGGCAGAGCTGCACTTTAACAGAGAGGCGGGGAAGGCAAAGCCAGCAGAGCCCCCACCCCTCTCCAGGGACCCGAGACCCAAAGCAGGCAGCCTGCTGTGTTCTTCATGCGGACTGGCCTCATTCACCACAGGAGGGCTTTTAGTGTAATCTCAGTAGCACTCAAATGCACGGAGGTTTGATACACAGAATTCACCCAGGCATTTTAGATGCTTATCTAGCACAGTAACAACTTCCCTGCACTTCGTGAATAGGCTACCCGAGCAAGGTGCCCAGTCGTCCAGCTGGAGGTGCAAGTGCCCAGTGTCAAACGTTGCACCACTGCATGAAGGACTGGGCCAGAGGACCAAGGATGGATGTAGCCTGGATGTAGCCATTGTTGACCCCTCTATATGGGGCCACAGGGGAGGCCATGTTCCTCCAGGAGCCCAGATGGCCTACGGCCTTCCACCTCAGTGTCTGTGAGGAGGGGCTGTGTGGGGTGGGGTGGGTTCCTGCCAAGCCCAGGCTCAGGAGGGTGTAGGGACTGGCAGGTCACCTCATCCCAGAGGCAGTGGCAGGAGGTGACTGAGGGACAACTGGAGCTTGGACCCAAGGCTCTGCTGGCCCCACCAACCCTGCCGGTAGCAGCCCGGTACAGGCCCTTCCCCTGGGACAGCCCGTAGCTGGCAGATGACTAGAATTGTGGCTTGAGTGTCCACCTGTTCTGCTCCGTGCCCTGGGTCAGGTGCTGGGTGTACAAACAAGTATTGGTTGAATCAAGCTAATAGCAAATATTTTGGGTGTCACAAAGGCCTGCCAGGGTGGCCCCACAGCAGGGCACTGTCACAGCAAGTTCCTGCCGTTTAAAATGAGTGCCCAGCACAGAGCCCATCTCACCTGGTCCCAGGGCCCCCTGTTTAGCTCCTTCCCCAACTCAGGGTGACTCATGGTGACAAAGCTTCCCCAGGGCAGGGGACAGGGCTCAGCCACCTGCCAGGCTCCGTTGGTCCTGGTAGTGAGAGCTGGGGCCTTCCCGGGTCAGTGCGTTCTGAGGTGGCTGAGTAGGGCCCTGGGGTTCCCAGCTGTGCACACCCCCTTGGGGTCTTCTGAGACTGAGTGGACCAAGGCCCTCAACACAGAGGAGCAGCCACCAAAAAATGGATGGGGTGTGAGCAGAGGCTACCCAGCCACACTCAAGGCCACACCTGTTTATTATCAAAAACTCACCAGACCTGGAAGAGGAATGTGAAATGCTCCAGAAATCACCCTTCTCGCCCCCGCCTGACACAGGCAACAGCTGCAGCCTGCTGTGTTCACTTGGGCCAAGCACGTCTCCTGTCAGGAAGGGGAGAGCCTCCCTGGCTTTGGCAGGAGCATCAGACGTGCTGCGTGTCTGGACCAGAAGAACCCTTTGCAATGTACAGATGATATTTCTTTCACGAAGCACAACAATGCTGGGAAGGAGAACCCCATACCTCATCTTTATCCGTTTGTGCAATTGCCTTCTTAGGGAAGGGGTCAACGGGCCATAATGTCCTTTTGGGATCGCTTACCGAAATGTCACACAGAAGGCGTTGGCCAGTTTTGCCTTCACTGATGTCCATCTCCCATCAGCCCTCACTGAGGCCCCCATCGTACTTCCTGCTTTTCTAATTGTCTAGAGGGTGACTCACTGCAGTGTTATTCTGCAGCTTGATTATTGATAAAATTGAGCGTCTCTTATGTTTATTACAGACTGGCCTTTCCTCTTGTATGAACTGCTTTTGTGCAAAAATTCTGTTGTGCTGCCTACATTTTTCTTACTGATTTTTTTAAGAGCTCTTTATATATTGTAGTTTTATACCTACACTAAATTTAAATTTGTTATATAGCAAAAATCTGTCTTGTGACTTCTGAGTGTGTAATACATTTAGAAAGAACTTCTACACCCCCAAATTATAAAAAAATATGCTCCAGTGCTTGTCTTAGTTCTTTGTTTTTAGTTTTAGCTCTTGAAGCCAGGTGGAATTTATTTGGTGTATGGTGTGAAATAACAATATACATTTTAGGCTTTTTGTTGAGGCATAATTGGCATATGGCAAAATGCACGGATTGCACGAACACAGCTCAGTGCATTCTGACAAACGCCTTTGCCCTACGACCCACCCCGTATCATGACAGAGGCCATTTCCATCCCCAGCCAACGTCCTCTCTTCCCTCTCTAGACCTGCCCACAAGATGCATCACCCATCTGATTTCTTTCGCTGCACGTTAGTTTTGCCTGATCTGGGACTTTCTGTAACAGGAACTGTGCGGTTGGTTGCTTTTTTTGGCCTAGGTTCTCCTGCTGAGCGGCTTTTGCGTTTATCCATTCTCCTGGGCATGCATGCATGCTTGGGTTATCTCCAGTTTGGGGCTGTTGGCCATAAAGCAGCCATCAGCATTCTTGCACAGGTCTTCTTGTGTAAGTGTTTTTGTCAGTGGAGGGTGAATTCCTAGAAAGGGACTTGCTGACTCCTGCAGGGAGTCCCCTGTGTCTGCAGCATCGTCATCCACGCCACTCACATGTGAGAGTTGTTTCACATCTTCATGAGCCCTAAGTGTTTCCAGTCAAGTTTGACTGAGCCCAATTTCCTTTTTTTGCTTTTTCAATTAGTACTTTATCTGTCCTGAGGTATCTTTGCCATAATGCTTTAGAGGGGAAACAAGAAAATATCTTCTTAACTTAGGAATATATTCTCTTTTTAAGGGCATTATAGTTTTGCATTTTATGTTTAGGCACATGCATGATTCATCTTCAGTTCATTTTTGTGAATGGAGTGAGGTGCAGGCCAAGAGAGATGTTTTTCCAGTTGCTCCAGCCTCATTTGTTGATTTTTTAAAGAGACTTTTTCCCCTGTGGACTGCATTGGCTCCATCACAGAATGTCAGCGATGAGAGCAGGCCTCCTCCCAGTTGGCGGGGTGTTTATCTTGAGGCCAGTGTCTCCAGGTATAAAATCATGGATTGTGGTGGGTAGGTCCTCCATCTGTGTCCTTATTCCTGCAGGTGACTCTGGATATTTTTGCTACACTAGGTCCTTTTTATTTTTATATAAATTTTAGAATCGGCATGTTAATTTCTATGAAACAGCCAGGCAGGATTTTTTTTAACCTTTCCATCAACTTTATTGAGGTATCATTTAGGGATCATTGAAGGCACCCTTCATGTTTGATGTGTTTGGCAAATGTGTAAACCCTACAACCACCACCACAGTGAAGACATGAAGAACGCCTTTATTACCCCAAGATGTTCCCTGGTGCCCCCCTGCGTCATCCGCGCCACCGCTCCTGAACCCCAGGAGACACCAATCTGCTCCTGTCACTAAAGATTAGCATTTGTATTCTGGAATTTCCTATGATCAGGTTCATGGAGTGTGGACTTTATTGCCTCTGGCTTCTTTGACTTAACATGTATTTTTTTTATTTTTAAAAATCTTTTTGGTGCAGGGAACATGTGCAGGTTTGTTACACTGGGAAACTTGTGCGTTTCATCGCCCAGTACGAAGCCTGCTACCCATTAGTTATGTTTCCTGATTCTCTCCCTCCTCCCACCCTCCACTCTTAAGTAGGCCCCAGTGTCTGCTGTTCCCTTCTTTGGGTTTATGAGTTCTCCTCATTTAACTTCCATTTATAAGTGAGAACATGCAGTGTTTGGTTTTCTGTTCCTGCGTTAGTTTGCTAAGGATAATAGCCTCCAGCTCCATCCATGTTCCCACAAAAGACATGATCTTTTTTATGGCTGCATAGTATTCCATGGTGTATATGTACCACATTTTTATCCAATCCGCTACTGGTGGGCATTTAGATTGATTCCATGTCTTGGAATTGTGCTATTGTGAGTAATGCTGCAATGAACATACATGCACACGTGTCTTTATTAACATTTGTTGACATTTTAAAACATCAAAATAATCTCAATCTTACAGAACAGCTGCAAGTACAATATAAAAATCTTTTTTCTCTGAACTGCTGGAGAATAAGTTGCCAGCTTGGTACCCCATCCAAATACTTCTGTGGATATTTCCTGCACACAAGGTCCTGTGTAACCACAGTGAGCCATCGACATCAGGACGTGAACCCGCACCTCACGCGCGAGGCAGGCTTCGCCGTGTGTCACTGTCACACCCTTGGTGACAGATGGGTCCAGTTCAGCAGCTGGTGCTGCTGCCTTTTGCTGCCAAGTGCCGTCTTCAGTCAGGAACTGTTCTCAGTCCCTCCCTCACTTTTATGGCTGTGGCACTTTTGAGGATGACTGCTCAGTTATCATGGACGAAGTCCTCAGTTCGCATTTGTCTGTTTCCTCAGAGTTAAACTCGGGCTGTGCCTTCATGGCAGGAACACCTCAAAAGTCAGGAAGTCAGTGCATCCTAATAGGGGACCATGACTTGGATTTGGTTCATTTATTAATAATGGAAACTTTAATCATTTGATGGAGGTGGCGTCTGCCAGCCTTTTCCATTGCAAAGCTTCTGTTCTCCCATTGTAATTAACACATATTTTGTGGGAAAAAGTATTCAACACTATGTAAAGGCCAGGCACAGTGGTTTGTGCCGGTAATCCCAGCACTTTGTGAGGCCGATGTGGCAGGATTGCTTGAGCTCAGGAGGTCGAGACTAGCCTGGGCAACATAGCGAGACCCCATCTCTGCAAAAAAATACAGCAAAACAATTATCCGGGTATAATGGTGTGCTCCTGTAGTCCCAGCTACTCGGGAGGCTGAGGTGGAAGGACTGCTTGAACCTAGGAGGTCGAGGCTGCAGTGAGCCATGATCCCACCACTGCACTCCAGCCTGGGCAATAGAGCAAGGCACTGTCTCAAAACAAAAACCAAAAATTATGTGAAGATCTTGTCTTTCATTAAATTTTAAACCTATTTGTTGAATGTGGACTCATTTCTTCCTGTGTTATTCAGGGGATAATAATCTGTTACTGTGATTGAAAATGTCAAAAATCTGATGAGTGGGTCCCTTTCCGGATGGCGCCTGTCCCCTGGTGTTGCCGCCACCCTGTGTGCCCCTGTCTCAGTGCTGCAGCTGCCCACTCCCCCGACCCTGGGATCAGCCAGTTTTCTAAGATTTGAATCTACTCACCTTTGCTTTGATTTACTATTTTGGATTATTATTTAAAACATTATTTAAAATTATTTTAATTTGTATTTATTTTCTGTTTGTGTCATCTGTTCTTTGCTCATTCTTTTTCTCTTTTTCTGCCTTCTTTTGTAGTAATTGAGTATATTTTCATCATCCATTTTACCTTCTTTATTGGCTTACTGGGTTTTGGTTTTTACTAGTTCTCTAAGGTTTACAATATTGCATCTTCAGTTTGCCACAGTCTGCCTTCAAATGATGTTATACCACCTTACATATAATCCAAGAACTTTGCAAGAGAGTATTTCCATTCCACAAAACCTTTGTGATATTGTACATTTTACTCCATATAGATTTACACCAAGACATTGCTATTATTTTTGCTTAGGAGTAAAATAAATCTGCAGCTTTCTATTAATTTTATCACTTTTTTCTGTTTTTGTAACAGCTTTGTTGAGATGTAATCACATGCCATTCAAGTCACCTTTCCACAGTGGTTTTTACGATATTCACAGCTGCGCAAACACCACTACAGGCCACTGCCCATTCATTAGCAGTTATTTCTCACCAGCACCCCCAGCCCCAGACCACCACTCATACACTGTCTCTGGATTTCCTATTGTGGACATTTTATCTAATACGGTGGTCTCTTGTGACTGGCGTCTTCCGCTTAGACTGGTTTTGAGGTTTATCCACTTTGCTTTTGTTTTTCTTGGAGATGGAGTCTCGCTCTGTCGCCCAGGCTGGAGTGCAATGGCACAATCTCTGCTCACTGCAACCTCCACCTCCCAGGTCCAAGTGATTCTCCTGCCTCAACCTTCCGAGTAGTGGGACTATAGTGTGCGCTGTCACGCCCAGCTAATTTTTTGTATTTTAGTAGACACGGGTTTTTACCATGTTGCCCAGGCTGGTCTCGAACTTCTGAGCTCAGGCAATCCACCCGTCTTGGTCACCAAAGTGCTGGGATTATAGCAAGCCATCCCACCCGGCCAGTTTATCCACTTTGATGTGTATCAACACTTCATTTTCATGGCCACATAAGATTCCATTGTATGGATGGGCGGCATTTTGTTTGTCCATTGATCAGTTGATGGACATTTGCGTTGTTTCCACTTGTTGGCTAACCGTGAATAATGCTGCTCTACACATTTGTGTATAAGTTTTTTGGACCTATGTTTACATTTCTCTTGGATATGTACGCCTAGAAGTGGAATGGATGGGTCATATGGTGACTCTGTGCTTAATCGTTTGTGGAACTGCCAGGCTGTTGTCCCAAGTGGCTGCACACTTCACACTCTGCCAGCAGGACAAGAAGGCCGTGATCTCCACATCCCACGGGTGCTTGAGATTGTTCATCTTTCAATAGAGCCATCCTAGTGGCATGGAGTGGCATCTCACTGTGGTTTCCATTTGCATTTTACTGTGTTGATGCCTAGTGATTCTTAACTTTTTTTTTTTTGAGACAGAGTCTCAGTCTGTCTCCCAGGCTGGAGTGGAGTGGTGTGATCTTGGCTCACTGCAACCTCTGCCTCCCAGGCTCAAGCCATCCTCCCACCTCAGCCTACCAAGTAGCTGGGACCCCAGGCACCACCACACTTGGCTAATTTTTGTGTTTTTAATAGAAATGGGGTTTCACCATGTTGTTCTGGCTGGTCTCAAACTCCTAGGCTCAAACAATATGCCCACCTCAGCCTCCCAAAGTGCTGGGATTATAGGTATGAGCCACCATGCCTGCTCATGCCAAACATCTTTTCATGCACTTATTGGCTATATGCCTTGGAGAAGCATTCATTCAAGGCCTCTGTCCACTTTTAAGTGGTGTTGTCATCTTATTGAGCTGAATGAGTTTTTTATATGTTCTAGGTACAGATCTCTTATCAGATACATGACTTGCAAATATTTTCTTTTTTTTTTTTTTTTGAGACGGAGTTTCGCTCTTGTTACCCAGGCTGGAGTGCAATGGCGGGATCTCAGCTCACTGCAACCCCTGCCTCCCAGGTTCAAGCGATTCCCCTGCCTCAGCCTCCCCAGTAGCTGGGACTACAGGCGTGCGCCACCGCGCCTGGCTAATTTTTGTGTATTTTAGTAGAGATGGGGTTTCACCATGTTGGCCAGGATGGTCTCGATCTCCTGACCTTGTGATCTGCCCGCCTTGGCCTCCCAAAGTGCTGGGATTACAGGTGTGAGCACCAATGGTATATTTTAAAGCACAAAGGATTTTACTCTTGCTTAGTTCAAGATTACACCTTAGTTTCTACTTCCAAGAGTTTCACAGCTTTAGCGCTTACTCTGTAGGTATTACCCACCAATTAGGTCTGTGATTCGTTTTGAGTTACTTTTTGTAGATGAGGGAAGATAGGGGCCGACTTCATTCTTTTGCCTGTGGATGCCCAATTATTTCAGCACCTATAATTGAAGAGGCTGTTTTTCACCTTTGAATTGTCTTGGCATCTTTGTCAAAAATCAATCAGCCATACAATAAATACATGTGAAGATGCTCAGCATCACTAATTATTACAGAAATGCAAATCCAAACTACAATGGGGGCTTCCTCACAGCCACTAGGAGGGTTGTCACAAAACAGATGGACAACTGCAAGTGTTGTCAAGGGTGTGGAGAAAGCCGGACCCTTGTGTACTGCTGAAGGTGTAAAAGGGCACAAACACTGTGGAAACTGTGTGGCCGTTCCTCAAAACATTAAAAATAGAATTACCGTACAATCGTCAATTCTTCTGGGTATACGCCTAACACAGTTGAACTCAGAGTCGCAAAGAGAGATTTGTACGCCATGTTCGTAACAGCATCATTCACGACAACCAAAACATGGAAACAACCAGGTGACCATCGGCTGATGAATGGATGAACGATGTCATGTGCGCGTGCAGCGGCGTGTGCTTTACCTTAACAAAGAAGGAAACCCTGCAGTGTGCTACAACATGCATAAACCTTGTTGGAAACAGATGCTCGGTGCCGCAAAAGAAAATCAGCACTGAGACAAAGGAGGTTTTAGCAACGCAAGTTTTACTTCCTGGACTGCTGGGCTGCAGGAAGGGGGCCCTCACTAGCCATCTTGCCACAAGGGTACAACAAACAAAGGAAAGCAGACATATTTATCCTTTATGCATTTGGGGTCGTCCTTGCTGCTGTGTCTGATCTCCGTTGGCTGGAGCCAGACCTCACAATCTAAAACCAGATTGTCTAACAACTTAAAACTTTACAGGTAAAAGCAGTGGAGAGCTGGGACATGCCTGTGAGCACATCCAGCACAGATATCTTGGTTAAAGTACAAGGACACAGAATGTACTACGTGCCTGTAAGCGTGGCATGTCTAACAGCTACACAGGATAGGGCTTAACAAAGTTATTAGCACATTTATTCTTTAACAAGAAAGGAAACTTTAAAAAGCAACTTTTCTACTTCCCACAAACCTCGAGGACATTATGCTAAGTGAAATAAGCCAACAGCAAAAAGGCAAACACTGTATGCTTCCACTTATATCCGTTACTTAGAGTGGTCAGAATCAGAGAGACAGACAGTAGAATGGTGGTTGCCAGTGGGTAGAAAGAAGAAAAGAATGGGAAGTTATTATCTGCAAGTACAGAGCTTTACCAAGTGGAAAGAGATGCTGTTGACAGCTGCACTAATTACGAATGTGTGTAATACCACTGAACCGTACACCTAAAATAGTTAAGATGGTTAATTTTATGTCATGTATTTTAACACAAAAAAACATTAAGAAAAAAGAGCTTGGTGTTGGATGTGCTTCTTGCTACTGGTGGCACCATTTCTTTTCGGCCCTCTTAGCTACAGAGCAAAGAAAGAGATGGGTATACACATAACCTGCGTGTATCCAAATCTATGGGTGTTCCTGCATGACATCCAAATCTATGGGTCTTCTCTGTCTGCATCTGGGTAAACACAAGTTCATGCCAACGTCGCCAACTCTAATTCATTTCCACGTGGCTCATTCCAGCCTTCATTCCTTGCCGGTCTGTAAGTTCCCACTCTAATAGTGAGAAATCTCATTCCCACCATCTGCCATCTATTTGTTTAATTGGTTAATTCCAATATACATATAGATGTATCAGAATTGTTAGCCTTAACCCAGCACTTGGGGAGACCAAGGTGGAAGGATTGCTTGAGGAGAGAAGCTCGAGACCACCCTGACCAACACAGACAGACCCTGTCTCTATTTAGAGTTGTTAGCTTTTATCCCCATGGGATATGACGTCACCGATTTATGTGAAGCTCCTTTGCCTTTAGTCTCGGAGGTGCCACTCATGTCCAAGGTCGCCTAGGTCAACACCTTGTCCCCACCCCTTCAGTAAGATTGTGTCATACGAGGCCATCAATACAGTTTCTTGCCACACTCTACATTCCTTCTCGGGATCTCATGACCTCCTAAGTGATTTCTTTTTTCTCTTTTTTCTTTTTTTGAGATGGAGTCTTGCTCTGTTGCCAGGCTGGCGTGCAGTGGTGCAATCTCCAGTCACTGCAATCTCCGCCTCCCGGGTTCAAGCAATTCTCTGCCTCAGCCTCCAGAGTAGCTGGGACTACAGGTGTGCGCCACCACGCCTGGCTAATTTTTGTATCTTTAGTAGAGACAGGGTTTCACCATGATAGCCAGGATGATCTCCATCTCTTGATCTTGTGATCCGCCTGCCTTGGCCTCCCAAAGTACTGGGATTACAGGTGTGAATCACTGTGACTGGCTGATTTATTTATTTATTTTGAGACAGGGTCTTGCTCTGTCGCCCAGGCTGGTGTGCAGTGGTGCGATCTCAGTTAACTGCAGCCTCGACTGCCTGGGCTCAAGCAATCCTCCTTTCTCAGCCTCCTAATAAGCTGGGACTATAGGTGCACACCACCATGCCAACTAATTTTGTATTTTTAAAAAATGGATATGGAGTCTCACCCAGGCTGGTCTTGAACCCTTGGGCTCAGGTGATCCTCCTGTCTTAGCCTCCCGAAATGCTGGGATTACAGGCATGAGCCCCCATCTCTAGTCAATTTCATTGATTTCTGCTCTAAATTATATTATTTTTGTCCTGCTTGCTTTGCTCTTCTTTCCCTAGTTCCTAAGGAGAAATCTTTGATTATTGATTTTTGATCTTACAAATTTCTCTATAAGTACCATTTTTGTTGCATTCTACAAGTTTTCATTTTCAGGTAGTTTAAATTTGTTTTTTGTTTTTTTTTTTTTTTTTTGAGATGGAGTCTTGCTCTGCTGTCCAGACTGGAGTGCTGTGGCATGATCTCGGCTCACTGCAACCTCTGCCTCCTGGGTTCAAGCAATTCTTCTGCCTCAGCCTCCTGAGTAGCTTGGATTACAGGCATGTGCCACCACTCCTGGCTAATTTTTGTATTTTTAGTAGAACCAGTGTTTCACCATGTTGGTCATGCTGGTCTTGAACTCCTGTGATCTGCCCACCTTGGCCTCCCAATGTGCTGGGATTACAGGAGTGAGCCACTGCACCCGACTGGTATGGTCTTTTAAAAAATTAATTTTGACAATCTCTGTCTTTTGATTGTCATATTTAGACTTTTCACATTCAAAGTGATTATTAATGTGATTGGATTGATGTCCCCTGTGTTTCTATGTTTGTAACTCTTTTCTATTTATTATATTTGTTCTTTGTATTGTCCCCTTTTTCCTGCCTTTCTGGGTGATGGTGGTTTTAGAGACAGGGCCTTTCTGTGTTGCTCAGGATTGTCTCAAACTTCTGGGGTCAAGTGATCCTCCCACCCTGACTTGCTTTGTCTCTTCTGGCTATTTTTTTCTTATCTTTTACCATGCCTTGTATCTTTTTATTGAAAGCCCCACATAAGATATTGGGTAATAGGAATTGAGATCTATTGTCCTTTAATGTGAGATTTTATGTTAATCTGGGTAGTAGCAGGGCTGGGTTTGTGTTTTTTGTTTTTTGAGACAGAGTCTTGCTCTCTAGCCCGGGCTGGAATACAGTCAGAGGGCGCGATCTCGGCTCACTGCAACCTCTGCCTCCCAGGTTCAAGTGATTCTCCTCCCTCAGCCTCCTGAGTAGCTGGGATTACAGATGCCTGCTACCATGCCTGGCTAATTTTTGCATTTTTAGTATAGATGGGGTTTCACTATGTTGGTCAGACTGGTCTCAAACTCCTGACCTCAAGTGATTTGCTCGCCCCAGCCTCCGAAAGTGCTGGGATTATAGGCGTGAGCCCCGTGCTCGGCCTGGGCTGTGTTTAATGTTGTCTGTAGCCATAGGTATCAGGGACTTCAATGTCCTTTAGTTTTTTGTTGTTGCCCCCTGTTGTCTCTGTGTCTTCTTAAATAGAATTGGCCAGGCGCGGTGGCTCACGCTGGTAATCTCAGCACTTTGGGAGGTGGGTGAATCATCTGAGGTCAGGAATTTGAGACTACCCTGACCAACCCAGTCTCTACTAAAAACACAAAATTACCCAGACGTGGTGGTGCATGCATATAATCGGGAGACTGAGACAGGAGAATCCCTTGAACCCAGGAGGCGGAGGCTGCAGTGAGCCAAGATTGTGCCATTGCACTGAAGCATGGGCAAGAAGAGTGAAACTCTGTCTCAGAAAAAAAAATCTTCACTTTGTAGCTGCTTCAGCTGTAATCCATAGTTACCACACTGGACCCTTACTGATATAGTGATAATGCATAGGGAAAGGGGAAGCATTATGTAATCCTGTGATTAAATCTCTTTCTGTGTCTCTGTGTCCCCGGGCTGTGAACTTCAAAGTGTTTGGCAGCTTTTTCTCTCCTTAGGTGAGGCAGGAAGACTAAAGAGGGATGGAGATGTGGATTTCCTTTCTCCCCAATAGATAAGGCTCTGAAAAAGTCTTTTTTTCTGCTGAATAGGGCTTTGGCTAAAAACCATTCTGGGTATATTTCATGTGCTGATGAGAAGAATGTGTATTGTGTAGCTGTTGGAAGAGTTCTTCCGTAATGATCTATTAGGTCCTTTTGGTCTGTAATGCTGTTTACTTATTTATTTATTGTTTTTATTTATTTCTTTATTTTTTTTTGAGATGAAGTCTCACTCTGTCACCCAGGCTGGAGTGCAATGATGTTATCTCAGCTCACTGCAACCTCGACCTCCCAGGTTCAAATGATTCTCATTCCTCGGCCTCCTGAGTAGCTGGGATTACAGGCATGCACCACCATGCCTGGCTAATTTTTGTATTTTTAGTAGAGATGGGGTTTTACCATGTTGATCAGGCTGGTCTCAAACTCCTGACCTCAAGTGATCTGCCCACCGTGGCCTCCCAAAGTGCTGGGGTTACAGGCGTGAGCCACCTCACACCCAGCCTGTAGGGCTGTTTTAATACAATGTTTCTTTGTTGATTTTCTATCTAATTGATCTGTCCAGTGCTGACAGTGGGATGTTGAAGTCCCGAACTGTTATTGTTAGAGTTTATCTCTCCATTTATACTATTAATAATAATGTTTGCTATATATACCTGAGTACTCAGGTTTTGATGTATATTGTGGGATGTAGGAAAGTTCCTTTTTAAAATTTCCTTTCTTGTTAAAGAATAAGTGTGCTAATAACTTTGTTAAGCCCTATCCTATGTAGCTGTTAGACATGCCGTGCTTACAGGCACACAGTACATTCTATGTCCTTGTGCTTTAACCAAGATATCTGTGCTGGACGTGCTCACAGGCATGTCCCAGCTCTCCACTGCTTTTACCTGTTTAGAAAAGTTTTAAGTTGTTTTCCAGTCCAGTTTTAGTTTAGATTGTGCGGTCTGGCTCCAGCAAACGGAGATTAGACACAGTAGCAAGGACGACCTCAAATGTGTACAGGATACATTTGTCCAATTTCCTTTGTTCATTGTACTCTTGTGGCAAGATGGCTAGTAAGAGTACCTTTCCTGCAGTCCAGGAACTGAACATTGTGTTGCTAAAAGATCCGTTGACTCAGTGCTAATTTTTCTTTGTGGCACCAAGCATCTATTTCCAACAATGTGTAATTGTTATATCCTCTTGCTGAACTGGTCCCTTATCATCAGCTAATGACCTTCTTTGTCTCTTTTTTCAGCATTGAGTTAAAGTCTATTTTATCTGCTGTAAGCGTCGCACTCCGCTCATTTTCTAATTCCATTTGTATGGAAGATCTTTTTCCAGCCCTTCACTTCTATTGTTTGTATGTCTTTACAGGTTACATGAGTTTCATATAGGCAGCATACAGTTAAAAAATGTAAATCCATTCAGCCAGTCTGTATCTTTTAATTGAGGAATTTAATCTGTTAGCATTCAAGGTTATTATTGATAGGTGAGGACTTACTTCTGTCATTTTGTTGTTTTCTGTATACTTTGTTCTTTTCTTTCTTTTTTTGTTGTTTTTCTTTGTGGTTTGCTGGTTTTCTGCAGTACTGTTTTGATTCCTTTATCTTTCTCATTGTGTATCTGCTGTACCAGTAAATTTTATACTTTTGCATGTTTTCATGATGGTCATTATTGTCCTAGGACTCCCATAAACAATTATTGCAAGGCTGGTGTAGTGGTTAAAAATTACCTCAGTTTTTGCTTACCTAGGAAACACTGTTTCTTCTTCATTTCTGAAGGATAATTTTGCTGAGTATAGTATTCTTGGCTGACAGTCTTTTTTTCTTTTCTTTTAGCACTTTGATTATATCATGCCATTCTCACTTGGCCTATAAAGTTTCTGCTGAGAAATCTGCTGTTCGTTAAATAGGGATTCTCTTATGTGTGACTTTATACTTTTCCTTTGCTGTTATATATATATATATATATATATATATATATATATAATTCTCTCTTTCTCTCATGTTTTTTTTTAAACAGGGTCTTGCTCTGTCACCCAGGCTGAAATGCAGTGGTGTGATAATTGCTCACTAAATTCCCAAAATCCTGGGCTCAAGCAACCCTCCCACCTCAGCCGCCCTGGGACTATGGGTGTGTACCATCATGCCCTGCTAATTATTATTGTTATTATTTAGAGATGAGATCTCACTATGTTGCCCATGCTGGTCTTGGACTCCTGGCTTTAAATAATTTTCCCACTTGGGCTTCCCCAAACACTGGGATTATAGGTGTGGGCCAGTGTTCCTGGCCTTGCCTTCCATTTTTGATAGTTAGAGTATAATGTCTTGAACTTTCTGGATCTGGGTGTCCATATCCTTCTTTTCAGCTATTATTTCATTAAATAGGTTTGCTATGCCTGTTCCAATCTCTTCTCCTTCTGGAATTTCTATAATGTGAATATTTTTTTGCTTGATAGTATCACATTGGTCCCACAAACTTTATTTTTTTCCATTTTGTTTTTTTCTCTTTCTTTTATTTTCTTTCTTTCTTTTCTTTTTTCTTTCTTTTTCTTTCTTCTTTTCTGTCTCACTGGATAATTTCATAAGACTAAAGAATTTTTAAAATTAAATTTATTTTTGAGACAGGGTCTCATTCTGTTGCCCAGGCTAGTGGCATGATCACAGATCACTGCAGCCTCAACCTCCACAGGCTTAGATGATCCTCCCACCTCAGCCTCCCAAGTAGCTGGGACCACAGGTGTGCACCACCATGCCCAGCTAATTTTTGTATTTTTTGTAGAGATGGGGTTTTGTCATGTGCCCACGCTGGTCTCAAACTCCTGGGCTCAAGTGATTCACCTGCCTTGGCCTCCCAAAGTGCTTGGATTACAGGCATGAACCACCACACCCAGTCCCAAGAAAAATTTTTTGAGATAAGATTTCTCCATGTTGCCTAGGCTGGTCTTGAACTTCTGTGCTCAGCCTCCTAAGCAGCTGGGTTTATAAGCACACAACACTGTGCCTGACTCATTGGCTTATTTCACAAGGCCTATCTTCAAGTTCAGAAATTATTTCTTCTGCTTGTCTAATCTGTTATCAAAACTCTTGATTGTATTTTTTATTTCATACACTGAATTGTTTAACTTCAAGATTTCTGTTTCATTCTTTTTTATGATATATATTTTTTGTTAAATTCAGTTATGAATGTTTTCCTGATTTTGCTGAATTGTCTATCTGTGTTCTCCTGTATCTCAGTGAGTTTTCTTAAGGTTATTATTTTGGATTCCTTTTCAGGCACTTCATAGATTTCCTTTTCTTTTGGGTCGATTAGCAGATAACTGCTGTGTTCCTTTGTAGATGTCATGTTTCCTTGCTTTTCATGTTTCTGGTGTCCCTACATTGACATCTGTATGTCTAGTGGAAGAATTGCCTCTTCCAGTCTTATGGAATAGTGCTCATAGGGAAACTGTTTTCTGTCATTGTGTCCTGTAGTGTCAGTTAGGTGGGATGTTTTGGCTCTGGCTCTGGGAATTAATGTAGTATCCATGTGATTTCTTTAACTGTAATCAACACCCGTAGTGTCTGCAAGTGCCTCGGTGGCATAGACGGTAGGCGTTGTGGATAGAGGGCATGACATTTCTGGGGACAGAAGTCACTGAGCAGGCAGGATTTTAAGCCCTAGAGGAGCACATGCAGGGCACAGCAGGACCATTTGTCATGTAAGTGAGGGTGGTAGTGGCAGGTGCCAGACAGGCTGGTTCTCAGACTATGGGGCTGCATACAACACATGGTAGTTCTGCCATTTAAAGGGGTGAGCTTACCAGTGGCAGTGGGCACTGGGTGGCCAGTCCTCAAACCTTCTGGGGTGTGTGCATCATTTCTCCAAGTCTTTGGGGCAGCCTTTCTGCTGTGCTGGATTGCTGGTTCCTTGAGGGTGCAGAGTACTGTGTGGGCTCAGGTTCTGGGTCATGGTTATACCACTGGGTCTAGCTGGGGTCCTGGCATTGCAGCCTTGTATGGGAGCATGATGGGCTGGAAATGAGGACTCATGGATGTGGAGATACAAGGGCTATTGGCCCTTAGTGCAGGAGGCACACCAGTAGTGGCTCTCTTCTCAAAATGGCAATGTACCATAGCAGCTTGGGTCTCTAGGAGTGGAGGTGGGCAGTGTGTGTTGATTCTCCAGAGTAATGCAGCTATGTGGACTCCTGGTAGCTCCCTCTGCTTCTCTCAGGGCCTGTGAGGACTATGGGGCTCTCCTATAGCTAGAATTGCAGGCATCCACATTGGTAATGCGGACTGCTGGGGATCTATCACTTACCCTTTCTCCATAATGGGGAGCCTCATGGCTCTGAGCCAATCCTCAACAGATACTTTTTCCTTGTCTATGCTGCCATCTGGAATTTGCGGGTGGTTTTTGTTTTTTCCTTCCTGAATTTCAGTGTTCTCCCTTAGATATTCCACTCAACGTTTAGTTATTTTTTTTATGTTTTGGTCCTTTTTTGTGAAGGAGATGAGCATTGAGATTTTTTCTTGATGAATTTCAGTGTTCTCCCTTAGATATCCCACTCAAAATGTAGTTATTTATTTTATGTTTTGGTCCTTCTTTGTGAAGGAGATGAGCATTGGGTACCTCTAGTCAGCTGTCTTCCAAATCACATGGTTACTTTTACCCTTCCCTTGTTAGAAACACGAGGAGTTTCTCTTGGCTCTTTACTATGAGATTATGGTGAGATTCCATGAGGTAAAAGCCACAGAAGTATGGAGGGGGCTTCCTAAGACTGAAACCCCTAGAAGTTCCACACTCTTGTGCTAGTCTACAAGCTGCAATTTTTCAGCATGTAGCAATTTTTCAAAGTTACCATTAAGTGTTCCTACCAGTTTATGGCTCCAGCAGCTTCTGCTCCACTTAAGCTGATCTCAGCAGTGATTCTTTGTACTTGCCGGTACTTTCAGATTTCAGGGTGGCAGTTTTTCCTATGACCTTAATTCTCTGATAGGTTCAAGAAAAATAATTTATTTTAAATTTGTTCAGTTTTTTTTTTTTGAGACAGAGTTTCGTTCTTGTTACCCAGGCTGGAGTGCAATGGTGCAATCTCGGCTCACCGCAACCTCTGCCTCCTGGGTTCAGGCAATTCTCCTGCCTCAGCCTCCTGAGTATCTGGGATTACAGGCGCGCGCCACCATGCCCAGCTAATTTTTTATATTTTGAGTAGAGACGGGGTTTCACCATGTTGACCAGAATGGTCTTGATCTCTTGACCTCGTGATCCACCCGCCTGGGCCTCCCAAAGTGCTGGGATTACAGGCTTGAGCCACCGCGCCTGGCCTAATTTGTTCAGTTTTTTAAATTATTGTAATGAAGAGAGTGATGACTTCCAACATCAATAAATTTGAGAATAAGAAAAAAGATATTTTCTATTTATACACATATTTACAATTTCTGGTGCTTTTTTATTTCTTTTTCTGTATCCATATTTGCAAATTGTGTCATTTATTCTGTAGCTCAAAGAACTTTTGGAAATATCTCTTTTAGTATAGATTTTCTAGCAATGGATTATCTTACCTTTTGTTTGTTCAAAAGTATCTTTGTTTTGCCTTTGTTTCTAAAGTCACTTCTGTGGGTCTAGAATTCAAGTTGGCTGATTATTTCCCCTACTCAGCACTTGAAAGATGTGGTTCCACTGCCTTATTTTGGATGAGAAATCAATGATTGTCTACAGTGTCACATTTTCTTTTTTCTGATACAGAGTCTCGCTCTGTCACCCAGGTTAGAGTGCAGTGGTGTGATGTCAGCTCACTGCAACCTCCACCTCCTGGGTTCATGTGATTCTCATGCCTCAGCCTCCTGAGTAGCTGGGATTACAGGTGCATGCCACCATGCCCAGCTAATTTTTGTATTTTTAGAGGAGATGGGGTTTTGCCGTGTTAGCCAGGCTGGTCTCAAACTCCTGACCTCAGGTGATCTACCCATCTTGACCTCCCCAAATCACATTTTCTATTAGACCCATCCAATGAAGTTTTTATTTTAGAAATAATAACTTTCAGCTCTAGACATTCCATTTGCTTTTTTTTTTTTTTGAGATGGAGTTTTGCTCTTGTTGCCCAGGCTGGAGTGCAGTGGCATGATCTCAGCTCACTGCAACCTCCACCTCCCAGATTCAAGCCATTCTCCTGCCTCAGCCTCCCAGGTAGCTGGAATTACAGGTGCCGACCACCACGCCCAGCTAATTTTTGTATTTTTAGTAGAGATGGGGTTTCACCATGTTGGTCAGGCTGGTCTCAAAATCCTGACCTCATGATCCACCCACCTCAGCCTCCAAAAGTGCTGAATTGCAGGCATGAGCCACCACAACCAGCCTCCATTTGCTTATTTTTTTTATAGCTTCAACTTCTCTTTTGAGGTTTACTCTCTGGTACCTCTTCATATCTTCATATTTATGTTTTCCTTTAAAACCTTTTCTTTTTTTTTGAGACAGAATCTCACTCTGTCCCCTAGGCTGGAGTGCAGTGGTGTGATCCTGGCTCACTGAAACCTCTGTGCCCTGTGTTCAAGTGGTTCTTGTGCCTCAGCCTCCCAAATAGCTGGGATTACAAGTACATGCCACCATGCCTGACTAATTTTTTATATTTTTAGTAGAGATGGGATTTCGCTATGTTGGCCAGTCTGGTCTTGAACTCCTGGCCTCAAGTGATCTGATAGCCTCAGCTTCCCAAAGTGCTGGGATTACAGGCTTGAGCCACTATGCCTGGTCTCTTTTAGAATCTTTAAACATATTTATAATAGCTCTTTTTATTCTCTTTTCTTTTTTTGGTTTCCTTTGAGATAGAGTCTCTGTCACCTAGGCTGGAGTACAGTGGTGCAATCATAGCTCACTATAACCTTGAACTTCTGGGCTCAAGAAATCCTCCCACCTCAGCCTCCTGGGCAGCTGGGACTACAGGCATGCACCCCTATACTTTGCTCATTTTAACATTTTTTGTAGAGACATGGTCTCACTTTGTTGCCCAGGCTGTTCTCAAACTCCTGTTTCCGGTGATCCTCCTGCCTCAGCCTCCCAAAGTGCTGGGATTATAAGCACAAACTACCATGCCCAGCCCCTCTTTTTACTCTCTATATTGTAATTCAGTTGGCTCTGTTATACCTGGTTTCATATATGTTGACTAATTTATCATCATTTATGTCATGTTTTTCCACCTCTTTGCATGTCTAGTAATTTTTGATTGAGTGTTGGACAGTGTGAACACTATGTTACTCAGTGTTTGGATTTGTCATCTTCCTTTTATTAAGTTTTGCTTGGAAAGTAGATTATTTTACTTGTAGATCAACTTGATCATCTGAAGTCTTCTTTTGGAGTTTTGTTAGGTAAGGTCTCAAGCAGCTTTTATTCTAGGGATAATTTAGTTCTACTCTTAAGGCATGGCCTTTCTGAGTTTTCTACCGAATGACCAGAGTTTTCAGCAAGTTTTCTCTACCTGGACTTGTCCTGCGTGAGCTGAGGTGACTGTTCAGGTCACAGCTCCTCTGCAGTTTTTCTTTGCTTCGCTTCAATTTGTGGAGTGTCACTCTACAGATATACAGCTTCATATTCAGCCAAAGACCCAAGGGGACACCTATGCAGATTTCTGAAGCTCTTTTGCTGTGTGTCTCCTTCTTTCTGGTAGTCTGCCCTTCAAATTCCAGCCTCCTTTGGTGCCCCACATTCCACCCTCTCTCCTGTTATCTCAATAGGAGGAATGAACTTTCCTTGGTGTCCTCTTCCTCATGCTGTGGTTAGGAAATTGTCCCTAGAGAGCCATAGAGAGTGATTATGAGCAAAAAACTACTTGTTTTTAGAGGAAAAAAAGGAAAAAACAAAACAAAAAGACTTGTTTTTGTTTCTTCAGGGATCAGTGTCATTTTCTTTCTGTTGTCCAATATCTGCAAACGGTTTTATATATTTTTGCTCAGTTTTATGGTTTATGGCATGAGGGTTATCTAATGTTAGTTACTACATCATGGCCAGAAGCAAATACATATAAAACTTTTTTCCTTTCCTCCCTTTCTCCCTTTCTCTTTTTCTCTCTTTCTTTCTTCTACTTTCCTTTCTTTCTTTTTCAAGACAGGCTGTCTCTCTGTTGCCTAGGATGGAGTGCGGTAGAGCAATCACAGCTCACTGCAGCCTCAACCTCCTGGGCTCAAGCAGTTCTCCCCTCGTCAGCCTCCTGAGTAGCTGGGACTACAGATGCACACCACCATGCCCAGCTAATTTTTGTATTTTTAGTGGAGATGGAGTCTTGCTGTGTTGCCCAGGCTGGCCTCGAACTCCTGGGCCCAAGTGATCCACCCACCTCAGCCTCTCAAAGGGCTGGGATTACAGGCGTGAAGCACCATACCTGTTTCATTTTCTTTTAAATCGAATGCCACTACTAACTTGTTGAATACCTATTCCAATAATATTTGTTTAATAATCTTTCCTTTCTTCACAAATTTTAAGTCTTATCTTTTGTGCACACACACACCCCTTTTCTTCTGTCTGTCTACTCTATTAGTGTATTATTTTCATACATGTACCCTAGTAATTTACGATTTTGTTTTAAATATTAAATAGAAAAGTTTATTGTAAATACAATGCTGAAAGGAAAAGAGTTAAAATTCCGTTCATTTCCAATGTCTTCCTTAGATTAATCACTTTCAAGTTTCATTTGTTTATTCTTCCAGATTAGCCTTGTTGTGACTATTTCTATTTCTTTGCACCCGCCTTTTTAAACTCCCATTTCTCCAGGGGAAAATGTCCAGAAACAAATGAATCCTCAGGTCTGAATTCAGGAGAAGAATCCGGTCTGGAACTACGAATTTGGAAACTCCCAGGACACAGCAGTGGTACCCAACTGGGGACGATTTTACACCCAGGGGACATTTGCTTGGTCTGGAGACAGTTTGGGTTGCTACAACTGAGGGAGTGCTATGGCACTTAGTGGTAGCAGGCAGGGATGTTGTTCAACAGCCTACAGTGCACAGGACGGCACTC
Source organism: Leontopithecus rosalia (assembly GCA_028533165.1). Taxonomy (NCBI): domain Eukaryota; kingdom Metazoa; phylum Chordata; class Mammalia; order Primates; family Cebidae; genus Leontopithecus; species Leontopithecus rosalia. Next base: position 27,813,671 of record CM052648.1, on the reverse strand, counting down.
GCCAACAGAGTTTCTGCACCCCATGTGTCAATGATGCTGGGGTTGAGAGGCCATTGATGGACCCGTGGAGCTGGTGAGGTGGCCCTGGAGTCTGTGGCCTGTGAGGGAAGCAAAAACCTCTGAGAGAGTGCAGCATTCAGGAGCATCCACCCATCCAGCCACGAGGGCTCACAGACAGGCGGGAGAGGGGCAGACTTGCCGCAGACCCCACAAGCCTGTCAAGGAGCTGGGACTTGGAGTGAAAAGGAGAGGGACGTGGTCAGAACTGTGCTTTGGAAAGACCACTCTGGACACTGAGAAGGGGCTGGGGAGAGGACAGGGCTGGATGGTGCTGTGGTTGCCTGCTGGAATGGCAGCCTACACCAATGTGGGCAGCCGTGAGGGAAGGGGTGATTCGGGAACCCGAATAGGCAGGACAGGGCAACGGGCTGGACTTAGCGGGCAAGAGGAGCCAGTGACTTTTGGCACGTGGCAAACAGTTCTCATGCCTGCCACCAGCATTGTGCCAGAGCAGGCTGGGCTCTCGCCCTCACGGAATGTCCCATTAATAATTATGTAACTAAAAGTGCTGTGTATTGCAGGTAACAACTAACCAAGGCTGGTGGTGTGGGCAGTGAAAAGAATTTACCAAGACAGTTCTAGGTAAAGAAAGGCAGATTTGTGAGAGAAAGTAGGAAAATACTTTGCAAGAGAGCGAGGGGAAATCACCAAGGGAGGTGCCGGCAGCTGGGGGATGAAGGCATGCAGGGATTTTATAAGCTGGGGCTGGGGCTGGAGAGGGCCATGTGCAGTGCTCATGAGCCAGGTTGCAGGGAGCTGTGCATTTTCCTCTCAGCCGAGGGTCTGGTGATAGCTGGGTGCAGGGAGATTGTGGTTTGTCTGCACAGGAGAGCCATGTGTCCTGGACCATGAGAAAAGCAGCTTCTCTGCTTTCTCTTTTGCCTCCCACTGTCCCGCCAGACAGACTCCTTCTGCCTTATTAGGGCTCCACACCATAGACACCAGGATGGGAGGCAGAGCCTGTGATGGCAGCATGCAGCTGGGGAGGCTTCTCTGGTAAAGGCCAGAGCTGTCCGGGCCAGGCCTGAGGCACAGATGCATGTTCATGTTCAAGTTTTTGTTCGAACATGGTTTCAGTGAATCCTCTCAATGTTTTCAAATTCTCACTTAGTTCTGGTTGTCTACAAAACCCTTTTATTCCCACATAGTGCCACCGCTATTGTCACAAATGACATCTTGACACACCGTGGGCCACCAGCAGGACTTACTGTCCTATGCAGTTGTCTCTTTAAACTGCTAGGCACTTACAGCGGAGGTGCCTGCATCCCCCCAGTCCCCCAGGGGAGCAGCCAGAGCCCCCGGAAGGGTCAGGTATTAACGAGCCAGGCATCGCAGCTCCTTCCAGGCTCCCAGCCATTCTTCCATCAGTGGATTCCAATTCTGAAAATCGGCTCATGTCCAGAAACAGCCCAGGAATGTGACTTCCTGCTGGGGTAGCCCCTCAGCCCCCGCCCTCTGTTCGACTCTTACATGTGAAGCCCCCCTCATTGGCCATCGGTTCCAACCTGTGGGCACCATACTCTGTTACTGCCCCCCAGCTCCCCGTGGGCCAAGCCCCTCGGTGGCTCCTGCCTCCTCTTCCCCGTGGGGATTAGGGAGCCTGGCTCTGCAGTGTCCTCTCCCTCCATCAGTGCAGGCTGGGAACTGGGAGCCCCTTGACTTCCTGGTGCTGCTGGTGCTTTCCCTCCACCTCATTCCTTCCTCTACCAGCTGCCAGAGCAACTAGGGAGTTTCCGCTTCACTGAGAGTTGGCTACCACTTTTGTCAAGGCTTTTAAGAGCCATTTGCAGTTTTCCCCACCTCCTGGGTCCTGAGAAAGTGGTCCTCTCCAGCAAGTGTTTCCAGACCTTTGGTCAAGCCCCTCACCCTCCCATCCCAGGGATTCTCTCCTGCCCCCGCTGGTGCCCACACCCAGTTCTTGCAATTACTTAGCTGTGCAGCCCCTTTCTCCCTTTTCAGGCTTAGCACCCCGCCCCTTCCTATTGGTCTGTGCTGGGACTTAATCTCCGATTGGCCTGGCAGGCAGCGGGGACAGCTCCTGAGGGGAGCACTTGCTTCCTGGTGAGAAACGCAATTCTGTAATAGCTCCCGGCACAGTAGATTTGCTCCTTTGTGGGGTAGGGGACCTCCGCACTCCCAGAGGTTCCAGAGGACTGGAGGGTTCACATTGTTACATCTTTGGGACCCAGGTTTCCCCAGGGGACCCTGACTTTCTGCCTTCACAGAAGCGACCCAGCGTGTGGTCCTCCGGTACAGCTAAGTGCCTGCTTACCTCTGTGGCAGAGGCGCTCCAGTCTCACAGTGACCTTGGCAGCGCTCTCAGGATGTCGGTGTAGGGAACTGGCCCGCTGCCCTGTCTTTGTAGGCTTGGTTCCCCACTCCCCACAGGTTTTCAGGTCCCCGGTCATCCCTCCAGCCACAGCACTGCTCTCCATGGAGATATTCTCTCAGAACATCACTCAGGAAGTGCCTGCTGTGTGTCAGGGACTACCTGACCTCCCAACCAACCAGGACAGCAACCTCTGCACCCACTGGGTGGTGGGCAGGACAGTCCCAGATCCTCTCCTGCTGCCACTTATGTTAGTCCAGGTTTTCCAAGATGCAGATGGGATACACGTATAAGGATTTTGTTAGATTTTATTAGATGATGAAGGCTGGGTGTGGTGGCTCATGCCTGTATCCCAGCACTTTGCGGGGCCAAGGCAGTCAGATCACTTGAGCTCGGGAGTTCGAGACCAGCCTGGGCAACATGGTATAACATTATCTCTACAAAAAACAAAAACAAATTAGACTGGCATGGTAGTGTGCACCTGTAGTCCTAGCTACTCAGGAGGCTGAGATGGGAGGGTTGCTTGACCCCAGAGGTAGAGGCTGCAGTGAGCCGAGATCAGAACACTGTACTGCAGCCTGGGCGATGGAATGAAGCTCTTTCAAAACAAAGAGAAGATTTTATTAGCTGATGAAGATTCTATATTGTTATTGGAGATAAAGCATGGAGGCAGCTAAGAAAGTCAGAGAGAACTTTAGAGTGTGAGCAGCTCTAACTTCCGGAAAGGAAGAGAGGGAAAGAAGGTTGACTGGGCGTGACCTAGATCACTAAACAACCTGAGGAAGGCTCAGGAGAGCTTCCAGGGAGTTCTTGAGACAAAGCAGTGTGGCCTCAGCACAAAAGCAGAGACAGATTCTGAGCACAAGAGCTGAGGCCATGCGTCATGCCATTCCCATAGTTGGAGGCCTAGGAGGCACGCTTTCAAGGAAACTACAACTGTTTAAAGTAACAATAATGTCCTATGTGTGTTTTTTTTTAAAAGAAAGGCTGAAAGTTAATTCGTTCATCATCCATCTGAAGAAGCAAAATCAACCTAAAACAAGAGGTATGAAGAGAAGCACTAATTAGAAACTAACAGGCATTGGAGATAATCAGTGCCAGAACTGGTTCTTTGACGACAGTAATCAGAATGGCAAGCCTCTGGGCAGGTGGGGAAGCGGGGGCATAAATAAACAATTTAAAAGTAGGCCGGGTACAGTGGCTGACACCTGTAATCCCAGCACTTTGGGAGACTGAGGCAGGAGGATCACTTGAGCCCAGGAGCTGGAGACCAGCCTGGACAACATAGCAAGACCCTGTCTCTGGAACAATTTAAAAAACTAGCTGGGCATGGCAGCATGCACCTGTGATCCCAGCTACTTCTACATTTCTGTAGAAGTAGGCTGAGGTGAGAAGCTGGCTTGAGCTTGGGAGGCTGAGGCTGCAGTGAGCTGTGATTGCACCACTGTACTCCAGGGGTAACTGAGCAAGACCTGTCTCAATAGACAAACAAACAAACAATTAAAGTGGATACAGCTGTAGATACAGATTTAAAAGATAATATAAACAATTTTAGGCCAATATATTTCTAGAAAAATACAACTGAACTAACACTGACTCAAGAGGAAATAGAGAACCTTCTTATAACCTTATTCTATAGAGAATCTTATAATTCTTAAAGAAATGGAATCAGTAATTAAAATCACAAACAAAACATCAGGCCCAGTCAGTGAGTTTCACTGAACTTTCAAAAGATAAATTCCCTATAGAAATGCTCTCTAAGTCATTTACAAGGCTACAAAACCTGGCTATCGAAACCTCATGAGAAGGACGCAGTGCACAGCTGCAAAGAGTCTAGACAAGTTATTGGTAAACCAGATCTGAATTGTATGCAAAGATGATACTGAATCACGATCGTGTTTGATTTACCCCAGGAATGATAGGTTGGTTTAACTTTAGGAAATCAGTTAATGTAAGCCATTCCCTTAACACATAGGAGAAAAATTAGAAGCTCATTTCAATGCAGGAAAAAAGCATTTGACAGAATTTATCAGCTATTCATGACAAAAACTCCTAGAAATTAAGACTAGAGGGGAACTTTGTGACCTGATGAAGGGTATCTTTTTTTTTTTTTAAAGAACATAACAGGCCAAGCACGGGGGCTCATGCCTGTAATCCCAGCTCTTTGGGAGGTCGAGGCAGGCAGATCGCTTGAGCTCAGGAGTTCGAGACAAGCCTGGCCTACATGGTGAAACTTCGTCTTTACTAAAAATACAAAAAAAAAAAAAGATTAGCTGGGCATAGTGGTGCACACCTGTAATCCCAGCTACTTGAGAGGCTGAAGCAGGAGAATTGCTTGAACCCTGGAAGTTGAGGTTGCAGTGAGCCGAGATCACACCACTGCACTACAGCCTGGGTGACAGAGCAAAAGCCTGTCTCAAAAAATAAAATAAAAATAAATAAAAGAATGTAACGAGCATCATATGTAATGGTGAGAGGTCGAATGTATTTTATTTATGAGGAGGAACAGGACAGTGCCTACTATCACATTTCTGTACATCATTGTACTCGCTCACACAGTAAATCTCAGCCAGCACAGGGAGATGAGGAAAAGAAACACGACCGGGGGCGGCTCACGCTTGTGATCCCAGCACTTTGGGAGGCCGAGGGGGCAGATCACGAGGCCAAGCAACCAAGACCATCCTGGCCAACACAGTGAAACCTCGTCTCTACTAAAATCACAAAAATTAGCTGGGTGTGGTGGTGGGCACCTACAGTCCCAGCTACTTGGGAGGCTGAGGCAGGAGAATTGCTTAAACCCAGGAGGCGGAGGTTGCAGTGAGCTGAGATCACGCCGCTGCACTCCAGCCTGGCAGCGGAGCCAGACTCTGCCTCAAAAAAAAAAAAAAAAAAAAAAAGAAAAAGAAATAAAAGCTATAATAATTTTTTAAAAAACATTGTTTTGACATATCTATATAGAAAACATAGAGAAATGTAACAATGTTATTAGAGTCAATCAGGAAATGTAGAAATGTTGCTGTACATCAAATCAATATACAAAATAACTTTGTAAACGAGTGACAGAAAATGCGACTTTAAAAATGGAATCCTTCATAATAGTGTGAAAAATATGAAACACTTGGAAATAGACATAGTGTAAATGTGCAGGACCTTGACAGAGAATATTATAAAAGTGTATGAGATAAACTAACAATGACCCTAATAATACATATATATTGCTTATGGATTGAAAGCCTCAATATCAAAATGTATATTTGCCCCAAATTGATCTATTGATTCTATACAATTCCTGTCAAATGTTTACTGTGTGCATGCATATAACCTGATGAGTTGATCCTAAAAATTTTAAGGGCAAACAAAGGGTCAAGAATAGCAAAAATTTGGCCAGAGGCAGTGGCTCACACCTATAATCCCAGCACTTTGGGAGACCAAGGTGGGCAGATCACCTGAGCTCAGGATTTCCACACCAGGCTGGGCAACAGAGCCAAACCCTGGCTCTATAAAAATTACAAAAATCAGCTAGGCATGGTGGGGAGATAGGAGGAATGTGAGACTGCAGTGAGTGAGCTGATTGTGCCACTGCACTCCAGCCTGGGCAACAGAGCAAGACCCTGTCTGAAAAAAAAATTCAAAGCACCAGAGAGGCATTAACCTTTTAATAAAACGTTTGTAATCAGTGCAGGGAGTATTGGCCCAGAGCAGGGTGAGGAGCTCGTCTGAGCAGAGCAGAGAGCAGACAGTTGGGGCCCTTCAGTGAATGGTGTCATGACAATTTAATTATATGAAGATGATGAAAATGGCGCCTGCCTCACATCATACAGAAATATCATTTGCAAGTGGTTTAAAATAGAAAAAGCAAAACTGTACAAATTTTAGAGGAGAATATAGGAGAATCTATTCTCAAATCTTCCAAAGAATCTCTCACAACAATGAACAAAGGAAGAATTTCCTAGGATTTGAAAAGCAGAAAACATAGGGAAGAGCTGGATATATTTTGATTAAAGTATATTGAGAAACTTCTACATATCAATAGAACCACAGAATAAGTAAAGACAAATCACAGAATGAGAAGATACTGCAGCGACACACAGCTGATGGAGGATTTGTACCCAGAACATGTAAGGACTTCTACAGGTCAATCAGAAGGAGAGACAGACCAAGTTGAAAAGTGGATGGAAGATTTGAACAGGGACTTTGGCAAAGGTGAAGACACGCATGGGCAATGAAAGCAGGAAAATGCCCTGCTCCATGAGCAAGGAGAAAAGCGCAGATTAAAACAGAGCGAGGCACGAGAAATAACTACCAGACTGACAAAAGCATGAAGGCCTATGACACCAGAACGCTGGGGTGATGTCAAGCAGGCTGGGGCTGTGCATGCTGCAGGGTGCTCAGCACTGCGCTCTGGGCCCTAATTTAGCAGCACCCAGTGAGGGTGAGACCACATTCCATGGCCTGGCAATTTCTCTCCTTGGGTTAGATCTGTAGGCTCTTGTCCAAGCACCAGGAGAACAACATTAAATGTTCACTGGAGAATTGAAATGGCAGGAAATGGACAGCAGCACAAATCTCCATCAAAGTAGAATGGATCAATACATTGTCACACAATGGACTGATATATGTGGTGAAAACAAGTGATTCACAACTACATGCAGCAGCACGGGCATGTTGCAGCACCAGAAGGCAACGGCTCAGTTCTCTTGTGTGAATTTCAAAAGCTTGGGGCTGGGTGCGGCGGCTCACGCTGTAATCCCAGCACTTTGGGAAGCCCAGGCAGATGGATTGCCTAAGCTCAGGAGTTCGAGACCAGCCTGGGCAACATGGTAAAACCCTGTCTCTATTAATATACAAAATATTAGCCAGTTGTGGTGGTACACACCTGTAACCCCAGCTATTCAGAGACTAAGGCACGAGAATTGCTTACACCTGGAAGGCAGAGGTTTTAGTGAGCTGAGATGGCACCATTGCACTCCAGCCTGAGCGACAGATCAAGACTGTGTCTGAAAAAAAAGAAATGACTTTCAAAAGCACATACAACTGCACAATATATTGCACATAGATGTACAGAGAGAAAGAGAATGGTGAACACAAAATTCTGGACACTGAAGGCCTCTAAGAAGCGAGTGGAGGTCTGGGAGGGGCTGCACGGTGTTCTCTGCGTCTTCCACAGAGCTCAGTGCCTGTTACTATTTGTAGAATTAAATGTTAATTATACATAAAGAAAAAAATTTCTTTTATTTTAAAGTGATTATTTGTGATTAACCTTAAAATGTTAAAGAGATGCTTGCAGGGGAGCCTCTGAGAAGGCTTTCCTTTGTTAGAAAAGAAAATTATAAACTGATACACAAAGTGGACATGCTTTGGACACCTGCCACTTCCTTTGAGTTTGAGATGCTGGTGTAAGGGTGTGAGGCCTTGTGCTGTGGCAGCCACCCTGGGCCATGAGGCAACAGGCGGGAGGGCAGAAAGTATATGTGGGGATTTTGGAGGGAGGAGAGACGGTGGCTTCGTATTCAGTGAGGTTTCAATGGCATCATGCAAGCTGCTGCCAGCTGGGAAGCGGGTTGCCTCTGAATGCTTCCTAAACAATGCAGATGCAGTGTGGGGGGCAGCGGGGCCATGGCTACAACCACCACCACCCACCATTAGGGCCGTGACCAACTCCAGGACCCCTGGAGGAGTTTCTGGGGGACCAGGGTGACAACAGTCTGTCCAGTTTGTGACCTTCTCCAAAGGCAGGAGCCTGGGCAGGTGTCTCTGGAGGTTCTGGATGGGAATTCTGCCAGGTGAGGGAGTAATGGATGGGGCCAGGGGTGGGCAGAGGGTGGTGGGAGAACACTGAGGTCGGAGTGGGAGGTGGGAGGAGCTGTGAGCAAGCATGCTGAAGGGTCCAGAGGAAGGTGGGATGCTCAGAGGGTGCAAGCTCTGCTGGTCGTTGGCTTAGACACGGTGCAGCAGCGCTCACCATGAAGCCTTTGCCCAGGACTTAGTCACCCCGGCTGCAGACTCTAGTCAACTGTATGCATTTTTCCTTGTGGATTCTCTTCCCCACAGCCCTGGATGGGCATTTCAAACCCTTTCCTCCGCCTGCCAACCTGCAAATGTGCTCTTCTCACTATCGGTTGCTTTTTTTGTTTTCTATTTCACCGAGAGAGCAGAGCAATCAAAATAAAGCCCTCATCCTCCCGCAAAGGGATCCTCCAGCCCACCCATGCCTGCAGCAGTGTCACCTGCTTTCATTCTGCACCTCGAGCGAGCTGTCCTGAGCCTGGAATCCTCTTGCCTGAACCAGGCAAGGCATTCTTTTTTTGCATCAGCAATTTTTCTTTCTGTTGAGTCATTGGCATCAGCATACAAAGTCCAATAATATCCCCTACCTTAAAAAACAATAAAAACCTCCCTTAATGCTGTATCTCTGTTGTTCCCTGTCTCTGCTCCCTATCTCACTGGACAAGCTGTCCACACCTGCTGCAGGCACCGCCTCACTGACAAGCTGTCTACACCTGCTGCAGGCACCTCCTCACTGGACAAGCTGTCTACACCTGCTGCAGGCACCTCCTCACTGGACAAGCTGTCTACACCTGCTGCAGACACCTCCTCACTGGACAAGCTGTCTGTCTACACCTGCTGCAGGCACCTCCTCACTGACAAACTGTCTACACCTGCTGCAGGCACCTCCTCACTGAGCACGCTGTCTACACTTGCTGTAGGCACCTCCTCACTGAGTAAGCTGTCTTCACCTGCTGCAGGCACCTCCTCACTGGACAAGCTGTCTACACCTGCTGCAGGCACCTCCTCATCGAACACGCTGTCTACACCTGCTGTAGGCACCGCCTCACTGAGTAAGCTGTCTACACCTGCTGCAGGCACCTCCTCACTGAGCACGCTGTCTACACCTGCTGTAGGCACCGCCTCACTGAGTAAGCTGTCTACACCTGCTGCAAGCACCTCCTCACTGGACAAGCTGTCTACACCTCCTGCAGGCACCTCCTCACTGAGCACGCTGTCTACACCTGCTGTAGGCACCGCCTCACGAGTAAGCTGTCTACACCTGCTGCAAGCACCTCCTCACTGGACAAGCTGTCTGTCTACACTTGCTGTATGCGCTTCCTCACTGGGCACTTCTTCACAACGCATTCTCTTCAGTCTACTTCGCTCAGGCTGCTCCTCTGTGGAAACTGCACTGTCCGGGTGATGGACATCTCTCATTGCTGAATGTCGGTCCTCATCTCTGTGGACCACAGGTGCTCCTCCCTTGGCTCTGGACGGGGTACTCTCCTGATGCCCCCATTCCCTGGCTACTCCCCTCACCACCTTCATTCTTGTCTTGGGGAGTGCTGGTGTGCTGTCTCGCTGTGGCTGCTTCCTCAGGGGTAATGCATCAGGCAGGATGACACTCGAAGGGACCATCTACCACAATCTGTCCAGGGATCAGGGAAGTCCCAAGGGCCAGGAGTCACCGTGCCTGCGTGATGCCACCCTCCGCTGGTGGAAACAAGGGAAGGAGGCAGGAACTGGAACCGGAGAGGAAGGAGAGTGGTGAGTGCTTGGCCCAGCCAGAGCTTCAGTTAAGGTGCACAGGCAACCCTTGGTGACCTGGCAGGAGGAAGTCAGGGGAGTAGACACCTTGGCCTTGCTCTTTCCCTCCCTCAAGGGCCTTCGGTGCTCCTGTTGGCCTGACATAACCAGAAACCAGAGGTCAAGAACAGGCTGATAAGGCCTTCAAAGGCCAGCTCCAGTGTCACACCGCACAGCAGGGAAGGACAGAGAGGACATGGTGAGCCCAGCCTCCAGACGCAGCAGTGGCCTCCCTCAGAGACCCCACCCCTGAAGAGCATCTCCACTTCTGTGCCCAATAGGCAATGCTTAATTTCCATCCTGTGACTAACAAGCTCTTCCCACCGTCCTCCCCATCTTCGCAAGAGGCATCCTCATCGGCATAGTCGCTGAGACCAAAAACGAAGAGCCTTGATTTCTCTCTTTCCTCCACATTTCACACTGGACACAGCTGCTCCAGGAGAAAGAGGCACTGCTCATGGCCCCTTGTTCAAACCACACCACCTCTCTCTGCACTGGGTCGAAACCTCATTGGGCTGCGACTTTTCTCTGTTGACAGGCCCGTTGGCAGCCTCCCTGACAGCCTTCACACCTGCTTCCCAGCTAAGCGAACCCTGATTTTGTTTGGGGCAACTATGTGCCCGCCTAGTGTGTGCTGGCGGTCCTGGTTCACTTTCCCACCCTTCTAAAGCCAGGGCTGGCCACATGGCCCAGGGAGGCCTAACAGGGTTAAAGAGATGCTTGCAGGGGAGCCTCTGAGAAGCCTTTCCTTTGTTAGAAAAGAAAATCGTAAACTGATACACAAAGTGGACATGCTTTGGACACCTGCCACTTCCTTTGAGTTTGAGATGCTGGTGTAAGGGTGTGAGCCCTTGTGCTATGGCAGCCACCCTGGGCCACGAAGCAACAGGCGGGAGGGCAGAAAGTGTATGGGGGATTTTGGAGGGAGGAGAGACGGTGGCTTCGTATTCAGTGAGGTCTCAATGGCATCATGCAAGCTGCTGCCAGCTGGGAAGCGGGTTGCCTCTGAATGCTTCCTAAGTGGTGCAGCACCCGAGCCTCCTGCAGTCCACTCCCCCTGGGAGCCCAGGCGCCTCTGCCGGGAACTGTGCGGACTGCCTCGCGCTCAGACGGCGCAGCCAGCACTCGGCCTCACTCTACACTCAGCGCCCTGCGAGTTTCGGGTCCGAGAGGGTCCCTTGCTCCCGAAGGTCTCCCACGACCCTGGGGCAGCCTTTTTGGAGGTTGTGAGGACCCACGGGCCTGCACGAAGTGAGTGCTGTGTAAACGGTTGTTGTGCTTTGTACAAAACTGTCAGCTCCGTGAGGATGGAGCCGGAGCTGGGAGCCCGGGACAGGCCCGGCCCGCAGTGAGCGCCCAGGACGGCCTGGGGGACGGCGGTGGCCGTGACAGGTTCCCTCACGGGGTTTGGCCCGCACGGTGGTCGGAGGCTTCTCCGAGCTGAGATTCCGAAGCCAGCCCCCGGTGGAGACTGGGGGTCCCGCACCCGGGCTGGGGACCCCGACAGGGGCGTCCGCGTGGCACCAAGGCCATGAGCCGAGAGCACCCGGAGGGCTGGGAAGGCGGGGACCCAGCGGGACGCGGCTGGCGGGCCCGGGCCTGGGCCCCGGCTCTGGGTTGCAGCCCCGCGGCTGGTGGCGCCTCCAGACTGGGCCGAGTCTGCGGAGCTCGAGGGCGCCCAGGGGCGGCGGGGCCGGCAGAGCGCGCTCCGGGTACGGCCCGGGCTGATGCGGAGCGGCCGTCGAGGACCCGCAGGCCCGTCCGCTCCTGGGCCCGGCCCAGCCGGGGGGTGGGAGGTGCCGGGCGCGGGAGGTGCAGCCCGAGGGGCCGGGGCGGGGCGGGGGCGGCCGCGGGGCGGGGCAGGCGCGGATTGGTCGGACCACGGCACGTGACCGCCCCCTTATAGGGCGTGGCGCGGGCCCCAGTCGGGTGAGGCGGTGGCGGCGGCGGCGGCGGCGGCGGCGGCGGCGGCGGCGGCGGCGGTGGTGGTGGTGGTGGTGGTGGTGGTGGTAGTGGGGCCGGGCGAGGTCCGCTGCTGCTCCGGTCTGAGCGCCCGGCGCTCCGCGCCCTCCCTGCCGGGGCCGGTGGGCCGGGGATGCACGCGGGGCCCGGGAGCCATGGTCCGCTTCGGGGACGAGCTAGGCGGCCGCTATGGGGGTCCTGGCGGCGGGGAGCGGGCCCGGGGCGGTGGGGCCGGCGGGGCGGGGGGCCCGGGCCCTGGGGGGCTGCAGCCCGGCCAGCGGGTCCTCTACAAGCAGTCGATCGCGCAGCGTGCGCGGACCATGGCGCTGTACAATCCTATCCCGGTCAAGCAGAACTGCTTCACCGTCAACCGCTCGCTCTTCGTCTTCAGCGAGGACAACGTCGTCCGCAAATACGCGAAGCGCATCACGGAGTGGCCATATCCTGCCGGGCGGGGCCGGGCGGGGACCGGGGCGGGGGCCATCTTCCCGGTGGCCGGGAGGGCGCGACCCGGGGAGGCGCCGGGAGACGCCACGCTGGGCGAGGAGGGGGCGGAGCGCCCGGGCCCCTCGGAGCGGCGGGAGCGGGAGCGTTTCCGCGAGTGCGGCGGGCGCGGGGCGGAGCCCCTCTGCCCCGCACTCGTCCCTACGCACGCCGGGTCCTGGGGAGCCTGGTCGGTGCACAGCGCGCGGCCAGCCTGGAGGGCACCGAGGGCGAAGCCGCGTCCGTGCAGGTGCGACCGCCCAGGGGACGCGGCCGTGCGCGCGCCTGTCTGCAGGTGTCTGCGTGTGCGGGCAGAGCCGGAGCCCGGCGTTGCGCGTGCGTGCGCTCGCGATGCGGGCTACATGTATGTTCACGTGCCCGTGTAGGTCCATGTGCTGCGTGTCGAGGGAGCAGCGTGCGCCTGCGCGGGGTCTCCCTCCAGCCTCGCCTGGGGGCGCTCGGCCCCCTCCCCTCGGGGCGCTGGAGCCGGGCGGAGCCGGGGCGGTGGCGCTGTCCGCGGTGCTGACGGCCGCCCGGGCGTGCTGAGGGGCTGGTGGCCCAGACTGCGGAGGCCCCGTCTGTGGCCGCCCCTAGGGATGGGGGCGGGAAGTGAGGGAGACCTGGCCATGTCCACCCGAGGGGGTCTCCGGACCCAGTTGTCTCAGCCCCTCCGGAGACGGCCTGGCGGTGGCTGCTGCACTGGGCGCTGCTGGCCTTGGCCTCATGTCTCCCTTCCTGCGGCGCCTCTAGGCCAGTCCTTAACCCACGCACTCCGTTCGAGTACATGATCCTGGCGACCATCATCGCCAACTGCATCGTGCTGGCCCTGGAGCAGCACCTCCCTGATGGGGACAAGACGCCCATGTCCGAGCGGCTGGTGAGTGCTGGGCTGGGCCAGAGGGCGGGGTGGTGGGGAGGCCGCGACTCCACTGTCCTTTAGGGTCTGTGCGTGAGCACAGCTTTCTTGGGCAGGGTCGTCTGGGCAGGGTCCCTTTCCATTGAAGGAAAAAGAAGACCTGGCAGATAACACCTTCCTCGAGGGCCAGGGCAACTGGGGTCACCAGCTCAACCCTGGGCGGGGCCACGTTAGCCCCAGGGTGGTCTGCCTTGTGCCACCAGCTATCCCTGCACCTCAGTGGCCGTTCTGGTTTGCAGCGCTAGACTTGATCCAGGAACCCAGGTTCTAAACCTGGAATGGGGAAGGGGCATTTGTTTTTTCGGAAGGTCGACCCTGAGAGTCACGTGTGCCATTCTGGGCTGAATTAGGCTTTGGCCTGGATGTGGGAATCCTGAGCTTCTCCCTCCAAGTTGTCTTGTGTGAACCTGCTTGGAACCCCTTTTCCTGGGGGCCTCCCCATTTGTGGGAAGCATTCCTTCTCTAACATTCTGAATCATTTTTACCTGTCACTAGATTTTGGCCAAGAGGCCCCAGTGGTAGCCCCTGGTGTAGCATAGAGCCTCTGTGAGTCGGGGTGCCGGGGCAAGGCCTCTGTGGCTCAACAGGAGGTGGGGTGGAAGGCCAGCTCCATGGGGTCTTTGGAGGGACTGGTTTGGAGGAAGGGCAGCATTTTGGAGGTGAGCACTGTTACTGAGGTCAGGGCATGTCCACCAGCCCCCACTCTTCCCCATGCCTGGCCCCTTATTTGGGTTCTGAGTGCACCCAAAGACTGGAGCCTCTGGGTGGGCAGAAGGCAGAGCAAGTGTGGGCCCAGGGGGTACAGGGCCAGAGGTGTCCAGGAGACAGCCTCTCTGGAGTATCAGGAGCTACTCCCTTTTCCCTTGAATCTTGGCTTCCACCCCCCACCCCCCACCCCCAGTGTCTTGAGGGCCATTCAGACTTTAGCCCTGAACCTGAACTGCTCTTGAACCTGGGCCACTGCAGGCCCAGGGGTGGGGAAGGGGAGACAGGGAGCTTGCCCTGGAGGTGGGGCACCAGGAGAAGATGAGTGGTGGGTGGCTGAGGTGAGGAGGTCTTCATGGAGCACAGTCTGGCACACACAGTGGAGGCTGGGTTGGGGCAGGGTGGGGAGGAGGAGTGTGGATAGCCTAGCCTCACCATGAAGCAGGTGTGAGTCATGGTCCCTGTGGGGGACTTGGGCAGGAGTCTGGTGGGGCCCTGCTCTGGCAAATGCCCACTCTGGAGGCCAGAGAAGAGGGTGAGCATGAGAGGAACCTGGGGGTTCAGGTGGGGATCCTCGAATGCCAAGCCACAGGAAGCCAGGCAGGGCCAGAGTTAGAGGGATGCAGGCCCAGGGTCCAGGCCAGGGTAGGGGCAGGGAGGATAAAGCTGTCCTGCCTTGTCAGGTGGCGCGTGTCCAGCCATGCAATTTCCTGCCTCGCAGGTGCAGGAGGGTTTGATTTGTGGTCATGGGTCAGGGTTGGCGAGCTAACCTGTTGGGAAAACTGCAGAACGTGCCTGCTCTAGGCCAGCCTGGAGATCTGGGGAGCTCTTGTCCAACCCCAGTCCTGTGTGAAGTCCCAGCCATTAATGCGCCTTGGGATGGATGGGAGGCTGTTCTGCTGCCCACGGAGCTGGCTGGGGCTGGGTGGTGCAGGGGCAGCCCCTCAGTTGTATGCCAGACTGGCACTGGGTGGGGCCTTCCTGGCTCCCTGCCTCTAGTGCCTGTTTCCCACCAACCCATTGACTTTGGAGCTGCCTTGAGCCAGGCCCCAGCCTGCAGTGCAACACCAAGCTGCCTGCACACCCATCCCTCCCACCCAAGCTAGCCCTCAGCCTGGGGCTCGGCAGGGCAGAGCTGTGAGGAGAGGGCTCGGGGTGGAGCCTCCTCCCCAGCCGAGGGTACATCTGGCCTGTTCTCTTTTCCATCCAGATGTTTTCTTTGAAGATCTCCGTCTGCTGGGGCCCCACTGTTCCCCTGTGGCGGATGGTCAGCAACCTCACACCTTGAGAAAAGGGGTCCCTCTTAACTAAACTAGGCCAGAAACCTTGAGGTCAGGAAGAACATGGGCCTTATTCCCTACTATGAGTCAGCACGGGTCACGAGGGACCCTTGGGTGCCAGCAGCTTCCACCAGGTACCGCCAGCCAAGCCTTGGGCCAGCTCCACCACAGGGCAGGAGAAGCCCAGGCTGAGTAAGGCAGGAGTCAGATGCAGGAGAGCCCTGGAGAGCCTGGCTTCCTGGGGAGGAAGGAACAGGCTGTGGAACTTCTGAAGCTCACCTTGCCTGGCTGTTCTCCGGCAGCCCAGGCCCCTCCTTGGCAGGGCAGAGCAGCTGCTTCCTCCTGTGACCTCCACAGTCCTGAGGGTGAACCCTCAGGGGAGGTCCTTGAAGCTGACCTCCTCTCCCTACCCCTTCACCTGCTTCCTAAGGGAGCAGCCCCAGAGTGCAGGTGTTCGACACCCCCGTGCCAGTCCTGCACATGCAGCTCCTTCACCTTCCCCACTGCTGGGGCTCACCTTGCCCAGGGGCCCTCCCTGCCAGCTCTACCTGTGTGCTCATGAGGACTCTTTGGGGTCTCCCCAAGCTCCACACAGCCCCATCTCTACCCTGTTTGCTGCCCCCAGCTCAGCACTGGAAGGGCCTGGCCGGGCTCTCTCGTGCTCAGAGGCTGTTGAATGGAGCTCAGCCTGGGGTGCAGGAAAGGGATCTTTCTAGGATCAGCTGTCTTCATTCCTTTGCTGCATTGTTCCATCCACCTGGATCCCTTTCTCAAAATCTAGCTGTGGAAGCCCTGCCTGTAGGCGCCACATCCTCTGGGAGGTTTGGCTCCCTGAGGTCTGAGCCCAGGGTGGCTCCCAGCCTCAGGCCTGGACAGGCTTGCTGCCTCCAGGGTCCTCACAGATGTGGCAGTCATCGCTCAGCACCCTCAGGGCTGAGGTTGTGCTCTCTATTTCTGTTTTTTTTTTTCCTGTTGGGATGTGCATGTTCTGGTTATTTGGGTGCATGTTGAATGCATAAGTGGGGCTTGGACTGAGTTCAAGAAAGCCTGAACTGTATCCAGGCAGCTGTGTGCAGTGGCTGGAGCCCAGGCTCCCACCCAGAGGCTGCTGTGGCCACTGCCTGGCTCTTGGGCATCTCTGTGCCTCTGTCTCCCTCATGTTAGAATGGGGATGACCTCATGGGGTGTTAAAGGGTCATCCTAGTTACTACACAAAAAAATTCTTGATAAGCACCCATAACTATACTGTTACATCACTGTCTTCCCTGAAGCAAGGCCCATGCGTGGTGCTAGCAGGGAGGCTGGGGCACCACTGTGACAAGGGTAGAAGTGGAGATGTCAGGGTGGGAAGCATGAGGGGCCCCCAGGCATGACTGGGACGTTGCTGTTGTAAACAGTGGTACATCCCATTAGGGGACACATGCAGACAGCAAGCAGGGTTGCTGATGGGAATGGTGCCCTGGAGAATCTGCAGGGTGTTGGGGACAAGGTGAGGAGTGTCAGACCCTCACGATGGCTATGGCCACTGCGTGGTGGGGTAGGGTCCTCACCAACCATCTGTGTGCTGCTGCACCAGGTGGGGGCTGGGGTGACCTGTTCTGTGCTTCTCCTAGGACGACACGGAGCCCTATTTCATCGGGATCTTTTGCTTCGAGGCAGGGATCAAAATCATCGCTCTGGGCTTTGTCTTCCACAAGGGCTCTTACCTTCGGAACGGCTGGAACGTCATGGACTTCGTGGTTGTCCTCACAGGGTAGGCAGGCTGAGGCTGGGAGGCCGAGCGGCCGGGCACTTGCTCTCCAAAGCTTGGTTGTGCCGTGGGGCTGGGCACTGCAGTCTCCTCACTGAGGTCCCCCATGGCCCTGCTGGAGATGAACGAATGTGAGAAAATCTATTTGCCTTCCTGTGTGGGATAGGGGTGCTTCTCCCAAAGGTGCTAGTGCTGCATTTCTTGCTGAAGGGAGGATCACAGTGACCTGTCCCCAGGAGGCACTGGCTTGCAGAGCCCACAGGCCAGGGGCCACCAGCATCCATGGCTGGCCTGAGCTAGCATGGTACCTACTGGAGGTGGCTTTGTTGCCCAGGTGAGGGGTTTCCCAGGGAGGAGGAGGGCTGAATGTCCAGCGTCACCCAAGCCTGTGGTCTGGGAGGGGCACTTGGCATTTTGAGTTCCGTCTGTAACCTGTGGTGTCCACCTCAGAGCCCTTATGCTGCCCGGGATGAGGCTGTATGTGTCAAGCACTTTCACAGCTCCCAGTGCCAGGAAGGCGCTTCAGCAATTTCCCCTCAGCCACTTTCTGCAACAACAGCTCGCAATTCCCAGAATAACCAGAGGTCTAGAAACTGGACCCAAGCGGGGCTAGGTGGGAGCTTGGGCCCAGGGCTCTGCACCCCACCCTGCCGGGTGTCAGCTCCCAACCTGTGCAGTGGACACTGTGGGGTCTTCTTTCTTGCTTCTCTGGCCGGCAAGGCAGAAGGCTGGGCTGGGCTGCTGTGGCTCTGGTGTGGAGAGAGGTGGCTGGGGGGAGTGAGTGAGTGCTTGGGAAGCTGCTCCCATGGAGTGTGCTAGCACAACCCATCTCAGAGGCTCTGTGCTGGGCAAGGGACCACCGTCTGCTCTTCCTGAGCCTCGTCAGATGGAAGAGGAGGGAGCAGGGCAAGCGAGAGTTCTCCTTCCAGAGCCCTGTCCTGACCCAGTGACTGCCCCGAGGCACCTGGTGCACAGGAGGGCATATGGAGGGATGTTTGGGCTGATGGCAGAGGAGGAAGGAGGAGGCTGTGGACGTCCTTGAGTCTGGAGCTCATGCCTCCAAGGCTATGTGTGTGAGGAAGGAGCAGTCAGCCACATGGCCTCTGGGCTCTTGGGTGAGGCCTTTGGAGGGAGCCCCACTTGCCTGCTGGATCCTGGGGTGCTGCCCCCATCTGCTCTCCTGCTCCTGAGCCTGAAGCCAGCCCCTGCTGGGTGGGGGCAGTGTTTGCAGAACTGGGCTTGGGGGGGGTCTCATGGAAGGCTTGGCTCCCAGAGCGGTCTGTGATGTGCTGGGCCCAGCAGTGTTGGGGTGGCTTCTGTGCCTTTCTGCAGCATGGTCCTGTGGCAGAATTTATGGAAGGCCTTGTGGGAGTCTGCGGTTCCACTAGCGATGCCTATTGGGGGCTGGGGTGGGAGGTGGCTGGTGGAGAGTGTGGCCCCCGAAGGACTGGGCACTTCCATGTCCAGTGAGCACTCCCGGAGGTGGCCCTGGAATCACTGTAGCTGTTTACCTCTCTCTCTCCCTGTGGACGTGAGTCCCTGAAGACAACAGTGTCTAATTTTTCAGGGGTCCCTAGAGCTTCATTTGGGGCAGGCACCCAGGAGTGGGCAGCGAGTATCTGCTTAAGTAATGAATTGTTGGGGTATAAACAGTGTTGAGGGGTGCGGGCCGGTGGAGTGGAAGCTGGGTGTAGGCCGCAGGACCTGGCCTCGTGGGGGCACTGTCCATGGTGCTAAGGGTGTGGGCACTTGGCCAGGAGGAGAGGCAGGAGCTGCACCAAGCCCTGGGCAGGACCGCTGGATCTCCCAGTGCACAAAGATGGGGTCCAGGGCTGCTCATCCTCCCCTGCCCCTTCTCCACCTCACCTTCCTGCCTCTCTCCTCTGTTTCTCTCTTGGTCTCTCTTCCCTCCCCGTTCCCTCTTCTCCCTCTTCTCCCCTCCCTTCTCCTCCCACTCTGCTGTCTAGCCGTTTGTCTACTCTCCACACTCTGTCTCTGGCCCTCTTGGTGTCTTGGTATCTCTCTGCCTCTCCCTCTTGTTCTTCCTAACACCCCTCTTTCCCTTTGCTTGGGTACGTCTCTGCTCTCCTGTGTCTGCAGCAGGGCTGGGCGTTGCTGGGGTGGCTTCCAGGTTCCTCCGCCTCCACACATCTTCCCTCAAGGCAACCTGGGTTGTGCGGGGAACCCCAGGTGGGAGGTGATCTGTGTCCCATGAGGCCACATGCTGGCCCCAACTCACGTGGGGGAGCTGCTCTGCTGCTCTGCTGCTCCCGCTTGGGGCACCTGGGGACATGTGAGCTCTGTGTGTGTGTCTGTGCATGGAGAGGGCTGGGTCCATTGGGGGCAAGTGCTGGTCCTTGAGAGGCTCAGGAAGGAGCCCTCACCTCACCCCTCTGAGCCAAGGGCCTGTGGGTAGTGGGCAGCTTTCTTGTTACTTTGTTATTTTTAATTAGTTTATTCAGTTGGTGTTCAGAGGGCTGGAGGAAGAGGCAGACACCCTGACCTGTTGCTTGGCAAAGGCTGGTGTGCCCTCAGAGGCTGGCTGGGGCTGCTCTGCTCCTGGGGCTGGTGCAGAGCTGTTGGGGAGGCCCTGGGCCCGTGCTTCCCACTGCCTGGGGAGCATCTGAGCTCCATGTTCTCACCTGGGTGGGGAGGCAGGTGCTTTCTGTGTTCTCACATGGGAGGGGAGGCGGGCGCTCTGCCCTCCCATCTCCACTTTGCTTCTTTCCCAGGACTTTGGGACACCCTCTGTTAGCCTGGATGTGTGTGTCTGGGGTGTGGGGGTGCTGCATTTTCTCACGTTGCTGAGCCCCTGCTGCCCTGGGGAGCAGCTGTGGGGCCTGGGATGGGGTTCCAGCCTGGAGGGCCTGTGAAGATCAGAGGGTGCTCCTGAGAACCCCCAGGCCTGTGAGGGCTGCTGGCGGCTTCCTACCCTTGTGTGTGCCTGGGTCCTCAAGGCCCTCAGTTGCTGGCCCTGCTCCTGGCTGGGTCAGCCCATGTCTGGCCACCTGAAACTCCTCTGACTCACTTGGGCTGGGATGAGGACACAGTGACTGGGCCCCTGCCATGGGATTCTGCCTCATTTTCAGGAGGGCTCCTGGCACCTGGCTGTCTCCTGTGGCCGTCTGAGTGGACTATTTGCCAAGAGAGATTCTGGGCCCAGGATCAAGGCTTTCCCTCCCCTGCTTCTAAGAGCACTGTGCTACCTGGGTGGGGTCGGGGCTGGGCCAGCTCCCTGCACAGAATGGACCTGGGGTGAGGGCAGGGGCCTGGTGTCTGACGTGGGGGCCTCCAGCTGCTCACCCTACCACGATCCCTGCTGAGTGCCAGGACCTCAGGATGTGGGGAGGAGGCAGCAAAGTGGCTGCTTCCCTGGTTCTGTTTGCCCTCCTGTCCATGCTCATGCCCCATCTACCATCCTGCCCTCTGCTCAGCTCTCTGGCCCTGTGTCTGTCCAGCCAGACGGGCTGCCCTCCTCCTGTTCATCATTCATTCACCAGTGTTGATGGAGCCTCTGCCAGGTGCTGAGACTCAGACTGAATGAAGCCAGCTGAACTCTGCCCAGTGGGCCGTGTTCTGGGGACAAAGCACCTCCAGGCCTGTGTTCTTTGCAGGCCTGTGTTCTTTGCAGCCCGCTGCAGTGCGGTGCTTAGCATCTGTCCATGTGCCAGAGAGCAGTCAGCACATGGACGGATGAGTGATGGTGATGAGTTCTGTGCTTTTTTCCCCATGTAGAAGTTGGGATACAGCATGCAGAGTGCAGGCCTGGGAGTGCCACTTTGCATATGGTAGTCAGAGGAAGGACTAGAGGGCATGAGGCGTGACCCATCCCATGATCTGGGAAGAGGTGTGGCTCAAGGTGGCAATTTGAAGGACATGACTGTCTCACTATCTTCAGAGCTTGAGACTGCAAGGGATCCCCAGAAAATTGGGAGCGGAGAGGAAGAGCTGCCCTGTGTTGGAGATCAGGGCACCTGGGCTTACAGATTGCCGCTGGCGGTGCAGTGGGCGGAGCAGCAGAGGTGTGGCCTGGCTGTAGATGGAGTTTTAGGAAGAAAAAGCATGTTCTGCTCTGCAGAGGCCATGAGAGGACCCAAGGCTATTCACTGAGCCCCATGGGTCTGAGGCAGGAGCTGGGCTGGCCATGTGGTGGGGGCAGGGGCTCGCTGGGAATGGGAGGAGAGGGCTTGTGGTGGGCACCTATAGGCAGTGCTTGTCTTTCAGAGAGTTTTGCAGCAAAGTGAGGCAGAGAGCTGGGGCACGGGCAGGAGGGAGATGGAGGCCAGGAGGGTTTTATGAAGTTGGAGGTTTACAGCCTATCCGTGCCATATGTGTAGTCCAGGAGGGAAGGACAAATGGACTGTGTGGACGGAAAGGGGACAGCCTCGGGAGCCATGAGGGAAGCAGAGTTGAGGACCTCTGGCGGTGCAGGCCTGTGCATGTGCTTAGGCCAGCAGATGTGGGAAGGGCGGCATGGAAGTCCTCCTCTCACTGTGTCTGAGTTTCCACTGAATTTAGAAGCAAGTCCATCAGCTGAGATGGGATGGGAAGAAGTGAAACAGGAGGGGAGCGAATGCGTGAGTGTGTGGACTGGTAGCTCTTCCACGCACTGTTCCAGCCTCTCCCCCCTCCCTTCCTTGCCCCATTGTCATCCATTCACTGCTTCCCTAGGAAGGGGCTCGTCAAGTGCAGCTACTACCTCCTCCTCCTGTTCCAGTTGCTGGGGACATAGTAGTGCACAAGACAGGCCATTCCTGCCCTCTCTGAGGCTGTGTCCTCCTGGGAGAGGCGGGCGGTGAGTGTCGCAGGGGAGTCGGGTGAAGCATGTCCTTCTGCCGGGTTCGGGTGGCTCCTGGGAAGCAGTTCCAGCAGGGGAGAGGCTGTGAGGTTGGCAGGGGCAGGGTGGGCCTTGGCTCGGGTGTGGGAGGGCTCTGAGTATGGGTGTGGCCCGATTGACTCCTGACGGGTGCTGGGGGCATGGCGTAGATAGTAGGGAGAGAGAGGGAGCCGGAAGCGGTGATCCAGGTGGGAGTGTTGAGGGCTTGGACCAGGAATGGTGCTAGAGGGTGCTGCAGGTTGGCTGTGACGCTCCAAGAATGTAGAACCCACAGGAAGCCCCGTGGTGCCTCCAGAGTCCGTCACCCATCAGCGCAGGTGCCTTCCCCCTTCTGTGCCCCAGCCAGTCTCACACATGTCCGTGCTCACAGTCCTGTCCCCATGTTCTGCCTCTGCCCTCCCAGGCCCCTCAGGAAGCCCCTGTCACAGCTGTGGAGCTGGTTCCACCTGGGGATCAGGGGCAGGGCGACAAGTCAAGGCCCCCAGAGCCCAGAAGCCCCGGACGTCCCCACCCCTGTCGTGGCTCCAGCCTGGTGCTTCCGTTCATTGTCCTTGGGGACTTCAGAGAAATGTGTCCTGGCTCAGGCAGGCAGCTCTCTGGGGGACATTTCCAACCACAGCTTCTTGTTTTAGTCTAAATTAAACTGGGATCTCTTTCCAGGACATGTAATTAGAGCCCAGCTTCCTCCCTGGATCCAGCTTCCTGTGGGATGAAGAGAGGGTGTGTGGCTGTGGCACTGGGAGGGAGTCTGGTTGACAGAGCTCAGGGGCTGAGGCAGTGCTGACTCTGAGCTTCCTGGGCTCGGCTATTGGCCACTGGGTGACTGCTGTGGCCTCCTGTTCTCTTGGGCTTGGTGTACGCAGGCGTACACCACCAACTCAGGTGGTGGCAGACACTTCTGGGGCACAGGGAGAGCCAGGCCCAGCTGAGGGCCCCACGGATGGTCCCCACGGGCCAGGAGGGTCCACCCAGGAGTAGTGACCATGTGCAATTGTGCAGCCCAGGGACACTGCCTTCCCATAAAGTGACCCGACATTATGTCTGAACACAGGTGACGAAACACTGCCCGAGTGGCCAGGACACGTTTGAGCATGGACTGAGCTGGGTGTGTCCATGCCATGCTGAGCTCCTCTGTGCCAGGCTCTCTGCCTCAGCCTTCGGTCCATGGACTGCAGCCCTGCAGGAAGTTCAGCCTCCTGACCCCTGCTGCTGGGTCAGGCTGGGGTTTGCCAGATGTCCTCTCCGCTTCTGTGCCTGAGGCTGGCCCTTACCCTGCCTCCCTCACCCCCACTCTGGCCAGAACCAGTGGAGCAGTGACTGAGTTCTGATAAGTGGTCCCTGGAAAGCAGGGGGTGCCCCTGTGTTCTGGGGCTGAGGCTGGGATCACTCCAGGCATTACCTGCCCAGGGACTCCACAGACCCCTGGTCCTGTGGTGTCACTGAGAACCCACAGTGCAGGGCCCCTGCCCATGTGCAGTCAACGTGGTGTGGCTGTGAGGGTCAGGTGGGGCAGCGGGAGATGGCTGCTCATTTGGGACCCTGTGTCCCTTCCTGACGGTGGCCTCTGCATCCTGGGGACAGGCCTGGCACTGCTCTGGTAGGGTGGGATCCCAGCACCCTCTTTAGCACACACTGGTGACTTGGTCTTTGTAGAGGGCCTGGCCCACCCCCCATTCCCTCTCTGTGTCCCCTGCCTCCTCCTTCCTGCGTTTCAGGGTTCTTAACACTCTCCTGGACTGGAAGGCAGAACTGGGCCTGCTGGGAGCCCCCAGGGTCTCCTGATTCTGTGTGAGGTGGGGGTCCACACTGGCTGGGCGTGAGACCTGTGGGGCCTTGGTTGTGCTGTGTGTGGGAGACTGACCCTGGCCTCAGGCTCCAGTCCTGTGGGGTCTTCTCTGGGGTCTCCGTATCTCCGTGTGTGCTATGAGTCAGGGAGGAGCTGCCTGAGCAGCCCAAACCTGGAGACTCCCTGGGTAGAAGCAGCATGGGGCTGGTTTGCTGGACGGGCATTGGGCCAGCACAGCAGACCCGAGGAAGGGTTGGCCTCTCTGCAAATCTTTCACCAGGCGGCCTGGGGAACAGAAGGAGCCCAGGCTCAGGGCTGCTCTTGGATACCACAGGCTTTCCCAGGGGGAGGTGGACACGGGTGGGAGAGAAGGGAGGAAGATTTCAGTTCAACCCAGAGGAATTTTGTCATTCATGGGGGTCCAGACTGCTGTCCTGAGCAAGTAGGGGTTGGACCTGGTGGTCTGTTTTTATTCGTATATCCCTGATATGGGCCAGGAACTTGCTGGGCACGATGGAGCTTGGGCCCGGCCACGCCATGGTATGTGTTCTGCCAACTGCGAAGTCCCTGTGCCCCAGGATCCTCTCTGCTCCAAGTCTCTCCTCTCGACAGTGACTGCAGGCCAGGTTCCTGGGTGGGCAGTTCTACAGGTATGCACAGTCCCCCTCTGCGCCTTTCTCCTCAGGGGTCCCATCAAGAGGGTCAGTCAGAGGCTGGATTTCTTGCCCTAGTGGCTGAAGAGGTTTGGGTCTGGGGAGCTTGTGGTAAGGACAGTGAGTGGCAGGGCTGGAGGCCGTGAGGCTGGGGTCAGCTGAGAGGCCATGAGGCTGGGGTAAGCTGGAGGCCATGAGGCTGGGGTCAACTGAGAAGCCGTGAGGCTGGGGTAAGCTGGAGGCCGTGAGGCTGGGGTAAGCTGGAGGCCATGAGGCTGGGGTCAGCTGGAGGCTATGAGGCTGGGATCAGCTGGAGGCTGTAAGGCTGGGGTCAGCTGAGAGGCTGTGAGGCTGGGTAAGCTGGAGGCCATGAGGCTGGGGCCAGCTGAGAGGCTGTGAGGCTGGGGTCAGCTGAGAAGCCTTGAAGGTTAGAGTTAAGGGAGTCTCAGCCCAGGGCCCAGTTCCCAGGGGACAGTGTGGGAGGGATGGGGCAGGCTGGCAGGGCAGTAAAAAATAAAGGGGACTTTATTGATGGTACATGACAAGGTGGGCTCCCTAGTCACCTCCCTCTCCAAGGGATCTGCATGGTAACTGTGAGGAGGTGCAATTCAGTGTGGTGGGGGACTCAGTGTGTGTGGCAGGGACTCCCCAGCAGTGAGGGCCTCTCTTCCTCTTGTGCTCTTGCTGGGGCTGGTGGTCCAGGGGTCTTACTCCTTGGAGGCCATGTGGGACATGAAGTCCACCACCCTGTTGCTGTAGCCAAATTCATTGTCATACCAGGAAATGAGCTTGACAAAGTGGATGTTGAGGGCAATGCCATCCCCAGCATTGAAGGTGGAAGAATGGGTGTCGCTGTTGAAGTCTGAGGACACTACCTGTTGCTCAGTGAAGCCCAGGATGCCCTTGAGGGGCCCTCCAATGCCTGCTTCACCACCTTCTTGATGTTGTCATATTTGGCAGGTTTTTCCAGATGTCAGGTCAGGTCCACCACTGACATGTTGGCAGTGGGGACATGAAAGGCCATGCCAGTGAGCTTCCCGTTCAGCTCAGGGATGACCTTGCCCATGGCCTTGGCAGTGCCAGTAGAGGCAGGGATGATGTTCTGGAGAGCCCCGCAGCTGGCACACCACAGTTTCCTGGAGGGGCCGTCCACAGTCTTCTGGGTAGCAGTAATGGCATGGACTGTGGTCGTGAGTCCTTCCATGATACCAAAGTTGTCATGAATGACCTTGGCCAGGGGCGCTAAGCAGTTGGTGGTGCAGGAGGCATTGCTGACAGTCTTGAGGCTGTTGTCATGCTTCTCATGGTTCACATCCATCCCGAACATGGGGGCATCAGCAGAGTGGGCAGAGATGATGACCCTTTTGGCTTCCCCTGCAAGTGAGCCCCAGCCTTCTCCATGGTGGTGAAGATGCCAGTGGACTCGCCCACGTACTTAGTGCCAGCATCACCCCACTTGATTTTGGAGGGATCTTGCTCCTGGAAGATGGTGATGGGATTTCCATTGTTGACAAGCTTCCCGTTCTCAGCCTTGACAGTGCCATGGAATTTGACATGGGTGGAGTCATCCTGGAACGTGTAGACCATGTAGTTGAGGTCAGTGAAGGGATCATTGATGGCAACAATATCCACTTTACCAGAGCTAAAAGCAGCCTTGGTGACCAGGTGCCCAGTATGACGAAATCCGTTGACTCCGACCTTCACCTTCCCCATGGTGTCTCAGGGATGTGGCTGGCGATGGGAGACAAGATGCGGCTGTCTTTCGAACAGGAGGAGCAGAGAGCCCATTTTCTTAATAGAAACTTTCGCAGAGCAAAACTTCTGAATTTCGATGAAGTTCAATTTGTCAGTTTTTCCTTTTGTAGATGAGGCTTGTGGTGAGAACTCTTTGCCAGCCTAGAGCATGAAGATTTTTCCTGTGATTTTCTTTTGCTAAAAGTTTTGTCAGTTTACATTTTACGTGTATCAGCTATGAGGTTTAGGTTGAGGAGTTTGTTTTGTTTTTTGCCTGTGGATGTTCAGTGACACCAGTACCATTTGTTGAAAGGGCTATATTTGTTCCATTGAATTGCTTTTGTGCCTTTATCAAAAATCAACTGGACGTGCTTGTCTGGATCTATTTCTGGGTTCTTTATTCCGTTCCATTGATCTGTGTGTCTGTCCCTCATACCACAAGTCCTGGTCGCTGTAGTTATGTAATAAGGCTTGAAATTGGGTAGACTTACTCCTCTTGGTTTGTTCTTTTTCTTTTAAATTATTTTAGCCATTCTAGCTTCTTTGCCTTTTATGTAAATTTTAGAATTATCTTGTCAATATATACAAAAAATATTGATAGGAATTATATAAAACCTGTGCAGTAGATTGGAAAGAGTGAACATTTTTACTGTGTTAAGTCTTCCAATCTAGGAACATGGTCTGTGTCTCCATTTATGTAGATCTTTGATTGCTTTCATCAATATTTTGCAGTTTTAAGGATACAAGTCCTGTACATGTTTTGTTACATTTACATCTAAGTATTTCTTTCATTTTGTGTGATTGTAGATGGTATTGTATTTTAAATTTTGGTTGCTGGTATATATAAAAACCATAGATTTCTATATGTTCATCATGTATCCTACAACCTTGTGGAACTAACTTGTTGGTAGTTCTTGGACAATTTATTTATAGATTCTCTGGAATTTCCTATGTTGACAAACATGTCATCTGCAAAGAGGAGCAGTTTTGTTTCTTGTCTTCAAATCTGAATGCGTTTCCTTTTCTTACCTTATTGCATTTACTAGAACTTCTAGTACTATGTTGAAGAGAGTGCTGTGGGGAGAGGGGCATTGCTGCTTTGTCCCTAATTTAAGGAGGAAAACATTCAGACTTTAACCATTAAGAATAATGTTAGTGGTGGGTTTTTGTAGTTGCTCTTTATTAAGTTGAGGCAGTTTCCTTCTGTTCTAGTTTTCCAAGGGCTATTATAGTAAATGACTGTTAGATTTTACCAAATGCTTTTTTCGCACTGGCACGATCATGTGTTTAATGATTGATTTTTTGAGTACTGAATTAGCCATATATCCCTGCAATAGACATGGTCACGGTATGTAATTCTTCTGATATTGCTGAAGTCTATTTGCTAAAATTTTGTTAAGGATTTTTACGTATGTATTCATGAAGGCTGTTGGTCTGTGGTTTTTTGTTTTTGTTACTGTCTTTGTCTTGTTTTGATATAAGGGTAACGCAAGCTCCATAAAATGAACTGGGAAATGTTCTTCCTCTTCTATTTTCTTTCTTTCTTTTTTTGTTGAGACCAGATTCTCACTCTATCACCAGGCTAGAGTGCAGTAGCACAATCTCAGTTCACTGCAACCTCCGCCTCCTGGGTTCAGGTGATTCTCCTGCCTCACTCAGCCTCCAGAGGAGCTGGGACTACAGGTGTGCGCCACCATGCCTGCCTCATTTTTATATTTTTGGTGGAGACAGGGTTTCACCATGTTGGCCAGGATGGTCTCGGTCTCTTGACCTTGTGATCTACCCCCCACGGCCTCCCAAAGTGTTGGGATTACAGGTGTGAGCCACTGCGCCCGGCTCCTCGTTTGTTTTCTGAAAGCCATGTGTACAGGTGGAGTTAGTTCTTTAAATGTTTGTTAGAAATCTGCAGTGAATCCAATTGGCCCTGGAGATTTCCTTTTTGGGTGCTTTCAAAGTATGCATTCAATTTCCTTAACGGTTATATGGATGTACAAATTATCCTTTTCGTATTGGGTAGGTTGTGTCAGTTTGTGTTTTTTGAGGAAGTAGGCCATTTAGTCCACATAGTTGAATGTACGTGTGTAGGGCTGTTCATAGCATTCTCTCATTATCCTTTTGATGTCTGCAGGGTTCGTACCATCTCTCGTTTGTTTCTTACGCTGGTAATTTTTGTCTTCTCTTTTTGTTCTTGTGTGTGCGCGGTTTTTCCTTTTGGTCAGTCTTGCTGGAAATTTGTCAGTTATATCAGTTTTTTCCAGAGAACCAGCTCTCTGTTTGTTTGGTTGATTTTCTCTTTTTTCTCCTTAATATTTTATTTATTTCTGCCCTTATTTTATTACTTCCTTCATCCTGTTTGTTTTGAGTTTATTTTACTCCTCATTTTCCCTGTTCCTGTGCCAACAGCTTAGACTAGTGATTGCAGTTGTTGTTGTTGTTGTTTTCTATAAATTTACTTCTTAGGCTAGGCACAGTGGCTCATGCCTGTCATCCCAGCACTTTGGGAGGCCAAGGCGGGCGGCTCACCTGAGGTCAGGAGATCAAGATCAGCCTGGCCAACATGGCGAAACTCCATCTCTACTAAAAATACAAAACCTCACCAGGTGTGGTGATGGGCACCTGTAGTCCCAGCTACTCGGGAGCTGAGGT
Organism: Leontopithecus rosalia; assembly: GCA_028533165.1. Taxonomy (NCBI): domain Eukaryota; kingdom Metazoa; phylum Chordata; class Mammalia; order Primates; family Cebidae; genus Leontopithecus; species Leontopithecus rosalia. The sequence continues at coordinate 27,784,955 of CM052648.1, read as the reverse complement.
AGGAGAATCACTTGCACCTGGAAGGCAGAGGTTGCAGTGAGCCAAGATTGTGCCATTGCACTCCAGCCTGGGTGACAGATTCTGTCTCCAAAAACTGAAACAAAAACAAAAAATTTGCTTCTTAGCACTACTTTAGTTGTATACTATACATTTTAATATATTGTATTTTTGACTTAATTCAATTCCATGTATTTTTATTTTGTGCTTTTATCATTTTACCTTATTATTATTATTATTATTTTATTTTTTGAGATGGAGTCTCACTCCATCACCCAGGCTGGAGTACAGTGGTACAGTCTTGGATTACTGCAACCTCTGCCTCCTGGGTTCAAGCGATTCTCCTGCCTCAGCCTCCCAAATAGCTGGGACTACAGGCGCCCACCACCACGCCAGTCCAGTTTATGTATTTTTAGCAGAGACGGTGTTTCGCCATGTTGCCCAGGTTTGTCTCCAACTCCTGACCTCAGGTGATCTGCCCTCCTCGGCCTCACAAAATGCTGGGATTACAGGCATGAGCCATGGTGCCTGGCCTCCATATATTCAATTTAAATTTTGCTTTAGACTACCTTTTTGACCTATGAATTGTTTAGAATATGTTATTTAGTTTCTAAGTGTTTGGAGGTTTTCCAGTATCTTTTTATTATTCATTTCGAGTTTGATTCCATTGTGGTCAGATAACATACTCTGTCTGATTTCAGTAATTTTTTTTTTTTTTGGAGACAGAGTCTCTCTCTGTCACCAGGCTGGAGAGCAGTGGCTCGACCCAGCTTACTGCAACTTCCGTTTTCCAGTTTCAAGCAATTCTCCTGCCTCAGCCTCCCAAGTAGGTGGGACGACAGGCATGCACCACCACACCCGGATAATTTTTTGTATTTTAGTAGAGATGGGATTTCACCGTGTTGGCCAGGATGGTCTCGATCTCTTCACCTTGTGATCTGCCTGCCTCGGCCTCCCAAAGTGCTGGGATTACAGGCGTGAGCCACCGCGCCCAGCTTGATTTCAATAATTTAAAATTAGCGAAGGTTTGCTTTTGGCCCAGGATGTGGTTTATCTTGGTATATGTTCCACGGGCACTTGGAAAGAATGGATATACTGCTGTTACTGTGTAGAGTGTTCTATGAATGTGGGTGAGTATCTGTTTAAGGTGTTATTGAATTCTTCTATATCCTTGCTAATGCTCTGTCTACTTGCTTTATCAACTGTTGAGAGAGGGTTGTTGACATCTCCCTCATATAATTTTTTTTTTTTGTGACAGAGTTTTGCTTTTGTTACCCAGGCTGGAGTGCAATGGCGTGATCTCGGCTCACCGCAACCTCCGCCTCCTGGGTTCAGGCAATTCTCCTGCCTCAGCCTCCTGAGTAGTTAGGATTACAGGCACGCACCACCATGTCCAGCTAATTTTTTATATTTTTAGTAGAGACGGGGTTTCACCATGTTGACCAGGATGGTCTCGATCTCTTGACCTCATGATCCACCCGCCTTGGCCTCCCAAAGTGCTGGGATTACAGGCTTGAGCCACCGCGCCTGGCCTCTCCCTCCTATAATTTTGAATTTGTCTATTTTTCCCTCCAGGCCCTTCGGTTTTTGCTGCAAGTATTTTGAAGCTCTGTTGTTTGGTATACATACTGCTATGGTTGGAATGTTTGTGTTGTGTCCAAATTTCATGTTGAAACTTGATCCTCAATGCAACAAAATTAAGTATTAAGAGGAGGGGCCTTTGGGAGATGATGAACCCATGAGGGATCTACCCTCATAAATGGGATTAATGCTTTAAAAAGGGGCTGAAGAGGAACTGTGAGGACACAGGATTCCTCCCCTCTGGAGGATATGGGAACAAGGTGCCGTCTTGGAAGCAGAGAATGGGCCCTTATTAGATACTGAACCTGCTGGTGTCTTGATCTTCGACTTCCCAGCCTCCAGAACTGTGAGAAAGAAATTTCTATTATTTATAAATTAACCAGTCTCAGGTCTTCTGTTATAACAGCACAAATGGACTAAGACATTCTCGTTTAGGATTGTTGTGTCTTCTGGAGAGACTTTATTTATATCCGTATCTCTATGTCTCTGGTAATTTTAGTTACTCTGAAGTCTACTTTATCTGATGTAAATATAGTCACTGTTGCTTTTCTTTGTTTAGTATTTATGCAATGTGCCTTTTCCATCCTTTTACTTCAAGTTGTCTATATTTCAACTTGTTATATTCGAAATAAGTTGTTTGTAGACAGCATATGGTTGGGTCATGTTTTGTAGTCCATTATACCAATTCTGTATTTTATTTGGTTTATTTAGACCAGGGGTCCCCAAGCCCTGGACCATGGACCAGTACCAGACTGTGGCTTATTAGAAACTGGGCTGCACAGCAGTGCTCCCTGTGATAATCTAACTGATGCCTGATGATCTGAGATAGAACAGTTTCTTCATAAAACCATCCCCAACCCCAGCTCCATCTGTGGAAAAACTGTCTTCTACAAAACTGGTCCTTGGTGCCAAAAAGGTTGGGGACTGCTAATTTAGACCATTTACATTTAATATAATTATTGTTATATTAGAACTTATGTCTGCTATTTTAATTTTTGTTTTGTTCTATGTAAAATTTGTTCTGTTTGATATCTCTGTTTTCATATTTTCTGGTTTCTTTTTCCTGACTTCCTAAAGGTTACTTGCATATTTTAGAATTCTGTTTTATTTTCTATAGTATTTTTGGTGTCGCTCTTGTATAGATTTTTAGAGGTTGTGCTAAGTATTGCATTATATGTACATAACTTATTCCAGTCTTCTGGTGGTGTTATTTTACCAGTTCAAGTATAGAAATCTTACTTATGTGCCACTACCTTACTCCATTTATAATACAGTTATCTTAAATATTTCCTCTGCATATATTTAGAAGCACATCAGAGTGTGCTGCAATTTTTTGCTTCAAACATCAAACATAATTCAGAAAACTCAGCCAGGCGCAGTGGCTCACGCCTGTAATCTCAGCACTTTGGGAGGCCGAGGCGGGTGGATCACAAGGTCAAGAGATTGAGACCATCCTGGTCAACATGGTGAAACCCCGTCTCTACTAAAAATCAAAAAAAATTAGCTGGGCAAGGTGGCGCACTCCTGTAATCCCAGCTACTCAGGAGGCTGAGGCAGGAGAATTGCCTGAACCCAGGAGGCGGAGGTTGCGGTGAGCCGAGATCGCACCATTGCACTCCAGCCTGGGTAATGAGCGAAACTCCGTCTCAAAAATAAATTAAAAAAAAAATTCAGAAAACTCAAAGGGAGAAGGAAATTTTATTTACCCATATTTTTATTCTTTCGAGTTTTCTTTCTTCCTAATGGTCAACAATTTAAAAAATCATATTCCTTCTGCTTAGAGAAACTTCTTTATTCTTTTAGGATAGGTCTGCTGGTGACAAATTCTCTTAGTATTTATTCACCTGAGAATGACCTGATTTCCACTTTATTCTCCAAAGATATTTTGCTGGGTATAGATATCTGGGTTGACAATTCTTTCAACATCTGAAAATATTGTACAACTTCCCTCTGACCTTCATGGCTTATGATGAGAAATCTGTCAGCTGAGTTGCTTTTCTAAATAGATAAGGTATTATGTTCCTCTGAATGCTTTCAATTTTTGTTTCCAGTTTTTGGAAATTTGACTGTGATGTATCTTGTTTTGATTATCTTTGAGTTGATCTTGTTTGGGGTCCACTCTGCTTCTTGAATATGTAGGTTTATTTCTCTTACCAAGTGTGGGGAGTTCTCAGCCATTACATCTTTGAGCCCTGCCTTCAGTCTCCTTTTTTTCCTGGAACTCTGATGATTTTAATATTATGGTTCCATAGTTCCTTGAGGCTCTGTTGTTGTTCCTCTTCTTGTTTTTTCATTCTTTTTACTTTTTGAGACAGGGTCTCACACTGTTGCTCAGGCTGAAGCAATCCTCCCATCTCAGACTCCTGAGTAGCTGGGACTACAGGCACACACCACCATGCCTGAATAATTTTTAAGATTTTTTTGTGGAGATGGAGTCTATGTTGCCCAGGCTGGTTTAAAACTCCTGGACCCAGGCAATCCTCCCACCTCAGCCTCCCAGAGTGCTGGGATTATAGGTGTGAGCCACCATGTCTGGCCTTCTTTTTTCTTTTTCTTTTTTTTTGAGATGGAATCTTTCTCTGTTGCCCAGGGTGGAGCACAGTGGTGCAGTCTTGGCTCACTGCAACCTCTGCCTCCCGGGTTCAAGCCATTCTCCTGCCTCAGCCTCCCGAGTAGCTGGGATTACAGGCACCTGCCACCATGCCAGGCTAATTTCTGTATTCTTTTTTGCTAGAGATGGGGTTTCACCATGTTGGCCAGGCTGGTCTTGAATTCCTGGCCTCAGGTGATCCACCCACCTGGGCCTCCCAAAGTGCTGGGATTACAGGCATGAACTACTGTGCCCAGCCCCTTCTTTTTTCTTAAGTCTACATTTTCTCTGCTCATAGTGGGTAATTTCTATTATTATTATTATTATTATTATTATTATTATTTTATTTTTTTGAGACAGTCTTGCTCTGTTGCTAGGTGCCAGGCTGGAGTGCAGTGGCATGATCTCGGCTCACTGCATCCTCCGCCTCCTGGGTTCAAGCAATTCTCTTGTCTCAGCCTCCCAAGTAGCTGGGACTACAGGCATGCGCCACCACGCCCAGCTAATTTTTGTATTTTTTAGTAGAGATGGGGTTTCCCCATGTTGGCCATGATGGTCTCGATCTCTTGACCTCATGATCCACCTTCCTCGGCCTCCCAAAGTGCTGGGATTACAGGTGTGAGTCGCTGCGCCCAGCCTATTATTTTTTAATATATTCGTTAATTCTTTCCTCTGTCCCCTCTATTCTGTAACTGGCCCATCCACTTAGTTTTTATTTTGTTTATTGTATTTTTTAGTTGTAAAAATTTAGTTTGATTCTTCTTTAATCTTCTCTTTCACCGATGGTATTTTCTATTTTTTCGGTTAGTTGCAAGGATGTTTATAATTGTGCAATTATTTTTATCATAACTGCTTTACAAAAATTTATCAGGTAATTTTAATATATCTGTTTTGTTGGCATTTTATTGTCTGTTTTCATCCAGGGTTAGATCTTCCTTGTTTTTCATAAGATGAGTGATTTTTTTCACTGAAAGTTGGGCATTTCCACATAATTTCTGAGACTCTGGATCTTATGCATTTATTATTGCTATTATTTTTTAGGCAGAACTTCCCTCTGTCACCCAGGCTGGAGTGCAGTGACACTATCTTGGCTCACTGCAACCTCTGCCTCCTGGGTTCAAGTGATTCTCCTGCCTCAGCCTCCCTAGTAGCTGGGACTATAGGCGTGGGCCTGGATCTTCCTTAAACCTTCTGCTTTAGTTGGGCCTCACCAAGCCTGATCCTGAAGGGGACAGGGTGTGCTGCCTGCCTCAGCCTCCCTGGTAGCTGGGACTGCAGGTGTGCGCCTGTAGTTTTCGTGGTTGCTGACCAGGTCCCATCCCAGGCTATGGTGGCCTTACTGCTCAGAGCTTTGCTGCCCTTGACCTCTTCCGAGCTGGACTGGCCAATCCAGCTGACCCAGTGCCCCAGTGAAGATGAGAGTGACGGGTCAGGAGGTCAGCACGAGGGGCTGTGGAGCCTTTCCTGCAAGGGCCGCCTACTTCTCCCTGAAGGAGGTGGTTTGGGGCTTAGTGGCCTTGATGTCCACTCTGTGGGGTCCCCATTCTGTCCTGCAGCCCTCTTTAGGGGGCACAATGGGGAGGTTTCTGCACGTGGTAGGAACCTCCCTGTGCTTTGAGCAGGGACCATGGCACTTGTGTGGGGCTGTGTGTCCCATGTGTGCTGTGTGTCCATGTGTGCTGCTGTGCCACTGTGTCGGCATGGCATTGTCATTCGGGCCCCAGCACCACCTGCTCCTGGTTTGTGAGCCTGGACACGTGGAATGTGCTGTCTTTCGTTTTTTTGAGATGGAGTCTTGCTGTCGCCCCGGCTGGAGTGCAATGACGTGATCTTGGCTCACTGCAAACTTCAACTCTCGGGTTCAAGTGATTCTCTCGCCTCAGCCTCCTGAGTAGCTGGGATTATAGGCGCCCGCCATCATGCCTGGCTAATTTTTGTATTTTTGGTAGAGATGGGGTTTCACCACGTTGGCCAGGCTGATCTTGAGCTCCTGACTGCAGATGATCCACCCGCCTCAGCCTCCCAAAGTGCTGGGATTGGGATGTGCTCTCTTAACCTGTTTCCTTGTCTTACAAAGAACTGTGTAATGGTGTAACCCCTGAGGTGTCATGAGAGTCCCTGGCATGTGGTGGATGGCTTACACGCTGTCATGTGTGTGCTTGGGGATGGGGTCCCCACATGCCATGCCCAGCTCTTATTCTACCCGGTCCTTGCTTTGGAGCAGGCTAGGTGGCTTCCACTTCTTGGCCTGTTGGAGCAGGGACTGGGTGGGGAGGCCGAGGGGATGCTGTGGCATCTTTAGCCGAGACCCACATGGCAATTGCAAACAGGCTTCTGGGTGAGAACCAGTGCCCTGAAAGTCAGTCACAAAGCAGATCCCAGGGATGGTGCCTCCCCTGCCAGGGTGGCTCCCATGTAGAACCAGCCTAAGAATAGTGAGCGGTCTCCCTGGGCTGGGAGACCTGACTGGCGTTTGCCCCACCTGCCCAGGGACCCTGCCCCTGCACAGATTCTGTAGTCTCCCCCAGCTAGCGCAGACCCTCTGCGGGGCTGCAGCGGGTTGATGGGGCACGGGTAGGGCTCTGCCCTACAGGGGGCAGCAAGAAGCAAGGACAGGGGCACAGGAGCCGGCCAGCAGTGGCCAGCCAGATGCACGGGGACGGGGGAGCTTCAGTAGTTTCTTGTAGACAAATAATAGCTCTGAGTCCCCAGTCACCTCCGCCAGCTCTTGGCATTTTCAGAAATAGGGGGCGTGTGGGATATGGCTGGGCTGAGAAGTGTGGAGGTGGCTAGACGAGGCCTGGCTGGGATGTGCCCCAGAAGCTGCTCACAGACAGCTGTGGAAAGGCAGGGTGCCCTCCTGGCCCACGCGGAGGGTGCATGGCTGGGACCTAGAGTCTGGGGGTTGTGGGGTGAGTTCTGGGTTAGAGTTAGGGTTGGGGACCCAGATGAAACCTGTAGCAGTGTGGTTCCGGTCTTTCTTCCCTCTGTGGGGCTGGGAGCACTCCTTGACCTTGGGTGTCAGAGTGAGGGCAGGACTTCACATGTGTGACTGCTGGCATGTCTATGCCATGGGTCTGTGCCATGTATATCTGTGTCTGCGCCATGTGTCCCCGTGTCTGTGTATGTGTCTTTGTGTCCCTGTGTCTGTGTCTATTCGTCTCTGTATCTGTGTCTGTGCCATGTGTTCCTGTGTCTGTGTGTCCCTGTGTCTGTGCTGTGTGTCCCTGTGTCTGTGTGTGTGTGCGCCTGTGTGTCCCTGTGTCTGTGCTGTGTGTTCGTGTGTGTGTGTGTGTGTGTCTGTGTATCCCTGGGTCTGTCTGTGCCATGTGTCCCTGTGTCTGTGTGTCCCTGTGTCTGTGCCATGTGTCCCTGTGTCTATGTGTCTGTGTCCCTGTGTCTGTGTGTGTGTGTGTGTGTTCTTGTGTCTGTGCCGTGTGTCCCTGTGTCTGTGTGTCCCTGTGCCTATGTGTCTGTGTTCCTGTGTCTGTGTGTGTGTGTCTGGGTGTCCCTGTGTCTGTCTGTGTCTGAGTGTCCCTGTGCCTGTGATTCTTTGTGTCCGTGTCCTCTGTGCTGTGTGTCTGTGTGTCCCTGTGTCCACGTCTGCAACTTCTACCTCCTGGATTCAAGTGATTCTCCTGCCTCAGCCTCCTTAGTAGCTGGGATTACAGGTGCATGCCACCGCCCAGCTGAGTTTTGTATTTTTAGTAGAGACAGGGTTTTGCCATGTTGCCCAGGCTGGTCTCGAACTCCTGACCTCAGGAGTGGAGAAATGTTGGGATTACAGACGTGAGCCACTGTGCCTGGCCTATCGCAGCTCATTGGGGAGATCCTTATCCTATACTTCTACCCTCTGACAGTATGTCCTGTAAACAGTGAACTTCGGTGGGTTTAGATGTTCAGAGTTCTACAACACACCACAATCTAAGTTCAGAACGTATCCGTCATCCCCAGCAGAAACCCTACCCCCATCCGCTGTCTTTTCCCTCCCCTCCCTTTGCAGCTCCAGCAGCTGCGTCTTCCTCCCGCCATGTGGATTGTCGGTTCTGGGCTTTCCTGTGAGTGAGTCACTTCGTCCATGTCTTTGTGTCTGGCTTCCTTCACTTGTGAGACTCTTTCACGTTGTACCAGTTCATCGTCTTCTGCTAGCATGATGTCGCAGCCACGTTTGGCTTTCTAATAACACTGTGATGAACGTCTTTGCAACTGAAGCTTCTTGATTTTGCATTATTTTGATGGTACGGATTTTCAGAGTGGATTGGGTACAAGCTTTTAAGCAGTTTCATGGCTCCTCATACGTTTGCCAAGTTGTTTTCCAAATGGGATATATCATTTGTATTCACCAGTTCTGTGTAAATCATAGGGGTGTTTTGTGTTCTCTTTTTTCTTTCAGACAGAGTCTAGATCTGTTGCTCAGGCTGGAGTGCAGTGATGTGATCTTGGCTCACTGTACCGTCAACCTCCAGGCTTCAAGCGGTTCTCCTGCCTCAGCCTCCCAAGTAGCTGGGACTACAGGTGCCCGCCATCACACCTGGCTAAGTTTTTGTATTTTTAGTAGAGATAGGGTTTCACCATGTTGGCCAGGCTGCTGTCGAACTCCTGACCTCAAGTGATATGCCCTCCTCGGCCTCCCAAAGTGCTGGGATTACAGGAGTGAGCCACCCTGCCCGGTCTAAATCATGTTTTAATGTCAGCTTTGCCACCACTTGAGCTTGCAAAGCTCTTGTTAATTTATTCAGTGTAAACCTGTACCTTGTTGCTGTTTTACTTGTTTGTTTCCATTACTGATGAGCATGAGCATGTTCACATATTACTAAACAGTGTTTACTTTTGTGAGTTATCTCTGGGATTTTTTGCCATTTCATTTTGGAAATTTCTCCACTAATGTTTATTGAGTGCACACTGCCTACCAGGTACTGTGCCAGGCCTGGAGCTAAGAAGGAAAACACTGGTTCCTCCTGGAGAAGGGGAAAGTGGGGGTGGAGTGAGAGTCCCGCTGGCTCTGAGCCCCTCCCCAACACCCCTCCTCTCCAAGGCAGCTGTTGCCTCCTTGCTTTTCAGTAGGATTTTTCTACAGCCTAAGGCTTCCAGACATAGAAGGCACCCAATGCTTGTATTGGTATTTAATGCTTGTTAAGTTCGCAAGTGGGTACTGTGATTCCTTTTTGCTATTGTTGTTAATATAACATATTTAATTTAAATACCTCAAAGTTATTTAATATTTGTTTAAATGTCAGCAGAGGATAAATATTTTTCTTTTCTGTATACAAAACGTATTGATTTTCTTTTTTTATGACACACACTGCCACCATCTTGAGATATTCACTGTTAATATTTTGAGCTATTTCCTTCTTTCCAAGTTTTTTCTGTGTGTAGGTTTTTAATCACACAATTGGTATCACACTCCAGGTTTACTGCGGGCACCCCGCCTCCATCGTGGGCTGGCCACCTGGTGCAGCTGTGCAGGCTCATACAAGATGCAGGGCGAGGGCCCCACAGTGCTCACTGCACGTGGAGGTCTGACGTCCCAGCAACCCCCGCCAAGTGTCCTCTGAAGAGACGATTCTGCCTTGTGGGCAGGGCTGTTACATTCTTCCTGTCAAGCATTTAGGCTGTTTCCTATTTTGCTCTTGTAGATAAATCAAAACACATACATACATCTTTGTACGTCTCTGATTATTTCCTTGGGACAAATGCCTAAAAGTTGTATAACTTTTGTTTCCCCTGTAAATTATACTATTAAAAAACTCTTGGCCAGGTGCAGTGGCTTACGCCTGTAATCCCAGCACTTTGGGAGGCCGACGGGTGGATCGCCTGATGTCAGGAGTTCATAACTAGCCTGACCAACATAGTGAATTCCTGTCTCTACTAAAAATACAAAAAAATTAGCTGGGTGTGGTGGCAGGCACCTGTAATCACAGCTATTTGGGGAGCTGAGGCAGGAGAATCACTTGAACCTGGGAAGCAGAGTTTGCGGTGAGTGGAGATTGCGCCATTGCACTCCAGCCTGGGCAACAAGAGCGAGACTCTGTCTCAAAAACAAAAAACTCTTCACCTTCACATCATTTGGTCACGCCTCATTTTGACTCATGCCCATTAGCGGTCTCTCTCTCGGTGCCTGTGGTCCCAATGCGCAGCTCAGAGGAGTGTTTTAATGTCTCATGAAGCCAGCCCTGTGCTCCTTGCTTTTTTCTTTTTTGAACACTTTTTTTTTTTTGAAACGGAGTTTCGCTCTTGTTATCCAGGCTGGAGTGCAATGGCGCGATCTCGGCTCACTGCAACCTCCGCCTCCTGGGTTCAGGCAATTCTCCTGCCTCAGCCTCCTGAGTAGCTGGGATTACAGGCACGCACCACCATGCCCAGCTAAATTTTTCGTATTTTTAGTAGAGATGGGGTTTCACCATGTTGACCGGGATGGTCTCGATCTCTTGACCTCGTGATCCACCTGCCTCGGCCTCCCAAAGTGCTGGGATTACAGGCGTGAGCTACCGCGCCCGGCCGAACACTTCTTTAATATTTTGCCTACTTCGTTTTCCAGGTAGATTTTGAGATCATTTTGTTGTAGTCCCAAAACCTCCTGTTGGGATTTTGTTTTATTTATCAGAGTCTCTAAATTGATTTCAGGAGAATCAAGTTTAGAAATAAATATATATTCTGTCTGTCCATCCAGGAATAGAGTGTGTCTTAAAATTTATTCAGCTCTCCCTTTTTTTGTAAATAGATTTTGTAGTTTCTTTATAAAAGTCACCTGCACTGTTAAAGCCATTCCCGACTGGTTTGTATTGATTGGTGGCATTTCAACTGAGGCGTTTATTTCGTTGCATTTCCTGGCTGCCCCATCTGGTGTCACTGCTGGTTTCTGGGGTGTGTCCATCTGTCAGGCTGCTGGTTCTGGGCGCCAGTGCATACCCCTCTGGGTAGAGCTGGGCAGCGCTTCATTGGCTGAGGGCTTGGAGTGGAGTTTTGGTTGTGATCACAGTATCTGCAGCTCGCTTTGCCTCTTTTTTTTCTTTTTCTTATTGGTTTGATCTCATCATCCTGCACTTTTGAGCTTTGTGCTGCTTTCTGTCTTTTGGAAGTTGGGAGGGGCACACAAACCAGAAGGAAGCTTTTCAAGGTGATGCTCTGGACTGTTGGGGCTCACAACTTGGATGAGCATTGAAATCACCTGTAAGGCTTGTAAAACCCAGAGTGCTGGGCCCTACCCTCTGATTTCTGAGTTCTTTCTGGGAAATAATTTGCATTTCTTTTTTTTAAATATATATTTTTACTTTTTCTCACTCTTTTTTTTTTTTTTTCCTTGAGAGACAGGATCTTGTTCTGTTGTTGTGTTGCCCATGCTGGAGTGCAGTGGTGTGATCATGGCTCACTGCAGCCTCAACCTCCTGGGCTCAAGCCATCCTCCCACCTTAGCCTTCTGAGGGTGGAACTACAGGTGTGCGCCACCATGCCTCATTAATTAGAAAAAATTCTTTTCGTAGAGATGGATCTCATTACGTTGCCCAGGCTAATCTTGAACTCCTGGGCTCAGGTGATTCTCCCACTTGTGCCTACCAAAAGACTGGAATTACAGGTGTAAGCCACTGCACTGCCCACCCCTCACCCCCTCAAGAATTTGCTGATGATCTCCCAGGTGATGCTGAGACTGCTGGTCCCAGGCCAACACTTCAGGAACCTCTCTTCTTAACCAAGTTTCTGGGAGTTTTATCATTGTCTGCCAGCGATGATCATTTTTTCTATTTCTTTCCTTATTTCCTATTCATGTGTATTATGTTGGTGAGAACTCTTAAAACAATATGAAATGAGAATTATGGTGGTACTTCCTACTTTGTTATCTGGCTGTAAGAAAATCTTCATGATAAATGTGGGTTTGTTAGTACTCTTAAGAATGGATTTTGTGCATAGAAAATATTTTTCAGAAACTCGTTTCTAAAAATCAACATTCAATTTTTAGTTAGAGCTACTCGGGAGGCTGAGGCAGGAGAATTGCTTGAACCCAGAAGGTGGAGGTTGCAGTGAGCCGAGATCGCGCCATTGCACTCCAGCCTGGGTAACAAGAGTGAAACTCTGTCTCAAAAAAAAAAAAAAAAGAAATCCAAAAGCATTGGGTTTTTAATAGCTTTTAGGGATCAGGCGCAGCGGCTTATGCCTGTAATTGCAACACTCTGGGAGGCCGAGGCAGGCGGATCACGAGGTCAGGCGGATGGAAACCAGCCTGGCCAGCATGGTGAAACGCTGTCTCTACTAAAAATACAAAAATTAGCCAGGCATTATGGTGCACACCTGCAGTCCCAGCTGCTTGGGAGGCTGAGGCAGGAGAATCGCCTGGACCCAGGAGGCAGAGATTGTGGTGAGCCGAGATTGCACCATTGCAGTCCAGCCTGGCCAATTGAGTGAGACTCTGTCTTAAAAAAAAAAAGTGCTTTTAGATTCAACTTAGGAAAAATTGTATTTGTATATTTAGCAATTTTTAACAATCATTTTCAAGAAGATTCTAAGTAATGTTTTATCCTATTTTATAAACTTAATGTTAGACATTTAAATTTTTGTTTATACATTTACTGTAACTAGGCCTTCCTAAGTACTTAAGTATTATGTATTGAATACATTAAAGTTTAAATATGGTGAATGATACATTTGCTTAAATGGTTCACTACTTTCTATAAACATACTAGATTTTCAACTTAAAATCACAAGTCTCAATCAATTATTCCATTGCATATTTTAAATTAGATTCATAGGGCCAATATGATGCTAAATATAGCTTTATATGGTCTGATAAATTCTTCATCACAACTCAAAAATATTAATTCAGAAAATCTGATTTTTCACAAACACCGCTATGTTTAATTCTCAGCCTTCCTGGGGTTAAACATGCTGGTTCGCGGAAGACGCTGTCACCTCCTAACAAGTGAATGGAGGTTCCCTTCCCTTGTCTGGGTCGCCTCATCACATTTGCTGGCTGGAGTGGCTGGAGTGTAGACCAGATTCTTTTCCTGAAAAATGCTGATGGACTGTGGCAAGGGCCTCAACTCAAATACTGGTGGCCCCAGAGCCCCAGTAGGCTGCAGTTAGGTTGTGATTTCCAGAGGGCTGCTTACACCATTTGAGTGGATTTTGTGTTTTTATGGCTCTTAAGATTATAGATATGTCCTGCCTGGGTCTAAGCACCTTTGAATTCTTTGTTAAAAAGAAGAGTTGTTTTCCTGTCACAGAGAATCATAGCAGTCTTCCGTGTTAAAATGCGTTTCTGTCTTTCATGTCTTTGCTTGCCAGCATGACTTCTAGGGCCACTTTGCTGACATTTCGGCATTTGCCAGAGAGTGTCCTAGTGCCTTGTAGACAGAAAAGCTATAAGGTGAAGGGAGAGATAAGCTTTTCCTCCTGTGTGATTTGTCTTTCTTGGGAATGGAATTGGAGCTTTTCAGGAGCTGTTCACTGTCTGAGTCACTTGTGTTTCCAGTCTCAGTCTTGCTGACCGCACGCCTGCGTGTTGTCTTATTTAACGTACGTGTTCTGCCTCATACGTGTGTCTTGTCTTATTTAACATGCGTGTTCTGCCTCATACTTGTCTTATTTAACATGTGTGTTCTGCCTCATACTTATTTAACATGTGTGTTCTGCCTCATACTTATTTAACATGCGTGTTCTGCCTCATACTTGTGTCTTGTCTTATTTAACATGCGTGTTCTGCCTACTTGTGTCTTGTCTTAATATGCGTGTTCTGCCTCATACTTGACTAATTAAACATGTGTGTTCTGCCTCATACTTGTGTCTTGTCTTATTTAACATGTGTTCTGCCTCATACTTGTGTCTTATTTAACATGTGTGTTCTGCCTCATACTTGTGTCTTGTCTTATTTAACATGTGTTCTGCCTCATACTTGTGTTTAATTTAACATGTGTGTTCTGCCTCATACTTGTGTCTTATTTAACATGTGTGTTCTGCCTCATACTTGTGTCTTGTCTTATTTAACATGTGTTCTGCCTCATACTTGTGTCTTATTTAACATGTG
>CM052648.1:27751254-27770272 GCA_028533165.1 Leontopithecus rosalia | reverse complement strand
ATTTAACATGTGTGTTCTGCCTCATACTTGTGTCTTATTTAACATGTGTGTTCTGCCTCGTACTTGCGTCTTGTCTTATTTAACATACGTGCTCCTCTGCATGCCAGTGTGTTGTTTTATCATGTTCCCCTGGTCTGCATTTCCCTGTACTTGGCAGTTAACTTGGGAGATTTTTAGAGAAATAAAATATGACAGATGTGGTCAAAGTCTTCTGAATACACTCCCCCAGCAGATTCTCTTCTCTTTCTCTTTTCTCCCTGTGGTAGCAGCTGTCCTGATTTCTGTTTATCCTGCCGGTGCACATGGGTGTGTGGGCATTCCACCTTTCACTGTGTGTATATCCATAAATAATGTAGAGTATGAGTATGTCTGTGTATTTACACACAGATATATAATTATTTCACAGCTAGCCTTTACCCCTCAATATTGTTTTAAACATTTTTCCGATGTTGAGGTATAAAGGCTAGTTGTGAAATAGCCTGCCACCACATCTGGCTAATTTTTATATTTTTAGTAGAGATGGGGTTTTGCCATTTTAGCCAGGCTGGTTTCGAACTCCTGACCTTGGGTGATCTGCCCACTTTGGCCTCCCAAAGTGCTGGAATTACAGGCGTGAGCCACTGTACCCAGCCAATAATAGCTGTCTTAATGGATATGAAGTGACATCTCATTGTGGTTTTGATTTTCACTTCCCTAATGATTAATGATGTTGAGCATCTTTTCATGTACCCATTGGCCATTTGTATATCTTCTTTGGAAGAATGTTCATTCAAGTCCTTTGCCAATTTTACAATTGGGTTGTTTTTGTTGTTGTTGAGTTGTAAGAGTATATTTTCTGGATATTAGTCCCTTATTAGACATATGACTTGGAGATATTTTCCCTCATGCTGTAGGCTGTCTTTTCACGTTTTTACAGCACCCTCTGATGCAGTGGTCCCCAACCTTTTGGGCACTGGGGGCTGGTTTCCTGGAAGACAATTTTTCCACAGACCAGAGGTCAGAGGGATCGTTTTGGGATGATTGAAGTGTGTTACCACATTTTTTGTGCACTTTATTTCTATAATCGTTACTTTGTGATATATAATGAAATAATTATATGACTCACCATAATATAGAATCACTGGGAGCCCCGAGATTATTGTCCTGCAACTAGATGGCCCCATCTGGGGGTGATGGGACAGTGACAGATCATCGGGCATTAGGTTTTCGTAACGAGCATGCAATCTGGATTCCTTGCATGTGCGGTTCACAGTAGGGTTCATGCTTCTGTGAGAATCTAATACCACCGCTGATCTGACAGGAGGCAGAGCTCGGGCAGTAATGCTTGCTTGCCCGCTGCCACCTCCTGCTGAGTGGACTGATTCTTAACAGGGCACAAAGCAGTACTGGTCTGTGCCCTGGGGGTTGGGGACTCCTGCTCTGACGCACAAAACTTTTTACTTTTGATAAAGTTCAATTTATCTATGTTTTCTTTTATGGCCTGTGCTCTTGGTGTCACATCTGAGAAATGATTTCCAAATCCAATGTTATGAACATTTTCCCTGTGTTTCTTCTAAGAGTTTTCTAGTCTTAGCTCTTACATTTAGATCTTTGATCCATTTTGACTTACTTTTTGCATATGGTGTAAGGTAAGTTCCAACTTTATTCTTCTACGTGGTTGTTAAAAAAATTATTCTTTCTCCATTTAGTGGTATTGGTACCTTTGTTGAAAATCAGTTGACATATATGTGAGGATTTATTTCTGGGTTATTATTCTATTCTGTTGATCTAGCTAGTTTTAAATTTTCTACGTTTTCTACATGTTTTTGTTTAATAGTTTACTGTTTTTTTCTGAACAAATTTCCTCTTTCAGTAGTTGATCCTGTTGATTGTCTTTCTTAGCATTAGGTTTCCTCGGATAACTTGGAAGTTCGGTTTGAATAGAAGGTTTTTTGTGGCCCTTTTGTTTGTTTTTTTCCTGTACATTTGTCTTATTTTTGACCCCCAGCTCTGTCTCACATTTTGTCTGTCATTGCCGTGTGTTTGGAGCAGGTGGTCACGAAGGCTTCTTTACCAAGAATCCTGGATGCACTTTAGAGGCAGAGCCAGTAGGATTGTTGGGTAACTGGATGTGGTGTATGAGAGAAGGAGTGGAGTCGGGGCGAATCGTGAGGTTTGGTTTAAACAATAGGTGCCTGTGACATCCACTGAGGGGAACAAAGGGGAAGAGCAGGACTCGAAGAATCCAGAGTTTCTTAGTCACTGTGATACAGCAACTCTGAACTTCAGAAAAGAGGTACATGTTTTATACTGTGTCAAAGTAAAAAAAGAATTATTTAGTTGTATAATGTTTGATATGCTTCTTAAAATATACCCATGTGGAACTGTTAAAAAGGCAGTTGTATATATGAGCCTCGAGCTCCAGGTCTGGGTTAAAGACATACATTTGGGAGTAATACGCACCGTGATCTTCAAAGCCTTTGGGTAGAGCCTACATGGAATGAGCCCAGGGGCACCCAAATTTTGAATCGCTGGCAAAAGAAATTAGGAAGGAGCCCCCAGGGAGTTGGAGGAAAACTGGAGAAAGTTGACGTAAGACAAGAGACCACACACCCTTTAAAGGAGACTTGGCCATTAGAAGTGGCAAGAGGAAGGCTTGATGTAGCATTTCAGCGGAGGGGTGGGTGAGAACCTGGTTGGAGAAAGCTGATGGGAGACGGAGAGGTAAGGAAGTGGAGAGACCAAGGATTGATGTCATCAGTGAGTTCTTATGGGAAGGGAACAGAGAAAAGCTCTGTGGTAGAAGGCAGATATGGGATCTTCAGTTTTGTTCTTAAGATGAGAGATACTGGGGTACATTTTTATGCTAATCGAACTGACCACAGTGGCTTCCTTATTCTGCCTTCCTAATATCCCACTTCCCCATCTTCCTGAGATAAGGGAAAGACTGGTGGTATCTGGGGGTCAGTTCGGGAGTCGCTCAGGCTCCATCCTCCTCCTGCTGTCACTCACCGATGGCTCTCAGGAGGCAGCTTGAGGTGCAGCTGGGGTTGGTTTGCAGCTATGGGTGAGGCTTAGACTCAACTGGAGGACACATTTGCTGCCACGCCAAGGGCCAAGTGTCTGTTCAGAGATAGTGCCTTTGAACTGGAGGTTTCATCATGGAAGTGATTATGAACGTTCCTATGAGGGCTTCTGGATTCAGTTCCTGCCTCCTCTTGCCTGGCAAGCCTCTCTGTGCTGGCCCTGTGGTTGGACAGTTGGGGTACACAGGAACGAAGGCATCACTACTCGTGGGAGACATGACCCAGGTGGTGGGAAGAGTGTGCTCTCTTCTGGACTCAATGTGGAAACCTTTACTTCCCTTCTTCTTGTTCCTGCCAGGATCCTTGCCACGGCTGGAACTGACTTTGACCTGCGAACACTGAGGGCTGTACGTGTGCTGAGGCCCCTGAAGCTGGTGTCTGGGATTCCAAGTGAGTCCAGCAGGCAGGCCCGAGCCTCCTCTTCTACCTTCACCGCAGACATGGCCATGGGCACAGTTTGGCTTTGGTGACTCTGAGCTTGCTACTTTTGACTCCAGGGAACCAGGCAGGAGGAAGGGAGAACAGGCCTTCTTTGGCCTGCCCCACACTCCATGGAAGCCCACAGGGTGATGCTAGATGGAAGCTTTGTTCCTTCTCACATACTATCACATTTCATCACTTTGCTTCTTTTTCTGAGGTTAAAGAATGGATGAGAGGTCGACCAAGGTGGTGGGGAAGGGTGCCTGAGAAAATGTGCAAAGGCCTCAAAGGGCCACTGCCTCTTAGCTCAGTCTTGGCAGGACCACTGGGGACTGAGGCCAGCCTTAAGACATGCTTCCGAAATGGGCTGCCCATGGAGCCTGCCATGACAGGATGACCAGGGTGACCTCGTCAGCCAGGGGCCGCCTGGACTCCTGTTCCTCTAGCCCAGTGGAAATTTGGCTTTAGGTTTACCTAAGGGCCTGAGTGGACATGGAACTAGTGCTTTGTCCTCCTGAGGCCACTGAGGGAAGACTAGTGATTGGCTGCCTGTTCTGCCCTGAGACCCTGCCGGGCAAGGGTTCTGGCCCATATCCAAGTGCTGGGGCCAGGCTAGAAGGGGAGGAGTCAAGGGTTACAGGCTCTTCTGCCCAGTTCCTCATATGCCCTATGGCCAGTGGCAGAACACTCCCAGGGGCAGGTCTTTTTGGCTCACTTTCTCCCAAGGAGTTGGGTCTGTTAGGAATACTTGCACTTCCTTCTCAGGATCCCCTGCTCTTAGCTCCCAGCATCCTTTGTCTTTCTTATCTCCCAGGGTCCCCTGCTCTTAGCTCCCAGCATTCTCTGCTCTTACCTCCCAGAATTCCCTGTTCTTTCCTTTCAGGATGTCCTTGGACTCAGCTCTTCCTTCTCAGCATTTCATTCTCTTTCCTCTCAGGATTCTCTGTTCTTGCCCCACCCTGAGCCCCACTCACCACTCCAGACTTTATATCCTGACACCTCCACATCCCACTCCTCCACATACTTTGAGACACTGCTCAGTCAGCCTCTCTCTAGGACCTTATGCTTTGTCCCCAGGACCCTCAGCTCTGCCAAGCTGAGCACCGTCTGCTCTGTGCCCTAGGGGGCTTCAGCTCTGTTCTCTGACCTCGCAAGCACTCACTGCCCCAAGACTGTCAGTGCTGCCCCTGCTAGGTTCCTGTTGTTCTGTCCTTGCCCCCCACCCCCGACTACCTGCCCTGCCCTGCCCACGTTGCTTCCTGACCTTCCGTGTTCTGGACCCAGGTTTGCAGGTGGTGCTCAAGTCCATCATGAAGGCCATGGTTCCACTCCTGCAGATCGGGCTGCTTCTCTTCTTTGCCATCCTCATGTTTGCCATCATTGGCCTGGAGTTCTACATGGGCAAGTTCCACAAGGCCTGTTTCCCCAACAGCACAGGTGAGACCAGGTAGCACCCTGCAGCCCACAGATGTGTTCATCCAGGAGATTGGCACTGTTCTAGGCGCTAGAGGGGCCTTGTTGGTGCCAGACACATGAGGAGGAGCTGACGTTCCAGTGGGGGACATAGACAATAGCCTGATAACCACAAGTAAATAAACAAACACATAAATGTAATGATTATTGATTGCAGTAACTTTTGGGAAGAAAACAAAAAGGTATTTGAAATAGAATAATTTGGGGACTGTCTACAGAGGGGCCTGGGAGGCAGCTCTGCCAAGGTGACTGTCAAGTGGCATCAGAATGCAGTGAGATGGGAGCTGTGTGGCCACCTGGCAGAACTTCAGTGACCAGGAGTAGTAGGTGCAAAAGCCTACGGTGCGGAGCAGCGAGAACACGAGGAGTCATGTGGGTTTCATGGCCCTGTCTTATTCTGAGAGAAACGGGAGACAGTGGAGCACTTTGAGTGAGGTGTGGCATCGTCTGATCATTCGGGCTACTCTTGGGAGGCAAAGGCAGAAACAGGGTTGAGAAGAAGATCTCAATCCAGCAGCGGTGATGGTGGCTGGGGCCAGGGTGTTATGGCAGAGGTGGTTAAAATGAGTCAAATTGTGGGTATATTTGTAGGGAAAGCCAACAGGATTTTCTGAGTCTGTAGGTGGGGGTAAGATAAAGAGAAGAGTTAAGGATGACACTAAGGTTTGTTGTTTGAACTACAAACTTATTAAAGGTGGAAACTCAGCCAGCAGTGTCTCACATCTGTAGTCCCAGCACTTTTAGAAAAAGCTTTTTCTAAAATTTAGATCATTCGTGATTTAAGAAAAAACTTTTATCAAACTGTAAATAAAAGAATTTTCTTAAATTCCCACAGATTTCCTGCAAACGTCGTACCTCACTGTAAGCCTTGAGAGCATTCCCTTTAACGTTACGAATACAGCAAGGGGCGCGCAGTCGCTGCTAGTCCGTGTAGCATTTGGAGTCATGGCCAGTGTCATGAGACGAGAAAAAGAAGGAAAAGTTAGAAAAAGAAAAAGAACTGGAAAGGAGGAGACCCAACTGCCATTTTCCCCAGTCTTCTTTACAGGCATTGATCAAGATACTTGGAGGGAGAGGAATAAACTTAGGTAGTCAGTTTTACCTTCTAAACCTGGGAGTACATTTGCTTTCCATCTGTGCAACTCCTCGAAATTTCTCCTATGTTGATAGTTATCTTCATGTATTGTTATCCATTTTTTTTGATATGGAGTCTCGCTCTATTGCCCAGGCTGGAGTGCAGTGGCATGATCTCAACTCACTGCAACCTCCAACTCCTGGGTTCAAGCAGTTCTCCTGCCTCAGCCTCCCGTGTAACTGGGACTGCAGGCACACTGCCACGCCAACTCATTTTTTGTATTTTAGTAGAGATGGGGGCTTCACCGTGTTGCCCAGGCTGGTCTCGAACTCCTGAGCTCAGGCAATCTGCCCACCTCAGCTTCCGAAAGTGCTGGGATTACAGGCGTGACTCACCTTTAAAAAATCTTTTTTTCTGCCCTTCACTGAGATTTTTGAGAGTGAAGAGGGTACACATGCTGCTTGATATCTTGTTTAGCAAAGTTTTGCTAAACAGAGATTAGCAAGGTTTTTTGGTCTTTCTTTAACCCCTCTTTCTGCGGTCCCTGGCTGCCTGCTAGGATTCAGGGCAGTAGAAAGATGTCTGCCCTGTAGGGGCAGTGTGGCGAGACCTGGGCCAGGAGGTCTCCAGCCACCCGCCCGGCACATGTTGAGTTGGTTCAGATCATCCTGGCTGATGGGCACTGGACTGCACAGTGGCTGAGTCCGGCTTGGTACTGGCCAAGGGCCTCAAGTCAGATCTGCGTGTCAGGAGGATCTTGCTGGCAGTTTGGCTGTGAGGGAGAGGACCAGTCAGGGTGGTAGTGGTGGGAGGAATGGAAGGTTAGGAGTTTGGTTTTAAGAGGAATGGGCTGTGAGCACATTTAAGTGATGGTGGGCAGGTTCCAGTAGGGAGGGAGAGGCTGGGCATTAGTCTCTGAGCTGGTCGCTCCTGAGCTCAGCGGGTGGCAAGAGGTTCTGCCTGATGTAGGTTTGAGGAGGAATGGTGGGAAGTTGAGGGAGGGTTTCTGTTGGTGCCTGGTTCCTGGCCACCTGCTGTGAGTTCTCCAGAGCCTAGGCGTCCTACTAGGGATTGGAGAGCTTGGTATTTCTGAGCTCAGGTTCTGCTTCGTTCTCCTTGCAGATTCAGAGCCTGTGGGTGACTTCCCCTGTGGCAAGGAGGCCCCAGCCCGGCTGTGCGAGGGCGACACCGAGTGCCGGGAGTACTGGCCAGGACCCAACTTTGGCATCACCAACTTCGACAACATCCTGTTTGCCATCTTGACGGTGTTCCAGTGCATCACCATGGAGGGTTGGACCGACATCCTCTACAACGTGAGTGGTGTCTTGGCCCTGGGCCTCCTGAGCTGGTGCCCCTGGGGATCCCATTTAGAGGGTCCTTCTGACCTCAGAGCCTCTGCCCAGCCCTAGGCTCCTCCCTACACCCCTCGGCTGAAATACAGGCTCCTTCTGGCGGACATCCCACCCAAGGATCCACCACAGGCAGCGTCAGCTCAGACTCCTGATGTGGGTCCTCCTGGAGACGCTTCCATCATGAAAATGAAGCTGAAGGCTTAGTGGTGCAGTTCAGGGGAGAAATTCTAGAGGAGATGGTGCTGCTCTGATAGCAAGGACGACAGCAGCACTGATCGCTAAGCCCACTGCCAGCCTGCTCTGGGTTAGACCCTGTGGGAAGTGTCTTATTCCTGTTAACTCCTCGTAAGAACCCGTGGCACAGATGATGAGGCTGATTGTGGGGAAGCTGACTAACTTGCTTCAGCCTGAGGATCGTGGGCAGCTGTTGGCCATTATCTGTGCCAACCCCACTGAGGTCTCTGATGGAGTCGAGGGCCAGTAGGGGGCTGGGCCTCCCATCCCCAGGCTGCCTGGTGAAGGTGGTGAGCCAAGGAGCTGGGGTTCAGGCTGCACTGAGCTGAGGCCCCTGAGACCTTCCTCTGTCATGTGTGGATTCTTAGGGTGGAGCCTGTGGCTCGTGCGTGTGTTTCCTTCATGCCGAGTCTGTCTGGTCCTGTTTCCTCTTTGGTGTCCTCACTCTCTTCAGGATGCCGGCGTGTCCCCACAGTTTGCTGGGTTTGGTGGCCATGACTGAAGTTGAGTATAAGGCTTGCGGGTACCTGATGGCCCAGCTCCCTTGCATTGCCTCCGCTTGGGTCCCTTCTTTCTGGAGTCTCCTGTCCCCACCCACCAACTCTTGAGCAGATCTGCATCTTTATAGGAAGGCCCCTGCTGTTCTCCCCGCTCTGTGAGAGCTCTGTGAGGGCATGAGAACAATTAAATTAGTACTTCAGGGGCTGTGGGCGGTGGAGAAGGGTAAGGCGCCTGTGGGCCAGGAATCCGGGAAGGTGCTAGGTTTTGAGTAACTCGAGGATGTGTTTGTTCCACTCAGCTGCTGTTAGGGCAGGGAGGGGACCAGAGTGCAAGGCACTTTCGCCCAGAGCTTATCACTTGTGCCCTGGGGTGAGGCTTGGTCCACAGGCACCTGGGAGCCGATGCCTCCCTCCCTAGCGTCCAGCAGCTGTGCCCATGAGTGCTGGTGGCATGATGGTGGACAGGTCCTGGGGAGAGACCGGGGCCCTCTGCCCTGTGCCTCATGAGTTCATGGGGATGGGGCTGGGCGTTCGGCAGGCTTTTGCTGAATGCTTATTGAGCTCATTTATCAGGCTCCTTGAACAGGCAGATGGCAGATGAGGAGTTAAGGAAAAGCCAGCACAGGGTCCGTTTGAACCAGATTCCTCCTTGAGTGGGAGTCATGTCTGATGACAGGCTTGTGTGATTGAGGGAATGTGGAACAGGACAAAGGCGGTGATGAGGAGCTTGGCTGTTCTCTCCCTGTAGCCAATCAAGGAACAATTTCCACAAAGACAGACCCTAAAAATAGCTCTGAGCTGGCTGCATTCCTGCTGGCCCCACCCAAATAAAGGACTGTGTGGCCAGGTCTCCACAGCCCTTAGTGTCCAGTGGGGCTTGGGCAGGGGCTGCACATGACTCAGATTCTTCTGCCTGGGTCTGTGCCTCCCGGGGGAGGGGCTGAGTAGGAGCCGCATCCTGGGGCAGGTAGCATTGGCCAGGAGGGCCACAGAGGTTTCAGCCAGCACATGTTTCAGTAGGACCCACTGAGTGCTGGCTCCACTTGCAGTGGTGAGCAGACGCATTCAGCACATAAGGGCCCAGACAGTGGTGAGTGCCATGAAGAAAACAAGAGGATGAGGAGCAGGCAGTGATGAATTATGGGGTGCTGGGAGGGCAAGGCCTGGTGAGGTCTAGAAACCAGACGTTTGGAAGGTTGGCCGGAGCGGCAGGTTGTAGTCATGGCAGTGACATGCCTGGGGCTGGCGCCACACCAGGCCCCGGAGCAGGTAGCCAAGAACCGACCAGTCCACTCCTCCACACTAAGGGCATACAGAGTTGGTCACTGGAGATTAGACAGGAGTTTTGAAGAGGATGCTTTGGAGAGAGAGCTGGCCCCTCACCTCCAACCCAGTGAGAGGGACTTTTGTGGCCCCTTGTATATATGCTCCTTCAAGCAATGACATCTTGGTTCTTCATGGGCAAAAGCCCATGGCCTACAGTAGCGGGTGAAGGCAGGGAGATGGAGAGCTCACTCCGTGTTGGGAGCAGGGTTGGAGGTGTGAGTGAGAGCAGGCAGCCAGGACCAGGGGGAGTGATGGGGTCTCAACAGGAAAGCATCTGTTCAGAGGGACTGCTGAAAAGCTGGTGCAGCAGGTGGGGCAGGGTGGGGGCTCTCCAACTGGAGGAGAAATGGCTTTGTCTTACCTGGGAAAGTAGGCAGAGTCAAATGGAGTTTTGGAAGAACACACGGAAGAGCCTGGGGAAAGACGAGTCAGCAGTAAATTCCTGTTAGCTCCAGAGAGGTGAGATCATCTCAGGATAGCACCTCACAAGGAATAACAGCCTGCCGCCTTCTCCCTCCCTGCTTTGACAGTGTTGGGGTCAACAGCCTCCACTGCAATGCTGGATATGGAGGAGCAAAGAGGGGCCGTGTCTTTCTCTTCCACTGAAAGCAGCCAGCTGTGGCAGGCCAGCCAGCGAGAGTGGGTATTGTCAGGGTGAAGCATGTCAGTTTGATTACCAGCTGAGACTGAGACTGGACACTTACTTTTTCTTTTCTTTTTTTTTTGAGACAGAGTCTTCCTCTGTCGCCAGGCTGGAGTGCTATGGCACGATCTCGGCTCACCTTTGCCTCCTGGGTTCAAGTGATTCTCCTGCCTCAGCCTCCTGAGTAGCTGGGACTGTAGGCATGAACCACCCCACTTGGCTAATTTTTATATTTTTAGTATAGATAGGGTTTTGCAATGTTGGCCAGGCTGGTCTTGAACTCCTAACCTCAAGTGATCTACCCTCCCCAGCCTTCCAAAGTGCTGGGATGATAGGTGTGAGCCTCCATGCCAGGCCTGAACACTTTCAACTGATGAATTAAAACTATATTTTCCACTGGAAAGTGGCTGTATAACTTCCCAGGAGCTGTCGGACAATCATGGACTTGTCCAGATTGTCATCTAGAGGCATGGGAAGGCTTTCTCCACTGACCATGTTTGGAGACACAGTGGGAGGTAAATCATGGTGGTTTATGATTATGCACATGTGATTTGCTTATGTTCATTGTACTAGTTACATGAAGATCCAAGTTTGAAAGTGTTCATATCCGTAGGTACGAAGGCTGCGTTTCGATGCTGACACAAACAGGCCTTGCTCATAGATTGGGTGTGAGAGAAGGAGAAATCTCAAAGATGATGTGACTTGAGGCACTGGGAAAGATGATGCCATTTATTAAGAAAGGGAGAATTGGGAGCAAGGAATTTACTTCGTTTTGTTTTAGCAGAAGGTGGTGGTGGAACTCCAGGATTCTGCTTTGTCTCTGCAAAACTTTAGATAACTATTTTCATGCAAGTGGAGATCTTGGGTGTGTAGGTGGGTGTTTGAGAGGGAATTCAGAGGAAACAGCAGGGCTGAGGATGAGCATTTGAAGTATTTGACTCATGGATAGTATTTAAAACTATGGGAGAGGATGAGATCAACTGGGTAATAAGTGCAGATGGGGAAGGAAGGCCCGAGGCTGAGCCCAGGGAGAATTCTGGCACTCAGAGGTCCAGTGGGAAAGCAGGAGCCTGGAAAGAGACTGGGCTGGAGCTTTTAAGGGGGTGGGAACAGCACCACAATCACACAGCATCCCGGAAGCAGAGTAAAGTGTTCTGAGAAAATGATCAGCTGGGTCAGATGTTGCTGTGAGGTCAAGAAAGATGAGAAGCCCAGACCGTTGTGTTTGATAAGATGAGGGTTGTTGTAAACTTGGCGAGGGCGGTCTCAGTGGTGGGACAAAGCCCTGGAACACTTGTGTTACAGGGAGGAGGAGGTGAGGAAGCCAGGGTGGCAACTGCAGATGGCTCTCGAGGGAGCAGCGTAGTGGGAAGTAACTGCAGGAAGGTAGGGTTTAAGGGAACTGACTTTTTAAAAATCAAACTTTCTATTTAGGAAAATTGTAGATTCACATGCAGTATAAGAAATAATGCAGAAATAGCTCATGCATCCTTTGCCCTTTTCACGAGCTGCATGAGTTGTTGCATGCAGCTCATGTAACAACCTGAAAAATGATAGTGCCACACTCAGGATGTCAGTACTGACACAGTACAGAGGAAGAGGGTCTCCATCCCTGCAGGGGTCCCTCATGCTGCTCTGTCATGGCCACGCCCGCGTCTCTCCTGCCCTCGCCCCCTCCTTAATCCCTGGCAACCACTCATCTGTTTGCCATATCCGTAATTTAGTCATTTCAAGAATGCTACACAGATAAAACCATATCAAATGTAACCTTTTGGTATTGGCTGTTTTCACTTAGACAAAATTCTCTGGAGGTTCATGCAGGCTTTGATAACATGTTCCTTTTTACTGTCAGGTAGTATTCCACGATTTGGCTGCACCATAGCTTGTTTGACTGTTCACCTGTGAAAGGGTATGTGGGTTGCTTCCAGTTTGGGGTTATTATGAGTAGAGTTGCTGTGCACGTTTTTATGCAAACGTAAGTTTTCATTTCTCTGGGACAAATGCCCGAGTGCAAATTTCTAGGTCAAGTAGTTGCATGCTTAGTTTTTTAAGAAACCAAAACTTTTCCAGAGGGCTACACTCTTTCACATTCCCACCAGCGATGTGTGAATAATCCATTTCCTGCATTCTTGCCGGCATTTGGTGGTGACACTTCTGTATTTTAGCCATTCTCATAGGGTATGGTGACATCACTGTGGTTTGATCTGCGTTTCCTAACGGTGACTGGTGTTGAGTGTCTTTCGGACTTATTTGCCATCTGTGTATCTTCTTTGGTGAAACGTCTCTTCGTGTCTTTTGCTCATGTTCTGTTTGAATTGTTCTTCCTTTCTTTATTTTTATTTTTATTATTTATTTATTTATTTATTTATTTATTTTTTGAGACGGAGTTTCGCTCTTGTTACCCAGGCTGGAGTGCAATGGCGCCATCTCAGCTCACCGCAACCTCCACCTCCTGGGTTCAGGCAATTCTCCTGCCTCAGCCTCCTGAGTAGCTGGGATTACAGGCACGTGCCACCATGCTCAGCTAATTTTTTGTATTTTGAGTAGAGACAGGGTTTCACCATGTTGACCAGGATGGTCTTGATCTGTTGACCTCGTGATCCACCCGCCTTGGCCTCCCAAAGTGCTGGGATTACAGGCTTGAGCCACCGCGCCCGGCCTTTATTTTTATTACTATAATTTTTGAGATGGAGTCTCACTCTTTCCCAAGGCTGGAGTGCAGTGGTGCAATCTTGGCTCACCACAACCTCCGCTTCCTGGGTTCAAGTGATTCTCCTGCCTCAGTCTCCCGAATAGCTGGGACTACAGGCACGTGCCACCACACCCAGCAAATTTTTGTATATATTTTTAAGTAGAGACGGGGTTTCACCATGTTAGCCAGATGGTCTTGATCCACCCTTCGGCCTCCTGAAGTGCTGGGATTACAGGCGTGAGCCACCATGCCCAGCCTCCTTCCTTCTTAAGGCTAAGAGATATTCCATTGTATGTATGTATGACATTTTGCTTATCTGTTCCTCTGTCAATGGACTGTTGGGTTGCTTCCATGTTTTAACTCTTATGAAGAGTGCTGCCATGAACATGGTTGTAGAAATGTATCTTTGAGGCCTTGCTTTCAATTCTTTTGGGTATGTACCCAGAAGTGGAATTGAGGATCATGTAATTATAAGTTCTGGAGGAACTGCCATATTGTTTTGCACGATGGTTATACTGCTTTACGTTACCGCCTTTGGTGGGAATGCACATGGGTTTCAATTTCTCCACATCCTCACCAATGCTTGTTAATTTCTGTGTTTTGATAGTAGCTATTTTAATGTATGTGAGGTGGTATCTCCTTGTAGTTTTGATTTGCATTTCTTTAATGACTAGTGATGCTGAGCATCTTTTCATGTGCTGTTGGCCATTTGCATGTCTTCTTTGAAGAAAGGTCTATTGGAGTTCCTTGCCCATTTTTGAATCTGGTTTTTTTTTTTTTTGGTTGTTGTTGAGTTTTAGGAGTCGTTTGTATATTGTAGGTATTATCTTTATCAGATATATGATTTACAAATGTTTTCTCCCATTCTATGTGTGACCTTTTTACTGAATTGATGGCGTCTTTTGATGCACAACATTTTCAAATTTTCATGAAGTCTAGTCTGTCTGGTTTTTCTTTTGTTGCCTGTACCTTTGATGTCATATTCAAGAAGTTGCTGTCAAATCCAATGTTGTGAAGCTTTTGACCTATGTTTTCTTTTAAGAGTTTTACTTTTTTTTATGTCTTACGTTCTGGTCTTTGTTTTTTTTTGAGATAGAGTTTTGCTCTTGTTGCCCAGAGTGGAGTGCAATGGTGCGATCTTGGCTCATCACAACCTCTGCTTCCTGGGTTCAAGTGATTCTCCTGCATCAGCATCTTGAGTAGCTGAGATTACAGGCATGCACCACCATGCCCAGCTAATTTTTTATTTTTAGTAGAGATGGGGTTTCTCCACATTTGGTCAGGCTAGTCTCAAGCTCCTGACTTCAAGTGATCTGCCCGCCTTGGCCTCCCAAAGTGCTGGGATTACAGGTATGAGCCACTGCACCTGGCCTGATCCATTTTTAGTTAATTTATGTGTATGGTGTTTGGTAAGGATCCAGCTTTATTCTTTTGCATGTGAGTATCCAGTTTTTTCCAGCACCATTTGCTGAAAAGTTGGCCATATATGTAAGAGTTTATTTAGGGACTCTGTTTTCTATCCCCTTGATCTATGTGTTTCAATCTATGTGTCTCTTGCCTTATAGCACTGGCTAGAAATTTCAGTATTATGCTGAGTAAGAATGGTGATAGCTGACATATCTGCCATGCTCCCAATCTTACAGAAAAGGATTTGGTCTATCACAATTAAGTATAATGTTAGCTGTAGGGTTGAGTTGTTTTTTCTTTTGGGGTAGATGCTGTTTATCAAGTTGGGGCAGTTCTACTCTATTCTTTTCTTACTTTTCTGAGAGTTTTTGTTATGAATGGGTGTTGAATTTTGTCACATGTTTTTTCTGCACTGATATGATCATGTGGTTTTTCTTCTTTAGTCTATTAATATAGTGAATTACATTGATTTTTGAATATTGAACCAGCCTTGCATTCCCAGAATAAATCCCACACGGTCATGGTACCTAATTCTCTTTATGTGTTACTGAATTGTATATGTTAACATTTTTACTAAGGAGTCTTACATTTATATTCATGAGGGATTTTGATCTGTAATTTTCTTTTTTTGTATTGCCTTTGCCTGGTTTTGGTATCAAGGTAACACAAGCTTCATAAAATAGGAAGTATTTATTCCTCCTCTGTTTTCTGGAAGAGATTGTGTAGAAATGTGTTATGTCTTTTAAAAATGTTTGGTAGGATTCTACTATGAAACTCTCTGGGCTTAGAAATTTCTTTTTGGAGATCTTTAAAAAACACTTTTGTTGGGATGTAATCTGGGTACCATTACAATTCGCCATTTTTAAGTGTACAGTTCAGAGTTTTTTGTATGAAAAAGTTGTGCAACCATTGTTGTTATTTAATTTTAAGCATTTTCATTAACCAAGAAAGAAACCCTGTATTCATGAGCTGTCAGTCCCTATTTCCTATTTCCCCCAGCCTCTGGCAAGCACTAACCTTTCTGTCTCTTTAGATTTGTCTATTCCAGGCATTTCACATAAGTGGAATGATACAATTGGTGGCCTTTTGTGTTTTTACATCCATGTTGAAGCAAGTATTGGTATTTTATTGTCCAGTATGACTTCATTGTGTATATATAGCATGTTTTGCTTATATTTCACTAGTCGATGGACATTTAGATTGTTTCCACTTTTAAAAATTATGACTAATACTGCTATGAACAGTCATGTACAAGTTTTTGCAAGGAATATATTTTCGTTTCCCTTGTGTATGGACCTAGGAGTGGAATTACTGATCGTAGAATTCTATGCTTAACCATTTGAGGAACCACCAAACTGTTTTCCATAGTGGCTGCACCATTTTATATTTATACCAGCAGTGTACAGGGGCTCCAGTATCCTCTTCATCCTCTCCAGCGTTTGTTGTCTGTCTTTAAATTTTAACCATCAGGCCAGGAGCCGTGGCTCATGCCTGTATCATAGCACTTTGGGAGGCTGAGGTGGGAGGATCACTTAAGCCCAAGAATTCGAGACCAGCCTGGGCATCATAGCAAGACACTGTCTCTACCAAAAATAAAAAATAAAAAAAATTAGCCAGGCGTGGTGGTGCGTGCCTGTAGCCCCAGCTACTCAGGTGACTGAGGTGGGAGGATTGCTTGAGCCCAGAAGTTTGAGGCTACAGTGAGCTAGGATAGTGCCACTGCACTCTAACCTGGGTAACAGAGGGAGATCCTGACTCTAAAAAAGTAATAATAAAAGCAAAGAAAGAGATAATTTTAACCATCCTAGTGGACAAGAAGGGGTATTTCCATTTGGTTTTGACTTGCATTTCTAAAGTGACTTACTTTTATTTCTGGGACAGGGTCTCACTGTGTCACCCAGGCTTGGACTAGAGTGCCATGATCATAGCTCACTGTAGCCTCAAATTACTGGGCTCCAATAATCCTCCCAGCTCAGCCTGGGGGAGTAGCCAGAACCACACGAGCAAGCCACCAAGCCTGGCTGATTTTTAGATTTTTTGTAGAGACGAGATCTTGCTGTGCTGCCCAGGCTGGTATCAAGTTCCTGGGCTCAAGCGATCCTCCCTCCTCAGTCTCCGAAGTAGCAAGGACCACAGGAGCACACTACCATGCTTGGCTAAGTTTTTAAAAACTTTCTTTTCATAGAGATGGAGTCTTGATATGTTACCCAGTCTGGTCTTGAACTCCTGGCCTGAAATGATCCTCCCACCTTGGCCTCTTAAAGCTCTGGGATTACAGGCATGAGCCGCTGCACATGGCCATTGTTGAGCATCTTTTATGAGCTTATTCATCACTTATCTATGTTCTTTGAAGAAATGTCGGCCAGGCACAGTGGCTCACACTGGGAGTTTAGATTGTTATTTAGACTTCCTTCTTTTGTAAGGTGTACATGCACATCTATATGTTTTCCTTTGGCACTGCTCTAGCTGTGTCCTGCAATTTGATGTGTTGTCTCTTTACTTTCATTCAGTTCAATCTATTTTTAAATTCCCTTGAAATTTCCTTTTTGACCTATGGATTATTATATAGAATTGCCTTGTTTACTCTGTTTTTGGAGAGTTACCTGTTATTTTGCTGTTATTAATTTCTGGTTTGACTCCATTGTGGTGGGAGGATACACTGCACTGAAAGAATTTTAATTATTTTAAATTTGTTGAAGTTTGTTAAATGTCTTAGAATATGGTCTATTTTGATACTTGTTTTGTGGGTACTGGGAAGGAATGTATATTCTGCTGTTGTGCGCTATATGTACAAATGCTGAGATTCTGTTGGTTAATGGTGTTGTTGAGCTCTTTTATATCCTCAGTGGCTTTCTGTCTAGTTATTCTATGAATTGTTGAGAGAGATATAGAAGTCTCCAACTTCAATCGCAGATTTGTCTGTTTCTCTTTTCAGTTCTGTTGGTTTCTGCATCACTTATTTTGCAGCTCTGTTGTTGGGTGTACACATATTTAGACTTGCTTGTTTTCTTGATGGATTGACCTTTTTGTCATCATATATGTTTCCCTGTGTCTGTTAATTTTTGTTTCACTGTGAGGTCTGATACTTTATCTGATACTAATCTAGCCACTCCAGTTTAAAAAATTAATCTTCGTATAAATCTTTTTTTATATTTTACATTTTTTTCTTGAGATAGAGTCTCACTCCGTCACCCAGGGTGGAGTTTGGTGGTGCGATGGTATGCAAGCTCAGCTCATTGCAGCCTCATCTTCCTGCATTTAAGCAGTCCTCTACATTAGATGGTGTTATTTGGGGAGGGTCTTGGGTATGAGTTGTCCGGGTTCTTGACATTTTGAAAAAAGAATTACACAAAATGCACAAAGCAACAAAAGAATGAAGAAACAAAAGCACAGATTTATTGAAACACAAGTATACTCCACAGTACAGTATGGGAGCAGCGAGTAAATGGCTCAAGAGCCCTGGTTACAGTATTTTCTGGAGTTTAAATACCCTCTAGAGGTTTCCCATTGGTTACCTTGTTACACCATGTGAAAGTGAAGACTAGGCCTGTTACCAGTCTGATTGGTCATGGGAGGCGACCACCAATCAGGCACTTTCCATTTTTTGTCTGTGATACAGTAGAAGGGGGGGTGTTGCAAAGGGAGTAGCTTCTGAACCTTTTGTTACTTGGCTGTGGAGAGGTGGGGTTTTCCTTATGATTCAGTTCTAGGAAGTCCGCACGAGTCAGCCTTAGGTTCCCTGCCTGCAGACCCTATTCTCCTGTCTCATTTCCCCCTGGGAGATGTGATCCCCATAAATCTTTATGGGAGACCGAGGGATTGATGGTCTTTCTTCTGTAACTGCTTCATGCTGATTTGGAACTCAGTTCCTACCTACTGGGGATCATGGAATGCTCACCCTGCTCTGTCTAGCGGAGTCAGGGTAGTTTGTGGATGACCAGGGGTGGTGGTTTCACCTGGAGCTGACTGGAAACCTTGTCTCATGAACATCTGAAGCTTGATGGTCTTTAGGCGAGAGGAAATGAATTTGGTTAAGAGATTTTATGAACATGGTCCAAAAACCAAGGCAAAGATAATTATTAGTGATGTGCTGGCTAGAGGAGGGAGCCATGCACCTCAGCTTAGCCCCATGACTCAGACAGCTGTTGTCATATCTTAGAGGCCCGGTCGGCTAATTTCCAGGTGGCATCCTTTACTAATCCTGATTAGTTGACATAAAAACAGCATTCTCCATCTAGAAAAAGATGTAAGCCACCTTTTTCAGCAGTTAGGAGATCCAGTCCCCTTCAATTCTGTAAAGTGGCTGCTGCCAAGGAGTCTATCTGATTTTGTATGGTGATGGTACTTGGGCAATGTCTTTGGAGCTTTCCATAAAATCCTTGGACAAGTTGGTAATAGGATAGGGAGATTGCAGGCCTGCTAACTCCTGTTTCTGCTCCTGCTGTTATTCCTAGCCCAACCAAAATGAGTATGAGTTGGATGGCTCATTTGTGTCTGGTGGTTGCAGTTAAGAGGTATTATGAGGGATTGGTTGTTGGGAGCTACTTAATTTCGGGGACTAAATAACAAGGTACAGGTTCCAGTCCAGTTGGCTGGTAAATCTAAGCAGGAACTGGTCCCGCACAGGAAAAAGGCTCCTTGTTTTTCAAGACAAAAGTTGTTTTCTTTTGTCTTGAAAAACACATGGGTTAGCTTGTTGTTTTCACTTTCCCAAGTGGTTAAGGTCTCTGCTAAGGTGGCCCTGGTTAAAGGCTGGAAAGGACCTTGGGAAGTATCCTGAGTTGCCCCAGCAGTTTGTTTTCCCAGTGGAAATAGTTAGGCTTAGTGTCCA
>CM052648.1:27733463-27750754 GCA_028533165.1 Leontopithecus rosalia | reverse complement strand
GTGGTCAACATGGTGAAACCCCGTCTCTACTAAAGATACAAAAAATTAGCTGGGCATGGTAGCGCGTGCCTGTAATCCCAGCTACTCAGGAGGCTGAGGCAGGAGAATTGCCTGAACCGAGGAGGCAGAGGTTGCCGTGAGCCAAGATCGCGCCATTGCACTCCAGCCTGGGTAACAAGAGCGAAACTCCGTCTCAAAAAAAAAAAAAAAAAAAAAAGAATGGATAATTCTATTGTTCTTCTCTTACTGTTCACTGATTCCTTCCACATCCCCTCCATTCTCTTGTTATGCATTTTCATTGAGATTTTTGATTGTTTTAATTTTTTAGCTCTAATTTTTTTCTTTGGTTCTGTAATCCAAAAAGTATCAGAGACAATTCTCAATCAATTTAGAACTTTATTTTGCCAAGGTCAAGGACATGCCCAGAATAGAAAAAAAAAAACCCAGCAAATACATTTTTTTTGGAGGAAGATGTTTGGTGTGTATGTGGTGTGTGGTATGTGTGTGTGTGTGCTGTGTGTGGTGTCTGGTGTGTTTGGTGTGTGGTATGTGTGTGGTCTGCACAGAGGTGTGGTGTGCATGTGTGTGTTTGGTGTGTGTGTGGGGTGTATGTGGGTGTGTGGTGTGAGCCTGTATCTGGTACTTATGGCATGTGTGTGGTGTGTGTGTGGTGTGTGCATGTGTATGTGGGGTGTATGTGATGTGCATGTGTGTATTTGGTGTGTGATGTGTATTTTGTGTGTGTGTGTGTGTGTGTGTGGTGTGTGCCTGTATCTGGTACATGTGGGGTGTGTGTGTGGTGTGTGGTGTGTCTGGTGTGTGTGTGCCATGTGTGTAGTGTGGGTGCGATGTGTGCATGTGTATGTGGTGTGTCTGGCATGTGTGGTGTGCATGTGTCTGGTGTGTAGTTTGTGTGGTATGTGCCTGTTTCTGGTGTGTGTTGTGTGTGTGTGTTGTGTGCGCTTGTGTCCAGCATGTGTATGTGGTGTATTTAAGTCTGGTGTGTGGTGTGTGTGTGTGTTTGTGGTGTGTGGTGTGTGTGGTGTGCTTGTGTGTCTGGTGTGTGTGGCATGCATGTAGTGTGTGGTGTTTGTGGTGTGTCGTTTGTGCGTGTGTGGTGCATTTGGGATGTGCATGCTTGTGTGTTCAGTGTGTGTGCTGTGTGTGTCTGATGTGTGGTGCATGTGTGTCTGATGTGTGGGGTGTGTGTGTATGTGTGGAGTGTGTGGTGAATGCATCTGTTACAGGTGGGGTATGTGTGTCTGGTGTGTGGTGTGCATGTGTTTGTGGTGTGTGTGTGTGGTCTGTGTGGCATGTGTCTTGCTTGTGGTGTTTGTGTATAGTGTATGCATGTGTGTGGTGTGTGTGGGGATGGGGGTGGTGTGCGTATGCTGTGTGTGCAGTGCATATGTGTGTGTAAAGTTTGTGTGCTTGTGTGTCCAGTGTGTGTGGTATCCGTGTCTGATGTGTGTGGTGTGTGGTATATGCATGTGTGTGGTGTATAGTATGTGTGTGTCTGGTGTGTGTTCTTGTGTGTTGTGTGTGTTGTGTATGTGTGTCTGGTGCATATGGTGTGCGTGTAGTGTGCATAGTGTGTGTGTGGTCTGCGTGTGTGTGGTATGTGCACTTGTGTGTCCAGTGTGTATGTATGGTGTATGTGTGGTATGTGTGGTATGCATGTGTGTGCAGTATATGCATGTGTGCTGTGTGTGGTGTGTGTGTGTGGTGTGTGTCTGTGTGTTTGTAGAGAGGGAGATTTATTGTGAGTAATTGGCTCGTGTGATCACAGAGGCTGGCACGTCTACATCTGTGGTTCTGACTGGCGGGCTTGGGTGCCATCTGCACATGGGAGAGCTGATAGTGCAGTTCCTGATGCCAGTGGCCCACAGAGGTGAAATCCAGAGGCACCTGCTGGAGACTCTTCTCTTACCCAGGGGAGGGTTGGTTTTTAATGTGGATTGAATGAGGCCTACCCACATTACGAGAGCAGTGGTCTTTACTCTGTGGGTTAAAGTGATAATCTTATCTCAAAGCACCCTTGCAGAAGTATCTGCAAGGTACTCTCAAGTGTACCTGACAAGCATTTGAGTATCCTGTGGCCCAGCTAAGTTGACACAAAATTAACCGTCATAGCATTTAAGAAATGTGTGCTCTTCCTGGTTCTTAGTATGATGAGTGAGTTTCAGTTGAAAACTGGCCATTTTTGGCCTTAGGGCACAGGACCTTGGATCTTGGTTAAGCATTCTGTGTTAGCCGTCAGGGAAGGAGTGCTGCTGTCTTGCAGGTAAGTGCAGAAGTCCAGGTTCCCTGATAGGCCTCTGTTGACATATGGTGGAGCGTTCTCCTTACTGCTGGGCAGGGGTGGCAGGTCTGGCTCCCCACTATGCCTAAAGGGAATTTCCTGGCTGGAAGGGGTAGAGGTGCCTTGTTCTTGTTCTCCACGTGGTTTCTGGACACTGTGGGTGGGTGGGTGGCTTCATGACCGCTGGATGGTGGTGAAAGTCCTGACTCCACAAGGCCCTTCTGAGAGCTCCCTAGCAGCAGGTGGTGCTCCTACTGCCTGTGTAAATGGAAGTCGAGGTGTCCCACATGGTCTTCACTGGTACTGCAGAGGTGGGCTGGGGCTGGGGCTGGGGGGCCGTGATAACCACCGCTGAGGAGGAAGGCCCCACTTCCTCCTTGGCTTTCTCATTGCAGTCTCGGTGCTCTACTGGGACTTTGCTGGAAGGGAGGGATGGAGGTGGAGCCTGCAGTGAGAGTCATGTCGTTGTCTGAGAGCTCCCTGTCCTGCTAGGCTGCCTTGGGTACGGAGAGCTGGCTTTTGCTGCTGCTTTTTTTTTGTCTGTGTCCCTTGGGCATTTCCAAGTTTTAGGGTTCTTCAGCTCCAAATGTGGGATACAGGAGGCGAGAAGAAAGCCCAGGAAATGCAACTTACATCCTGGGGTCGTAGCTGGTCTGCCCTGTTTTCCCCACCTTTCAGAGTCATCGTATGTCTGCTTTATGACTAATTTTCAGAATGTTAATTGCGCATAGTAGGAGTAAGGGAGTAACAGGGCAGAGTATGTCTGCTCCATCTTCCCAGACGTGGAAGTCCTGCCTTTTAAGATGAGAGAAATTAGAGCCACTTGGCTACTGATGGGAACGCTCTGCTGAAGAGGGTAATTGCGGGAGCCAAGTACTTGAGCCAGTGAGAGGGGCTGAGACTGCAGCAGTGACATCTCTCTTTTTTCTCAAGAAGGGAGGGCAGGTGTGCGGGTATGTTGCAGGAAGTTGGTGGCTTTGGTGGCTGCCCAGTCCACAGGTCTGAGGTGCATGTGGGTCAGGGAACGTAAACTGCAGGTGGAGCTGGGATTCTGAATGTCAATTCTGGGTTCGGGTCCAGGAATCTCAGGGGCCAGCCTGGAATCAGTGTCCAAGGGTCAGGAACCATGAGCGTCAGTCCATGCAGCGGTGGAGGCTGCAAATCTGCCAGGCCGGCAGACACTAGGGGGCAGGAGTGCCAACAGCAGCACCTGGAGATCAGCACCTGCTGCAGGGCAATGCCCCGACTGTCCTCCTGCCTCTGTCTTGGTGGGGCCCTGCCCGTGTCTTGTGAGCTGCCTCTGAAGAGAGGCATCCAGGAATGGGACTAGGGGCTGCCTCCCTCCACACCCTCCACCAGCCTGGCTTCTCTCCAGCACCAGACTTGCACAGAGAAAGAGGTTCTCCACACCCCTTAGCTAAGTCCCCTGGGAATGCATAAGAACAAAACAACTATGGAATTAAATTGGGTTCAGAGGAGCCCACCCTTTTGTGAGCTGTGCTATAAAAAGCAAAAGATCTGGGAAAGATGGCCCCTCTTTGCTTTCAGCTATTCAGATCACGCCTGAATGCTGGGTGCAGTCTCAGGCCAGGCATGTGGTGAAATTGAAAATGCAGATGGACCCACTGTTGTCTCTCAGCTGTGGGAGCTGCTGCAGACAGGTCTGATGTGGACTTGGGTCTATGGGCTCCTTTCAGGAGGACATGGCTTTGGAGCTGTCCAGAGATGCCTGGTAGCCAGGGAGGTGCCTGGCAGGGGTTGGGTGAGTGTGCCACCTTGGGGCATCCACACAGCCTTGGCTCCCTGGGCCTCCTGCTTGGCTTTTGAATGTTTACAGGCAGTGCCTGGCAGCACTAAGTGTCCCTGGTCCTCTGGGAGCCGCAGTCCAGAGAGAGCTCTTCCGGCAAGGGCATATCTGTCTGTGGGTGCTGCCTGGACTCCAGGCCCATGCCTGAACTTCCCCCTGACTGGCCTCCCCACTGCCTGGACTCTACCAGGTGTATGCTTCTGTGAAGGAGGCCTGATGGAGGGCAGGGTGCTTCTTTGGCTGGGACTGTGTGTCTTGTCTCTGTCCTTCTTCATCTCCCTCTCTTTGCTTCCAGACAAACGATGCGGCCGGCAACACCTGGAACTGGCTCTACTTCATCCCTCTCATCATCATCGGCTCCTTCTTCATGCTCAACCTGGTGCTGGGAGTGCTCTCGGGGTGAGACCATGTGGGGCATGTGCAGGTGCCCTCTGTGTTCTCAGCTGAGGGGTCAACAGGGCACATGTGACACTTGGGGTCGGGGGACCTGGCCCATTGATGCTGTCTGTGGTGGTTGCTCCTGGTGTTCCGGGTTCTGGTAGCCCTTCCTTTGTGCCACCATCTTAGCCTGCCCTTGACCAGCTGCTTGGCACATTACCTCTATCATACTCTTGGCCTTTCCTTGGTCTCTGCAATGGGGAGCAGTTGCTATTGCACTCATCTGGCTAGACGGGAGGTGTGGCCTGTGATGGGAGGTGTGGTCTGGGTAGACAGGAGGTATGGTCTTGATGGGAGGTGTTGACTGGGTAGATGGGGGTGTGATCTGGATAGATGGGAGGTGTGGTCTATGGGTAGATGGGAGGTGTGGTCTGTCACGGTAGGTTGGTCTGGGCAGACAGGAGGTGTAGTCTGTGATGGGAAGTGCGGTCTTGGTAGATGCGAGGTGTGGCCTGGGTAGATGGAGGTGTGGTCTGTGGGTCTTGGTAGATGGGAGGTGTGGTCTGGGTAGATGGAGGTGTGGTCTGGGTAGATGGAGGTGTGGTCTGGGTAGATGGGAGGTGTGGTCTGGGTAGATGGAGGTGGGGTCTGTGGGTCTTGGTAGATGGGAGGTGTGGTCTGGGTAGATGGAGGTGTGGTCTGGGTAGATGGGAGGTGTGGTCTGGGCAGATGGGAGGTGTGGTCTGGGCAGATGGGAGGTGTGGTCTGGGTAGATGGAGGTATGGTCTGGGTAGATGGAGGTGTGGTCTTGGTAGATGGGAGGTGTGGTCTGGATAGGTGGAGGTGTGGTCTATGGGTAGATGGGAGGTAGCCTGCTCAGGGCTTCCTGCAGTGCCTCCCTCTGAGGAATGGGCAGAACAGCCTGGGGGTCTGGAGGGGAAGCCCAAGGCAGGACCTGTGTGGTCTTTCCAGCTCCTTCCCACTGTGAACATCCCGGCCTCTGGGGAAAATGGGAGAATGCACCCCAGGGTAGCAGTGGTGAGAGGCCACCTTGACTGCCTGTGCTGGGAAAATGCACTCTGTGGGAAAAGCTATGGCTCTGCCATTTCTGGGCAAGAGCTGCAGGGGGGCCAGCTTGGGGCCAGTTTGGCCTCTAGAAGGAGAACAGAAGGGTGTCCTTCTCACCCAGCGAGGACAGAAGCTCAGGGAAGGCCAGCCCTGCTGCTGGTCACTGTGTGAGAAGCAGTTGCTCTGTGGAGGGCTATACTGCTGGGGGGAGTTGCTGCTGGTAGCTCTCAAATCCATTCAAGCAAGATGCCATTGCCCTTCCCCTGTCCCCCAGGCCCTCTTGGTTTCAGGGCATGGCCATAGGGGCTGGCCTGGGTGGGAAGGCTGTAGTGGACCCTGCTTTCCTGTAGATTTGGAACTTGGGATGCCCAGATGGGAGGGTGCACCTGGGCAGGCATGGTCACCTTGCACTGCCTGGGCTGTAGCTGCTATAGCAGCTCAGTATCTAGCGGACACTAGCCCTGCACGTGCACCTGGAGTCAGTCCTGTTCAGAGCCAGGGACTGTTGCACCAGGGCTGTGGGTGCTGGGAGTCATGCCTGCCACACCCACTCCACCAAGAAGCGTGTGTGTGTGTGTGTGTGTGTGTGTGTGGAGAGAGCGAGCGCAAGCGAGAGGGTGCTTGCTTCTGGCACTGTGAGCCTTAAAGCTTGGCCAGGAGGCTGGGGCTGGGGTGGGAGTGCTGGCTGGAAGGGCGAATGTTCTCTGCTGGTCACTATGGATAGTTGTGAAGGCTCAGGTGGGGCTGAGGTGGGATATTGGGGGCTAATGACAGAAGGTCTCCTCTCCTGCTCATTGTGAGCCTCAAAGGCTTGGCTGAGAAGGCTACATGGATGTGGACACGGTGGTATTTTCCTTCCTCCTCTGGCCTGCCCTGACCCAGTC
The DNA here is from genome assembly GCA_028533165.1 of Leontopithecus rosalia. NCBI lineage: Eukaryota > Metazoa > Chordata > Mammalia > Primates > Cebidae > Leontopithecus > Leontopithecus rosalia. The sequence continues at coordinate 27,744,315 of CM052648.1, read as the reverse complement.
CCTTCTTCCCTGTCCCTGTCTGTCTTTCCTCCTTCCCACAGATGCTTTGCATCTGAACCAACAGAGGAAGCAACGTGAATGTTCTCCTCTGGAGAATTCTTGCCAGGAGCTCTCTGGAAGACGGCAGATAACAGAGCCTGGCACGGGGTGGGGAGGGAGGAGGTGCATACCTACGTTGCTGTAAGCAGGGGCTGTGAAATCATCCCTGCCCTCTAGAAATGCCCATCTGGGGACCAAGGCACTGTCCCTGAGTACCACAGGAGTCTGAGGACAGAAGGCCACCTGGGCTGCTCATGGAGGCTCTCTGGGTGCACAGGGAGCTGCATGGTGCTCCAGAGTGCTCAGGTTAGAAGAGGCTGGGTTGACAGGGGCCTGCCGGAAGTGCAGCCTGCAGCCTGACTCCTATCCCAGCCTTTCCCTGACCCGCTTTGTCTTTGGGGCTGTACACCTGTAGGGCTTACACTCACCTGATCTTGCTTTTCCGGCCTCTGCATGGTAGGGAGTTTGCCAAGGAGCGAGAGAGGGTGGAGAACCGCCGCGCCTTCCTGAAGCTGCGCCGGCAGCAGCAGATCGAGCGAGAGCTCAACGGGTACCTGGAGTGGATCTTCAAGGCGGGTGAGGGCCCGTGGGAGCCACTGCACTGCTGGCTGGCCACTGTAGGTTTTCTGTCCCCAGTTCTGCTCTGCTGCCAGCTGGGGTGCCCTGGCTGTTGGGTAGAACCTGAAGTGACTTTGTAATAAGCAGAGTGAGAAGGGCTTTCTCTCTAGCTCACCCAGGCAACCATGTAGCCCTGAGGGCAGTGGCCTTTTAAATGGAGGACTCTGCAATGGCCCAGCCTAAGGATGGTCTCTCCCCATTAGTCTCAGCCAAGTACCTTCTGTGCCCTGACTCTGGGCTCTTTCAAGCCTGGACTCCCTCCCCTCGCCCCAGGCCAGCACTTGGGACACCCACTTTCCCAAGTGCCTCACATGGTGCACCCACTTTCCCAGGTGCCTCATTAGAGGTGAACTTGCCTGTGGTGCAGCTGTTCTCAGGGAGGCTATGTGTGGTTAGGAACGCGCAGACACAAGGCGGCTGAGTCTTCTTCACAGGGTACCATCTTTCCCAGGAGAAAAAGCTCAGCTGTGGGCCTTGCTGGTTTCTGGAAGCGTAAGAGCTGAGAAGGTGGTCAGGTGCAGTGGCTCACGCCTGTAATCCCAGCATTGGGAGGCCAAGGTGGGCAGATTACCTGAGATCAGGAGTTCAAGACCAGCCTGGCCAACATGGTGAAATCCCAACTCTACTAAAAATACACCTGTAATCTCACCTATAATCTCAGCTATTGAGGAGGCTGAGGCAGGAGAATGGCTTGAATCCAGAAGGTGGAGGTTGCAGTGAGCTGAGATGCACTCCAGCCTGGGTGACAGAGTGAGACTCCTTCTCAAAAAGAAAAAGAAAAGAAAAAGCTGAGAAGGCAGGGACTTCCAGACAGAGATGTGCCTCTGTTCCTGGGCATTCCTGGGGACAGGAGGGCTCTGACCTGAGGCTATGTTCCCCTCGCAGAGGAAGTCATGCTGGCCGAGGAGGACAGGAATGCAGAGGAGAAGTCCCCTTTGGACGGTAGGTGGCACTCGCTGGCACTCCTGTGTGGCTGAGAGGTCTGGTGGCCACGTGGGGGGTGGCGTGTGCATGCCTGCATGTTTCACATGAGATGCTCTCTGCAGTGCCAGGCACTTGCACAGCCCTCACATGAACACAGACGTTCTAACCATGGTGTCTGACCCTGGGCACCTGACACAGGCCCACATTGCAGGTTCAAACCGCACTGTGTCTGTCCCCAGGGCTTGGGGTACTACTGCTCCCAGAGGCCATGGGAAGGCTCATGGCCCAACCTGGGGTCACGAGAGGGAGCCCGGGCCCCACTGCTGTGGTTGCTGGCACTGGTTGCTGGCACTGGCTGCCAGCATAGCTGCAGCGGCAAAAAGGCTGCGGCTGCCCCCTCTGCACACCCATCACTCAGATCACGGCCAGACAGCATGGCCGCACCTGCAGTGATCTCAGCGGGCCCAATGCCTGTGGCTTTGAGCAGGTCTACGGGGTCTCCCTTATAGTCCCGGCCTTGCCCCAGGTGGACTTTTCCTGGTCTCCCTTGTGGCCAGGCCTCCCCACTGGCCTCATTTTGGAAGGAAAGGAAAGCAGGGGTCCCCTCACCCTTAAAATTTTTTGTCCCTTCACCTCTGAGGACTCAGAGGGACCCAAGGGGGCCTGGAATAATCCAGCCTCAGCCTCAGCCCCAGTTCCAGGACAGGAGCTCAGGAGAGGTTGCCAGTCCCAGGGGGAGGGTGATCCCATGCCCCACTGAGGCAGGTGGCCCAAGGGCTGCAGCTCAGGTGGTCTCTCCCGCCATTTGTTTAAAGCAGTGCTGAAGAGAGCAGCCACCAAGAAGAGCAGAAATGACCTGATCCACGCAGAGGAGGGGGAGGACCGGTTTGCAGATCTATGTGCTGTTGGTGAGTCTCAGGGTGTCCCTCAGCTCTGCCAGGCTTGAGCTGGACATGGAGTGCGTGCTCTGCTTCCCTGCCACCCAACTGCAGCTGGAGGCCCCTTCTTACCTTTGAAGGTAGCTTCACCCCCTACCTCTCAAACAGTACAAGGAACATTCTGGTTAATTTATCCAACAGAGCTGTGTCAGTTCCCTTCCTCGCTGGTACCAGACTCTGGTTCCAGAAGTGCCTGAGCATTGCTTCATTTTGAGACACAAAGTCAGATCCAACCTGGACTTCCTTGCTGTACAGCAGTTTGTGAGTGGACCAGATTTAGAAGATGTTTTCCATTATATTGTTACATGTCTGAGACAGAACTCTTTAATAAAACAGGAAGTAACACACTCACACCTACACACACACACACAGCCATACACTCACACACACTTAGACTGGACCCTTTCTGTCCTCACCCAACACTAGGGAACCCCTGTTAACTATTGGAATGTACCCTTCCCTATTTCTCCATGCTCATCTCAGATACACACACATACTCACACACATTCACAGTCACACTCATGCATCCACACAAAAATGATTTCATACAAACTTGTTACACCAATACCTTTTCTAAACTGCTCCTAATCAGTTTGTCTGATTGTAGGCCCCTCTTGTCCGGGGCTGCTTGGTGTTGCTGATGTGGTCACTGGAGTTATTCGGTTGCTTGTCTGCTGATAGCAGTTCATTTCTAGTGCTTTTATCTCACTGTGGAAAATACTGCCCCCAGGTCCTTGTGAATGGCTCTCCTTCCTCACTAGTGCTTTTCTCTGTGGGGCAGATTCCTGGGAGCAGGTGCTGAGGGTGAGGGTGTGGTACCATTCAAAGTTCTGTAAAACTTCACATTCCATCCACAGTATAGACAGAACTTCGCCCTCATCCAGTGCTGTGTGGCGGCCCCTATTGATTTTTTCCAGTTTGAGGCCAATTTGATGAGTATAGAGTAATATTTCATTGGCACTACAATTTTCCTTTCTCCTACTGTCCATGGTGCTGGCCCTCTTTCTAAATGTTTGTTCCCCTTCTGGACTTGGCCTTTGGTGACTCTTCTATTTGCTGTACAGTTTTCTATTGGGTTTATTTGTGAATTGTTTTGTATTTATTTTGTCAATAGTAAGAGATCAATGGGCTGGGCATAGTGGCTCATGCTTTTAATCACAGCAGTTTGGGAGGCCGAGGCAGGAGGATCACCTGAGGTCAGGAGTTCGAGACCAGCCTGACCAACGTGGTGAAACCCCATCTCTACTAAAAATGCAAAATTAGCTGGGCCTGGTGTTGCATGCCTGTAATCCAGCTACTTGGGAGGCTGAGGCAGGAGAATCGTTTGAACCTGGGAGGCGAAGATTGCGATGAGCCGAGATCACACCATTGCACTACAGCATGGGTAACAAGAGCGAAACTCCAAAAAAAAAAAAAAAAAAAAGAGAGAGAGAGAGAGAGAGACCAGTGTATATTATAGAGCTGAATGTTTTATCATCTTATAATCTTATTTATTTAACTGTTTTTGAGATAGAAATTTCACTCTTGGTGCCCAGGATGGAGTGTAATGGGGAGATCTCAGCTCACCGCGACCTCCGCCTCCTGGGTTCAAGTGATTCTGCTGCCTCAGCCTCCTGAGTAGCTGGGATTATAGGCGTGCGCCATCCCGCCTGGCTAAATTTTTGTATTTTTAGTAGAGATGGGGTTTCACCGTGTTGGCCAGGAATGGTCTCAAACTCCTGACCTCAGGTGATCTACCTGCCTCAGCCTCCCAGAATGCTGAGATTACAGGTGTGAGCCACCACGCCTGGTCCATCTGATAATTTTAAACAATTTATTATATAAGTGTGGGAGCTAAATAGTTTTCTTCTATTGCTATTTTATGTAGAGTTTTTATTCTGATTTTGTAAAATGAATTGAGTTAAAATGTCTTTATGGTTTGGAATCATTTAAATAACTCTGGAATTATCTGATTTTTTTTATAAAGGAGATAAAACTGTGAATATACATAATCCAAAAAAGAAAAAAATGACTTGGAGCAGTGTTGTGGCTTAGGCTTTGTTAGGAAGTGGGCCCCATTCTCTGAGTGCTGGGCCCCCTCTCAGCGGTGAGCACGGGCTCCTGCGGTTCTCTCGGGGTCGCCTGTGTGGGCGCTGGTGCCTCAGTCCGCAGGTGTGTGTCCAGCACCCGCTGCGCGCCAGCTGCCGACGCCTGGGGCCGCAACACTGTAGCAGCCCATAATAAAGGCGCCGGAGTTTCCGTCCAGGGGCCTCTGACAGCCAGTGAAATAGTGAGGAAAGGACGAGCCCGTGTGGAGGAGGAAGAGGTCAGGAAGGGAAGGGTGTGGGGGGCAGGGTGGGAAATTCACCACCGAAGGCCTGAGGACAAAGACTGCCTTTGAATAAAAGAGGTGAAGGAAGTGAGGAGGTTGTCCTGAGGGACTCCGGGGAGGGGGGGAAGGGAGGTCGGCCTGAGGGACTCCGGGGGAGGGAGGTGGGGGCGAGGGGAGGTCCACCTGAGGTGAGGGACGCCTGGGGAAGGGACACTCCAGAACATAGTGCCGGGACCCTGAGGCAGGAATGGGCTTGGCACGCAGCTGTGGGGAACTTCTTGGAGGCCAGGGTGGCTGGAGTGAGGTGCCATGGGCTGTGGGGAGCAGTCGAGGAAACCTGAGGGTCAGACAGGCTCCATTCCAGCAAGGACCCCAGGCAGCCCAGGTGGTTTGCAGAGGGGCAACACCTTCTAGCTTCTGTGGTATGAGGGTCTCTCTGGATCCCTCAGGCTGCTGAGCTGAAGAGAAACTGAGCTGGTGAAGGGGCAGGTGCAGTGAGGAGGTTGCTGTGGACATGCGAGGGACAGTGGCTGGGGTCTGGAGGTGGCAGCAAAGGGGATGGGAAGTGGTTGAATTCCAGTATATTCTGAAGTCAGGCTGGCAGGATTTGCCGACCCATTGGGCATGGCTGGGGAAAGAGAGACGTCAAGGCCAGCTCCGCAGGGCTTTGTCCTGAGCAGCAAGAGGACAGGACCACAGGATACGTGGCCTTGGTTGGCACTGACACTCACGTTTGGTTCAGACATGCAGCGTTTAGGACATGTGCAGCAGACCCTGTGGAGATGTCCCTGAGGCACTGCCCGGGTTGGGGCCTGGTGTCCAGGCTGGGACATACAACAGTGTTACTGTTACAGAGGACCTTTAAGGCTCTGAGACTTAGATCACTCTAACTCCTAGTATGTCTATCTTTACCTTCTCCTTTTTCTTAGATAGGATCATACGGGGTTAATATATATATTAAATACCACTTTAAATAACCCAATAACAGATTTTAGAGTTTTCCTCTATTTTTGCTTTTCAATTTTATCTTGTTTATTTTTCTACATTATTTTTGTTTACTGTATTATTTTTCTAATTCCTTAAAATAAGTAATGTTCTTTTCTTTTTCTTCTTTAATAGCAAAGGCATTTTCTTTAATATCAAAAGCTCTACATAAAGCTTTGCTCTGATGTCTTCCTTTTTACTGCTTTGTAGATAATAGTTTTGTTACTTTCCTCTTGAGTCAAAGATTTACTAGGAGTGTGCTTTTTAATTTATAAGTAGTTAGATATTTTGGTTATCTTTTATTATTTCTAATTGTATCCGATAATAATTGGGAAATGTGGCCTGTAAATCTCTACATTTATAAGTTTTCAAATTCTAAGTTCATGAATGATTTGTTTTATTCACATAAACAAGTGTATGTCCTGTATTTTTGTTCTTTGTTTTCCTAATTAAGTCAATGTCATTTCTTTTTCTTAATTTTTATTTTAAGTTCAGGAGTACGTGTGCAGGATGTGCAGGTTTGTTACATAGGGAAATGTGTGCCTTGGTGGTTTGCTGCATAGATCATTGCGTCCTGTAGGTATTCAGCCAGCATCCATGAGCTATTCTTCCTGATGCTCTCCCTCCTACCCTCCACCCTCCCACAGGCCCCAGTGTGTGTTGTTTCCCCACCATATGTTCATGTGTTCTCATCATTTTGCCCCCACTTAAAAGTGAGAACATGTGGTATTTATTTTTTCATGCCTGTGTTAGATTGCTAAGAATAATGACCTTCAGCTTCCTCTGTGTCCCTGCAGAGGATATGATCTCATTCCTTTTATGGCTGCATTGTATTCCATAGTGTATGTGTGTGACCACATTTTCTTGTCCCGTCTATCATTGATGGGCATTTAGGTTGATTCCATGTCTTTGCTACTGTGAATAGTGCTGCAATGAACATGTATGAACTATGTATCTTTATAATAGAATGATTTACATTCCTTTGGGTATATACCCACTAATGGGATTGCTGGGTCAAATGGTATTTCTGCCTCTAGGTCTTTGAGGAATTGCCACACTATCTTCCATAATGGTTGAACTAATTTACACTCCCACCAACCATGTAAAAGTGTTCCTTTTTCTCCACAACCTCTCCAGCATCTTTTTTTTTTTCTGAGACAAGAGTCTTGCTCTGTTGCCCAGGCTGGAGTGCAGTGGCATGATCTCAACTCACTGTAACCTCCGCCTCCTGGGTTAAAGCAATTCTCCTGTCTCAGTCTCCTGAGTAGCTAGGATTACAGGCATGCACCACCATGCCCAGCTGTGCTTTGTATTTTTAGTACAGATGGTGTTTCACCATGTTGGCCAAGCTGGTCTCGAACTCCTGACCTCATAATGCACACTGCCTCGCCTTCCAAAGTGCTGCGATTACAGGCATGAGCCACTGTGCCTGGCCTTGACTTTTTAATAATAGCCATTCTGACTGGTGTGAGATAATATCTCATTGTGGTTTTGATTTGCAGTTTTCTGATGATCAGCAATGTTGAGCTTTTTTTCATATATTTGTGGGCCACATTTATGTCTTTTTTTGAGAAGTATCTGTTCATGTCCTTTGCCCACTTTTTAATAGGGTTATTTGTTCTTCCAGCACTGTTTATTAAATAAGGGATCCTACTTAATAATAAGGAATATATCCTAGCTTGAGTCCTAGGTATTTTATTTTTACTTTTTTTTGACAGTTGCAAATGGGAGTTCATTCATGATTTGGCTCTTGGCTAGCCTGTTGTTGGTATATAAGAATGCTAGTGATTTTTGCACATTGATTTTATGTCTTGAGACTTTGCTGAAGTTGCTTATCAGCTTGAGAAGGTTTTTTGCTGAGAAGATGGCATCTGCAAACAAAGATAGTTTGACTTCTTCTGTTCCTATTTAAATACACTTTATTTATTTCCCTTGCCAGATTGTCCTGGCCAGAACTTCTAATATTATGTTAGATAGGAGTGGTGAGAGACATCCTTGTCTTGTGCAGGTTCTCAAGGGGAATGCATTCATCTTTTGCCCATTCAGTATGATATTGTCTATGGCTTTGTCATACATGGCTCTTACTATTTTGAGGTATGTTCCTTTAGTATCTAGTTTATTGAGAGTTTTTAACATGAAGGGATGTTGAATTTTGTCAAAGGTCTTTTTTGCATCTATTGAGATAATTGTGGTTTTTGTCTTTAGATCTGTTTATGTGATGAATCACGTTTATTGATTTGTGTATGTTGAACCAAACTTGCATCCCAGGGTTGAAGCCTACTTGATTGTGGTGGATAAGCCTTTTGATGTGCTGCTGGATTTGGTTTGCCAGTATTTTGTTGAGGATTTTTGCATCAGTATTCATCAAGGATATTGGCTTGACGTTTACTTTTTTTGTTTTATCTGCCAGGTTTTGGTATGAGGATGATGCTGGTCTCATAGAATGAGTTAGGGAGGAGTCCTTCCGTTTCATTTGTTTAGAATAGTTTCAGTAGAACTGGTACCAGCTTGTCTTTGTACCTCTGTGAGAATTCAGCTGTAAGCTCATCTGGTCCTGGGCTTTTTTGTGCTTGGTAGGTTATTTATTACTGCCTCAATTTTAGACCTCATTATTGGTCTTTTCAGGGATTCATTGTATTCCTGGTTCAAACTTAGGAGGGTGTATGTGTTCAGGAATTTATTCATTTCTTCTAGAATTTCTAGTTTATGTGCAGAGAGGTGTTTATAGTATTCTCTGATGGTTGTCTGTGTTTCTGTGGGGTCAGTAGTGATATCCCCTTTATCGTTTCTGATTGTTTATTTGAATCTTCTCTCTTCTTTTTTTTTGTTAGTCTAGCTAGTGGTCTATCTATTTTTGTTTTTCAAAAACCAGCTCCTGTTTTCATTGATTTTTTTGATGGATTTTTCATGTCTGTATTTCCTTCACTTCCGCTCTGATCTTGGTTATTTCTTGTCTTCTGCTAGCTTTGGGGTTTGTTTGCTCTCGGTTCTCTCATTCTTTTAGTTGTGATGTTAGGTTGTTAACTTGAGATCTTTCTAACTTTTTGGTGTGGGCATTTAGTGCTATAAATTTCCCTCTTCACACAGCTTTAGCTGTGTTCCAGAGATTCTGGTATGTTATATCTTTGTTCTCATTAGTTTCAAAGAACTTTTTGATTTCTGCATTAATTTCATTATTGCCCAAGAGTCATTCAGGAGCAGGTTGCTCAGTTTGCATGTAGTTGTGTGGTTTTGAGTGAATTTCTTTTATTATTATTATTTTTTATTACATTTTAGATTTTGGGGTAAATGTGAAGAACATACAAAATTGTTGCATAGGTACAAACATGGCAGTGTGATTTGCTGCCTTCCTCCCCATCACCTATATCTGGCATTTCTCCCCATGCTATCTCTCCCCAACTCCCCGCCCCCCCACTGTCCCTCCCCTATTTCCCCCTGACAGACCCCAGTGTGTGATGCTCCCCTCCCTGTGTCCATGTGTTCTCATTGTTCAACACCCACCTATGAGTGAGAACTTGATTTGATTTTCTGTGCTTGTCTCAGTTTGTTGAGAATGATGGTTTCCAGGTTCATCCATGTCCCTACAAAGGACACAAACTCATTGATTTTGATGGCTGCATAGTATTCCATGGTGTATATATGCCACATTTTCCCTGTGCAGTCTATCATCAATGGGCATTTGGGTTGGTTCCAGGTCTTTGCTATTGTAAACAGTGCTGCAATGAACATTTGTGTGCATGTGTCCTTATAGTAGAACGATTTATAATCCTTTTGATATATACCCAGTAATGGGATTGCTGGGTCAAATGGAATTTCTGTTTCTAGGTCCTTGAGGAATCGCCACACTGTCTTCCACAATGGTTGAAGTAATTTACACTCCCACCAACAGTGTAAAAGTGTTCCTATTTCTCCACATCCTCTCCAGCATCTGTTGTCTCCAGATTTTTTAATGATCGCCATTCTAACTGGCATGAGATGGTATCTCAATGTAGTTTTGATTTGCATTTCTCTAATGAACAGTGATGATGAGCATTTTTTCATATGTTTGTTGGCCTCATGTATGTCTTTTTTTGTAAAGTGTCTTCACCCACTTTTGAATGGACTTGTTTTTTTCTTGTAAATCTGTTTTAGTTCTTTGTAGATTCTGGATATCAGCCCTTTGTCAGATGGGTAGACTGCAAAAACTTTTTCCCATTCTGTTGGTTGCCAATTCACTCTAATGACTGTTTATTTTGCTGTGCAGAAGCTGTGAAGTTTGATTGGGTCCCATTTGTCTATTTTGGCTTTTGTTGCCAATGCTTTTGGTGTTTTGGTCATGAAGTCCTTGGCTATGCCTATGTCCTGAATGGTTTTGCCTAGATTTTCTTCTATGGTTTTTATGGTGTTAGGTCTTATGTATAAGTCTTTAATCCATCTGGAGTTAATTTTAGTGTAAGGTGTCAAGAAAGGGTCCAGTTTCTGCTTCCTGCACATGGCTAGCCATTTTTCCCAACACCATGTATTAAACAGGGAATCCTTCCCCTATTGATTGTTTTTGTCAGGTTTGTCAAAGATCGGATGGTTGTAGATGTGCTGTGTTGCCTCTGAGGCCTCTGTTTGGTTCCATTGGTCTATATCTCTGTTTTGGTACAAATACCATGCCATTTTGATTACTGTAGCCTTGTAGTATAGTTTGAAGTCCAGTAGTGTGATGCCTCCCACTTTCTTCTTTTTGATTAGAATTGACTTGGCTATACTGGCTCTCTTTTGGTTCCATATGAAGTTTAAGGTGGTTTTTTCCAGTTCTGTAAAGAAGGTCATTGGTAGCTTGATTGGGGGTAGCTTTGAATCTGTAAATTACTTTGGGCAGTATGGCCATTTTCATGATATTGATTCTTCCTAACCGTGAATATGGAATGTTTCTCCATCTGTTTGTGTCGACTCTTATTTCGTTGAGCAGTGGTTTGTAGTTCTCCTTAAAGAGGTCCTTTACGTTCCTTGTTAGTTGTATTCCTAGGTATTTTATTCTCTTGGTAGCAACTGTGAATGGCAGTTCGTT
>CM052648.1:27560317-27733363 GCA_028533165.1 Leontopithecus rosalia | reverse complement strand
AGATTTGGGGCTGAGACAATGGGGTCTTCTAAGTATACTATCATGTCGTCTGCAAATAGAGACAATCTGACTTCCTCCTTTCCTATTTGAATACCCTTTATTTCTTTTTCTTGCCTGATTGCTCTGGCTAGAACTTCCAGTACTATATTGAATAGGAGTGATGAGAGAGGGCATCCTTGTCTAGTGCCAGATTTCAAAGGGAATGCTTCCAGTTTTTGCCCATTCAGTATGATATTGGCTGTTGGTTTGTCATAAATAGCTTTTATTATTTTGAGATACATTCAGTCAATACCTAGTTTATTGAGGATTTTTAGCATAAAGGGCTGTTGAATTTTGTCAAAGGCCTTCTCTGCATCAATTGAGATAATCATGTGATTTTTGTCTTTGATTCTGTTTATGTGGTGAATTACGTTTATAGCCTTGTGTATGTTCAACCAGCCTTGCATCCCTGGGAAGAAGCCTACTTGATCATGGTGGATAAGCTTTTTGATGTGCTATTGCAATTGGTTTGCCAGTATTTTATTGAAGATTTTTGCATCTATGTTCATCATGGATATTGGCCTAAAGTTTTCTTTTTTTGCTGAGTCTCTGCTGGGTGTTGGTATCAGGATGATATTGGTTTCATAAAATGATTTGGGAAGGATTCCCTCTTTTTGGATCGTTTGGATTAGTTTCAGAAGGAATGGTACCAGCTACTCTTTGTATGTCCGGTAGAATTTGGCTGTAAATCCATTTGGACCTGGGCTTTTTTTGGGTGGTAGGCTCTTAATTGCTGCCTCAACTTCTGCCCTTGTTATTGGTGTATTCAGGGTTTTGACTTCTTCCTGGTTTAGTCTTGGGAGGATGCAAGTGTCCAGGAATTTATTCATTTCTTCCAGGTTTACTAGTTTATGTGCATAGAGTTGTTTGTAATAATCTCTGATGATGGTTTGTATTTCTGTGGAATCTGTGGTGATATTCCCTTTATTGTTTTTTATTGCATCTATTTGGTTATTCTCTCTTTATTTTATTTTATTTTTTTGATACGGAGTTTCGCTCTTGTTACCCAGGGTGGAGTGCAATGGCCGATCTCGGCTCACTGCAACCTCCGCCTCCTGGGTTCAGGCAATTCTCCTGCCTCAGCCTCCTGAGTAGCTGGGATTACAAGCACGCGCCACTGTGCCAAGCTAATTTTTTGTATTTTTAGTAGAGACGAGGTTTCACCATGTTGACCAGGATGGTCTCGATCTCTTGACCTCATGATCCACCCGCCTTGGCCTCCCAAAGTGCTGGGATTACAGGCGTGAGTCACCGTACCTGGCCTTTTTTTTATTAATTTGGCTAGTGGTCTGTCTATTTTGTTGATCTTTTCAAAACACCAGCTCCTGGATTTATTGATTTTTTTGAAGTGTTTTTTGTGTCTCTCTCTCCTTCAGTTCTGCTCTGATCTTAGTTATTTCTTGTCTTCTGCTAGGTTTTGAGTTTTTTGATCTTGCTCCTCTAGCTTTTCCAATTTTGACGATAGGATGTCAATTTTAGATTTCTCCTTGCTTCTCATGTGGGTATTTATTGCTATTTATTTTCCTCTAGAGACTGCTTTAAATGTGTCCCAGAGATTCTAGTATGTTGTGTCTTCGTTCTCATAGGTTTTGAAGAACATCTTTATTTCTGCCCTCATTTTATTGTTTATCCAGTCAACATTCAAGAGCCAGTTGTTCAGTTTCCATGAAGCTGTGTGGTTCTGAGTTAGTTAGTTTCTGAATTCTGAGTTCTAACTTGATTGCACTATGGTCTGAGACACTGTTTGTTATGATTTCTGTTCTGTTGCATTTGCTGAGGAGTGATTTACTTCCAATTATGTGGTCAGTTTTTGAGTAGGTGTGATGTGGTGCTGAGAAGAATGTATATTCTGTGGATTTGGGGTGGAGAGTTCTGTAAATGTCTATCAGGTTTGCTTGTTCGAGGTCTGAGTTCAAGTCCTGGATATCCTTGTTATTTTCTGTCTCATTGATCTGTCTAATATCGACAATGGGGTATTAAAGACTCCCACTATTATTGTGTGGGCGCCTACGTCTCTTTGTAAGTCATTAAGAACTTGCCTTATGTATCTGGGTGCTCCTGTATTGGTGCGTATATACTTAGGACCGTTAGCTCTTCTTGTTCCATTGATCCTTTTACCTTTGTGTAATGTCCTTCTTTGTCTCTTTTGATGTTTGTTGGTTTAAAGTCAATTTTATCAGAGATGAGAACTGCAACTTCTGCTTTTTTTAAATCTCTATTTGCTTGGTAAATCTTCCTCCATCCCTTTATTTTTAGCCTTTGTGTATCCTTGCATGTGAGATGGGTTTCCTGGATATAGCACACTGATGGGTTTTGGCTTTTTATCCAATTTGCCAGTCTGTGTCTTTTGATTGGGGCATTTAGCCCATTTACATTTAGGGTTAATATTGTTATGTGTCAATTTAATCCTGCAGTTTTGATGCTAGCTGGCTGTTTTGCCCATTAGTTGATGCAGTTTCTTCATTGTGGTTTTACTCTTTACCATTTTGTATGTTTTTGGAATGGGAATCTCCTGGCCTGGCTCCCTGTTTCAGTCCCCTTTTTAATCAGATGAATGGGTGACTCTGTCTTCCACGATCTCCATTTGCCAGCTAAAATGGTGCCTGGAACCTTGTATTTTGTATGGAGAACCACTGTGCCAGGGCACTGGCAAAGCAGCTGTGCCAGCCAAAACAGCCAAGGGGGCCAAACCACCCATGCTGGTGACCCGTGGGGCTCCTCCGCCTGGGAATCTCCTGGTCAGTGGGCAATAAAAGTCCATCTGGAAATGCAGCGTCCACTCACCCTCTGCGCTTTTGCTGGGAGCTGCAATCCTGAGCTGCTCCTAATCGGCCATCTTGGATCCCCTCCCTATTATTGTTTTTGAGGCAGAGTCTCTCTCTGTTGCCCAGGCTGGAGTGCAGCGGTGTAATCTCGGCTCACTGCAACCTCTGCCTCCTGAGTTCAAGCTAATCTCCTGCCTCAGCCTCCCGAATATCTGGGACTACAGGTATGTGCCACCATGCCTGGCTAATTTTTTTGCATTTTTAGTAGAGATGAGGTTTCACCATGTTGAACTCAATACCTCAAATGATCTGCCTGTCCTGGCCTCCTAAAGTCCTGGGATTACAGGCGTGACCCACTGTGGCCTGCCTAAAGTTAGTATTATATGTGGATTTGATCCTGTCATCATGATGTAGCTGGTTATTTTGCAGACTTTTTATGTGGTTGCTTCATAGTGTCACTGGTCTGTGTACTTCACTGTATTTTTGCAGTGTCTAGTAATGGGTTTTCCTTTTCATATTTAGTGTTTCTATCAGGAGCTCTTGCAGGGCAAGTCTGGTAGTAATGAATTTCCTCAGCATTTACTTGTCTGAAAAGGATCTTGTTTTTCCTTTGCTTAAGAAGCATGGTTTGGCCAGATTTGAAATTCTGGATTGGAAATTATTTTCTTTAAGAATGTTGAAGTAGTCTAACAGAAGAAAATGTAAAATTATTTGAGTGTAAATAATAGAAGTCAATATTTATCATGATGGGTCACATAGATATATATGCACATTTATATATATATATATATATATATATGAGCTTTTTCTGAGGCTATATTTAAGTTATTTTTAAACATAAAGACACTAAAGTATACTTGACTTTCGGTTTTCAGAACCATCCCTTAGTGTCTTCAGGCACCTCCCTGATGTCCTTGGCCCTGGGCTTCAGTTATCCTCTGATGCCCAGCAAAGGTGGCTAATGTGCTGTGGTTTTTCTGTGTTAAGAATAGTCCCAGTATTGTTTTATTGGTGAATAGCTGAAAAACAGAGGAATTTTTTATTTTATTTTTTTAAATTAAAAAAAATTTTTAATTGCATTTTGGGTTTTGAGGTACATGTGAAGAACATGTGAGGCTGTTGCATAGGTACACACGTGGCAGTGTGATTTGCTGCCTTCCTCCCCATCACCTATATCTGGCATTTCTCCCAATGCTGTCTCTCCCCAACTCCCCACCCCCCGCTGTCCCTCCCCTGTTTCCCCCCAACAGACCCCAGTGGGTAGTGCTCCCCTCCCTGTGTCCATGTGTTCTCATTGTTCAACACCCGCCTATGAGTGAGAACATGTGGTGTTTGATTTTCTGCTCTTGTGTCAGTTTGCTGAGAATGATGGTCTCCAGGTTCATTCATGTCCCTACAAAGGACACAAACTCATCGTTTTTGATTGCTGCATAATATTCCATAGTGTATATGTGCCACATTTTCCCAGTCCAGTCTATCATCGATGGGTATTTGAGTTGGTTCCAGGTCTTTGCTATTGTAAACTGTGCTGCAGTGAACATTTGTGTGCATGTGTCCTTATAGTAGAATGATTTGTAATTCTTTTGATATATACCCAGTAATGGCATTGCTGGGTCAAATGGAATTTCTAATTCTAGGTCCTTGAGGACCACACTGTCTTCCACAATGGTTGAACTAGTTTATACTCCCACCAACAGTGTAAAAGTGTTGCTATTTCTCCACATCCTCTCCAGCATTGAAAAACAGAGGAATTAAGTCATATTCCAGGAAGGAGAATTAGTTTTTATGCCTTCTGTTGAATAAATGGCATTCTTTTGGGGAAAAAAAAAGAATGTTGAATATTTGCCTCCAATCTCTTGTAGCTTGTAGGATTTCCATGGAGAGGTCCACTGTTGATGGGGTTCCCTTTGCAGGTGACCCTGCCTTTCTCTCTGGCTGCCCTTAACATTTTTTCTTTCACTTTAACCTTGGAGAGTCTGATGATTATATGTCTTGGGATGATCTTCTCATGGAGTATCTTATGGGGTTCTCTGCATTTCCTGAATTTGAATGTTGGCCTGTCTTGCTAGGTTGGGGATGTTCTCCTGGATGATATCCTGAAGTACATTTTCCAACTTGGTTCCAATCTCCCTGTCTCTTTCAGGTATCCCAATCCATCATAGATTTAGTCTCTTTATATAATCCCATATTTCTCAGAGGTTTTCTTCATTTCTTTTCACTCTTTTTTCTCTATTAAAACAATTTTTTAATTTTTTTTCTTCTTTTATCTCTCTCTTTTTTTCCATTTTCTTTTTATTTTCCAGGAAACTAGATACTTGTTTTGGCATTTTCTCCGTTTTGACCGCCTGTCTTATTTCAGAAAAATAGTCGTCCAGCTCTGAGATTCTTTCCTCTGCCTGATCTATTCTGCTATTAATTCTTGTGATTGCATTGTGAAGTTTTGTAGTGTGTTTTTCAGCTCTTAAGAGGTTGGTTATATTCCTCTCTAAACTGGCTATATTGGCTGTCAGCCTTTGAATTTTTTTAAATCATGATTCTTGGCTTCTTTTGCATTGGGTGACCACATGCTCTTTTAGCTTCATAAGTGAAGTTCATTATTGCCTACCTTCTGAAGACTGCTTCTGTCATTTCAGCAATCTCAGTTTCAGCCCAGTTCTGAGCCCTTGCTGGAGAGAGGTGTTATGGTCATTTGGAGGAAAAGGGGCACGCTGGATTTCTGAGTTTTAAGCATTTTTGTGTTGATTCTTTCTCATCTTTGTGGGCTTATCTACTTTTGATCTTTGAGTTTATTGACCATTGGATGCGGTTTTTGTGTTTTGTTATTGCTGTTTTCTGTTTGTTTGCTTTTCTTTTAGCAGTCTGGCCTCTCTTTCTCTCTCCCTCTCGTTTCCTGTTGCAGATGGGGCATCGGATGCTTTTCCTTTGTCAGTGACTTGCTCTCTGTCTGCCCCTCAAACTGCAGACTCAGGGCCCCTCTGGCGCGGAGTGCTTCCCTCCGTTTGTCTCCTTATTCTGTCTCCTTTCCTTGCTCTTCTGCATCTGGAGCTCCTCCTGTTTCACGTGGCGTCGCTTGCTCTGCTCCTGCCAGTCTCACACCCTCTTCCTCAAGGCTCTCGCTCCTTGCGTTCTCCTCCACGTTGGAGATGCTGCTTGTGCTTGACTGAACTCCCCTTTTTTCATCTGCTGAGTGGTTTCAGAAGATAATTTTATGTTTTATCTAAGAGTTCTTTTTCTCCTTTTGTTTTGTTTTATTTTGAGTTGTTTGTTGCTGTGCTTGGATCCCTGGGCCTTTGTTGACTTTTCCTCCTGGGTACCTGGCAGACACTGAGGATTCACTTGCATTGAGGACCCACTGGCCTCGGCCATTGGTTCAGAATGGGCTTGGGGCTTGGGGCCTGGGGCCTAGTGGGGAGGAGACGAAGCTGTGCCTGAATCTCCACATTCTCAGCACTGCTTGGTGCCCCTGACTGCCCTCTGCCTGAGGACTGGCTATGTCCCCAGCCCAGGCTTGCCCATAACCTGTGTTACCCTCTGTCCACCCTGATGCCTGTCAGCTGGTTGAGCCCTGCTGAGCTCGGCACTGCACGTCTCATTGAATCCCACAGCACCTTGTGAGGTACAGGTTACCGTACTGTTTTCAGGTGAGGAATCTCCAGGCTGTGTGATGGGTGCGAGGGCCAAGGGTGACAGTCATGAGGGCCTACATCGCCTCGTGCCTTAGCCTCATACCACGTCTGTTACCCCATGTGGTGAGCACAGCAGCCACGCTGGAAGGAAACACTTTCTTGTCTGTCTCCTCACTGGCCTCTAGGAGGGTTATTGAGGGCAGGGATGGATCTTGGTCATTTTGTGTTTTCTGGGCTTTGGTTAGGGCCTGGCACAATTTCTATAAGTTTTTTGAACAAATGGGTGTTACCCAGGACTAGCAAAGACTCTGCCTTAGGGCACAAGAAAAGGAAATCCAAGTACTTGCATGTAGTCAGGCTCTGTTCTCACCAGCACATCACTGTGTCATAATTCATGGGTTAATGTAATACGAAGTTTCTCCCAAGCTTGAAGATACATCTTTTTTCTTGAAATAAGCTTTTTCAGTATAAAGAATATGTGCTAATTAAGTGAAACCTGGAAAATGAAGAAACTGAAAAGAAGCCCAATCTCCCTTGGTTTCCCCCACCCAAGCAGTGATTCCAGAGATGCTTCTGCATTTCCTGTAGACTCCCTGCTTTTACTGGAGTGGACTGGAGCACACAGTGGTTTCTTGCTGTGCTTAGGTACCTGTGCCCCTTCCCCAGTGACCAAACCCATCTGTCTTGGGTGCTGCTGGGGTGGCTGACCTGGGATGTGAGGGGCTCTACCCAGCTCTCCCCTAGCAAGCAGGAGTCCCTCTGTTAGTTCTTGCTCAGTCCCCTGGCTCTAGCTCCTTTGGCTTCTCTAGAGTGCATGTTTACAGAAAGGAACTGTGGACTTTAAGGGCAATGTCTGGGGAGTGTGGTTCTGTGCCAATATGTTGGCGTGACTGTGGTTGTGCCTGTGACAGGTTTGTGTGTGGTTGATTGTGTGTGTTGTGTGGCAACGGGAGATGTGTGTGGCCCATTGTGAAAGGGCAGCATTCCTATGAGGCCCTTCTCATGGCAGGGGCTGATTGGTTCTTACCTGGCTGGTGGGGATGGCCAGAGTCACCTTTGGAGAATTTGCTGCTTGTCTCTCTGGCCACATGTGTGTGCAGACATAGTGGTTTACATGAGTCACGTGTTCCCTTCCCTCCTTCCCAGAGTGGCCCTGTTTGTGCTGAGAAGGAGTGTGTCTGTGTGAGCATCTCACTGGATCTTCAAAAGTGAGCACAGTCGGGCTGGATGTGTGCTGTGAAGCGTGTGTGTGTGTGTGTGTGACTCCTTTGTTCCTGTGTGATTGTGTGTGGGTGCATGGGGGATTCGGAGTGTGTGGGCTTGTTCTGTGCACAGCTCTGCCCATGTGTGTGTCCCTCCTTCTCTGCACTGCACGCCTGCCTTCCTCCTGCTCCACTGCTGCCTCTGAGGGGAGTGGCCATTTCTGGCCTTCAGCAGGGCTGGCCACATGCCACTGAGAGCCTGGGTGTGCACAAGTACACATGTGTACAAACACACAAAGTGCACATAACACACTGCCCACACACCTTCTCTCTCCTGTGCCACTGAGAGCCTGGGTGTGCACACTTATGTACGTGTGTACAGACAGAAAATGCACGTAGCACGTTTGTCCACACCCTGTGCTCTTTTGTGCCTCTGAGAACCTGGGTGTGCACACGCGCACGTGTATACAAACACACAGAAAGTACACATAGCATACACCTCTCCCCACCTCCTCACACAGGGACCCCATGCTCAACCCCAGATATCCAAAGCCCACTGAGACGCCCAAGGCTGGAGCACAGCTGTCTGTTCGCTTAGGACACTGACAGGCATGCACATGGCCAGGCTGTGTACAAACTAAGAAGCCCTTATGCAGGCAGATGTGCACTCCTGCAGAGACACACAGCCAACACCTGTGCAGAGGCACATACAGACATACCTGCTCTCCTGCAGACATACCCAAACCCTCCCAGCACCCACAGAGACCCTTCCCTCCTGCAGAGATACTCAGCCAGCTCCTGTGCAGGTACACACCTGAACCCTGCTGCACCCACAGAGATCCTTCCCCCAGTTGTTAAGCATTGATCAAACCTCTCTCAATGTGAGGGGCTCAGTGGTGAAAAAGACAACATGGCCTTGTCTTCTTGGAGCCTGTAGTCTTATCTGGGAGTTGGGTGTGGCACAGGTCAACAAAAAAACACAGTGACAGCTGGTGATGTGGTCAGGGCTGCTGTCGAAGGTGAGCCGAGTGCTCTGTTCTAAACAGTGTGCCCAGAGCAGGTAGTCTGTGCAGGTGACATTAATGCTGAGACACAAAGCTGTATGGGAAGGAGTCCAGCTGCGGGACGCATTTCACACTTGGGGTACTGTGTGAAGGGCCAGGACACAGCAGGAGTGGTGTGCGTGGACACGGGAGAAGGCTGCTGGGTTGGGTGGTGAGTAGGGGAGAGAAGCAGTCAGGCTGGAGCCTGGACAAGGTTTCCAACAGTGAGTATTGTGGATGTTGAATAGCCATGGACCACGCATAAACCGATGAGCTTGGCTGTGTTCCAAAGAGGCAGCCCATGGGTGCTGACCCCTGTGTCCATGAGGGAGAGAGAGAGTGCCAGATGCTGCAGAGCTCTGTGGGCTATGCTGAAGAGATGGAATTTAGGGAGGGACTCAGTAAGATTTATGTCTTTAGGGGAAAAAGTTTCAGGTGCTCATGGAGAGTAGCCTGGGGGCATCAGGGCTGTGCTCCTAGAAGGTGGCCAGGGATACTGGGGACCAGAAGACAGTGAGCGCAGATCATCTACTTCAATGTTGCTCTCCCATCTGGCACCCAGTAACCATGGAGATTACCAAGGCCTTGGTTCCCTCAGCTGTGAAGTGGAGGTCATAGGGGCCACTGGCACAATTGTCTGTGATCAGCTGGGGCTGGGGGCAAGTGTCCTCAAGGGTGTGTCTGTGGGAGTCCACAGGTGGGGTAGGCGGATGCCCACTGGTCCCCACATCCTCAGTAACCCCCTGTCCTCTCAGGATCCCCCTTCACCCGTGCCAGCCTTAAGAGCGGGAAGACAGAGAGCTCGTCATACTTCCGGAGGAAGGAGAAGATGTTCCGGTTTTTCATCCGGCGCATGGTGAAGGCTCAGAGCTTCTACTGGGTGGTGCTGTGTGTGGTCGCCCTGAACACACTGTGCGTGGCCATGGTGCATTACAACCAGCCGCGGCGGCTCACCACGGCACTGTGTATGTATCCCTGTCTGTCCCTCAGGTGCCTCCTGAGCCATCTCTGCTCTCAGCCTAGGTACCCTGGTCCATGCCTGGAACCACCCTGGGTGAGACGGGACCCAGCCCCATGTTGCCCAAAGTGTCCCACAGCCCTAGTCAGCCCCCTAGGGCCTCTGTTGGGGCCTGGGCTGTGTCCAGATCTGGAGGGTGGCCTCTCCAGCCTTTGGGTTCCAGAAAGCACAGCTGAATCTGCTAGACCCCTGACCCTCAGCCTAGTGTGAGACTGGTTGAGGGGTCCTGGGCACCTAGGGAAGGATATATGTGAGACAACCAGGGGCGAGCCAGGCCAGGCAGATGGGTGTCCTTCTGGAGAGGGCTTCAGACCACAGACAGGCGACCTAGCCCCATGCCTCTTTCCACCACATGGTTGCTGCTTCTGCTCTGGATTCCTGAGTGGAGAGTCCTGGCTTCTTACCCTCCCCAGGTCCCCCTGGTTACCTTCATTTTTCTTTATAATTGGCTGAATCTGGATGCATTCATGCCCTTCTGTGGAGTGAGCTGACTGTAGTTTCTGTTCCACAAGCCTCAGGACAGGGGCCAGGATGGGCCTTTGACTCTCTGGCCATGTGGATACAGTGTTTCTCTGTGGTCTCCCTTGGGGAAACCAAGGCACAGGCAGGGGGCCTTTGTGACCCATGCAGAGGGGCTCTGGGACTTTGTAGCCAGGAGTACAGGGCCTTTCCAGGCTGCTTGTGTATTCCCCTGGGCTTGCTGGGGAGCTCCAGGCTGGACTGTGTGGGGCACAGCTTTCCTGCCCTATCTTACACCTGGTGGTCCGCACAGCCAGGCCCAGGTCAGAACTGTAGGGCCCAGTGGTCTCAGGTGAGGGTGGATCCTTTGGTCCCCAGCAGCCCTGCCTGAGGGTTGCTGGGCATCCATGCCTCTCACAGGGCTTTCTTGGCTTCTACAGGGACACTGCTTGGCCTTGTTATCATCCTATGCCTAGCTTGAGTGCCTGGTGATTTTCTGGCTGATGTCAGAGGCCAGGCTTACTGTGGGTAACTCGCTCCAAGGAACTGGTTGTCCATGTCCTTATGTAGAAAGTGGGGGTGTTCCCTCCCTGAAATCCCTATCTGTTTGAACGGCACCTGAGTGGGTTGTAAAGCTGTCATTTCTGCTTGACCCAGGTCTGGGCTGCTGTAGACTTGCCCCTGACCGAGGCTCTCTGGACCTGCGCAGCACACTCTTTGGTGGAGGAGATTTTAGGAGCACAGGGGTGGGAGGAGTGTGGGGCCCCCTCTTCCAGTATCTGCTTTATCAGAAGTTGTGTCTGCTGAAGGTCCTGTGTCCCGACAGAGACCGTGGGGGGGGATTCAGAAGCCCTGGGAAGGCTGGGCTGGACTCTGCCCAGGTGTGGACTTTCAGGGGCCTGCCCTTCATACCCTCCTGGTGCCTTGTTCTCCATATGGGCTCTGCTGCCTGCCTACCCCTGCTGCCCTGGCACAACCACAGTGCCTTTGGTCTGACCAGCACTGTGAGAAGTTAAGAGCCAATCCCTGATCAGCCCTTTGGGAGGATAGTCAGAGACAGTGGCCTCACTCTGACACTTAGGACTCCTGGCTTGGCCAGCGGCTGGGCCTGGCTGGGCCTCCTGCTGCCTGTGGCCTTGGCCAACTGGAGCCACGCCATTCTCTTGTGCTGCCTCCCTCCTTCTGATTGGGCTAGGTGAGCAGCATCTGTCTACCTTGAATTCCCAGCACAGCCGTCTAGCCCTGGCATGGCCTCCTTCAGTCCTGAGGCCCGGAAGGGCCAGCAGGACTATTGGAGGGACTCCTGGGCCCAAGACAGACCCCCTCTACTGCTGCTGGGCCCACAGGAACCTCTTTGTGACTCTCTGGAAATGCAAGGGGCGGGGCCTCTTGGCAGCCTTGTGCTGGCCCGGAGTGCAGTAGTGGAGGAGGTCCAGCCTTGGTCAGCAAACATGAGCAGAGCACAAGGCAGCCACAGTGCTGTGGGCATTCTGGGGAGAGATATCTGGGAAGTCCCAGTGGAAAGATGGGAGGTTCTGACAAGGAAGGTGAGGAACCCCACTGTCGGTCAGACATTGGGGTGAGACCAGAGGCAGAAGGACCAGCTGGAGGCTGTAGCCAGGCCTCTCCTTGGGGTAAATGAGGCCCTTTGCCTCATAGCCCCAGGCCCTCCTCTGGTGGGGAGAGGGCACCCTCATGATCCCAGAGCTCACACCTGGGCTGATCTTGGGAGCTTGCTTCCTGCTAAGCCTGTCCTTCTCTCGGTCTCAGAGGCACAGGCCACTCACCACCTTTCAGACTGGAACAGGTACCTCTCCATGTCCCTCTCAATCCATCATTCCTTTCCTGGGCTGAGACTTCGGAGCATGGGACCATAAGCCAGGCCTGGAAGGCTCAGCCCTTGGAAGGCCCAGAGGTCTGGTGTCCTCCAGTGTGGACTGGAGCCAGAGTGGGGGAGGCCTCGAGCTAATCCCCCTCTTCTCCGGCTTCTCCTAGATTTTGCAGAGTTTGTTTTCCTGGGTCTCTTCCTCACAGAGATGTCCCTGAAGATGTATGGCCTGGGGCCTAGAAGCTACTTCCGGTCTTCCTTCAACTGCTTCGACTTTGGGGTGAGTGAGAGGCCTCATCAGGGGGCCCTCAGGGGCCCAGGCTGTGTCCTTTCCTGGGGGTATACACAGTCCCCTCCCATAGACCATGCCCAGTGTGGGTTGGAGTCTGTGACCCTACGTGGGTCAGAAAGGCTACCTGAAGACAGAGAAGAGCAGGAGGCTGACAGGGTGCCAGCCTCATCTGCTCTCTTTCGGTGCGAGGTCACCCTTCCCTCTTCTGATCCCATCTGTGGACTTTCGTGATCAGCTAAAGGCTTCGTAGCTACCTCCATGCCTGGGATCTCACTAACCTGTGGAGGGCTCAGTCTCTCCCCACTGGAGCTCAGGGGGGCTGTGGCCCTGGACAGGCTTGGGTACATCCACCAGCACTTCTGGGGGTTGTGGCATGATAGGCCATGATGGTCCTGCCCACTTTTTGGGGATGGGGCAAGTGGTGGGCCTGGCCTGGGTCTCTCTGCCAACTTCTGTAGGTGAGGGAAGCCTTGAACGCAGTGTGTTTCACGGCCTACCATGACACTTGAGCGCAGAGGGCAAGGCAGGGCAACTGAGAAACTCCTCACCAGAACCTGGCAGGAAGCACAGGACAGTTCCTGGGAGCTGAGCCCAGAGCTTAGGGATGTGGCATTGTAGGCACCAGCCCAGAGGCTGAGTTCTCAGCCTTTCTGCTGGAGGCTGGGAGTGACGGGTGGGCACACTGCCCCCTGAGGGAGGAGGGAGGAGTGGGAGTACTACCTCCTCCAAGGGTTTATTCCAGAGCACTTCAAACCCTCTAGTAAGGAGTGACAAGTGGGAACATTGCCCTGCTAGAAAGGAGTGATGGGTAGGAGCACTGCTCCCTCCAGGAAGGAGTGAAGGATGGGAGCATTGATCCCCCAGGGAAGAGTGAAGGGTGGGAGCACTACCCCCTCAGGAAGGAGTAAAAGGTGGGAGTACTATCCTCCCAGGATGGAGTAAAGGGTGGGAGCACCACCCCCGAGGAAGGAGTGAAGGATAGGAGCACTGCCCCCATCAGGAAGGAGTGACAGGTGGGAGCACTACCTCCCCAGGAAGGAATGAAGGGTGGGAGCACTGTTCCCCAGGAAGGAGTGAAGGGTGGAAGCACTGCCCTCCAGGAAGGAGTGATGGGTGGGAGCACTGCCCTCCAGGAAGGAGTGATGGGTGGGAGCACTGCCCTCCAGGTAGGAGTGAAGGGTGGAAGCACTGCCCTCCAGGAAGGAGTGATGGTTGGGAGCACTGCCCTCCAGGAAGGAGTGATGGGTGGGAGCACTGCCCTCCAGGTAGGAGTGAAGGGTGGAAGCATTGCCCTCCAGGAAGGAGTGATGGTTGGGAGCACTGCCCTCCAGGTAGGAGTGAAGGGTGGAAGCACTGCCCTCCAGGTAGGAGTGAAGGGTGGAAGCACTGCCCTCCAGGAAGGAGTGAAGGGTAGGAGCAGTGTCCCCCTGAGGAAGGAGTGGGGGTACTACCCCCTACAGGAAGGAGTGAATGGTGGGAGCATTGCCCCCCAAGAAGGAGTGAGGGTGGGAGCATTATTTTTCCAGGAAGGAATAAAAGGTGGGAGCACTACTCACCTCAGGAAGGAGTGAAGGTTGGGAGCAGTGTCCCCCCAGGAAGGAGTGAAGGGTGGAACCACTGTCCCCCCAGGAAGGAGTGAGGGTAGGAACACTATCCTCCCAGGAAGGAGTGAAGGATGGGAGCACTGTCCCCCAGGAAGGAGTGAGGGTTAGAGCACTGTCCCCCAGGAAGGAGTGCAGGGTGGGAGCACTGTCCCCTTCAGGAAGGAGTGAAGGGTGAGCACACTGTCCCCCAGGAAGGAGTTAAGGGTGGGAGTGCTGGTCCCCAGGAAGGAATGGGAAGCAGGAGTACCACCCGGCAGGGGAGGGTTTGGAGCTCTGCAGAGTTTGCAGGAGCCAGAGAAGGGCCTGGACTGAGGTAGGAGTCCAGTTAGAAAATTCAGCTCAGTCGGACGTTTTTCTTATGAGCATTGTACTTCTACAGGTGGCAGACATTTGTGTCTGTGATTTTGTTGAATCCTCACAGGACTCATTTTATTGATGCTAATGGCAGACATTGTGTGACTGGCCCAAGGCTGCCCATCAGTTCGAGGGGAGTCAGTGGGTGAGCCTGGCTTTCTGGCCTCAAGGGCAGAGGTTTTGCATCACGCTGTGCTTCTGATCTCTGAGGATGGGAAGGCGGTGGCTGCCCAGGATGCTCTTGAGACGTGGAGACCTGTGATTTTGATAGATGGCTGGGAAGACAGCAACCCTTCTTACCCTTTAACTTCTTGATCACAAAGAAAGTCTAAGTGCATCAGCTGAGGGAGCTGAAAAGATGGAGAGATGTCTGAGATGCAGGGATCTCAGTCTTCTGATCTGAACTATCGCAGGACATGGGGATAATTTGCATATAAACTAACATTCTTCTAACACTTGGCAGCTTTAAACTACAAAAATCTGTCTCACATTTCTGTGGCTTAGGAATTCAGGTGTGGCTTAACTGGGTATCTCTGGCCCAGGGTCCCCCAGGAGGATTCAGACCATTTGAAGGCTAAGGATATGGCTTAACTGGGACTGGAGAATTTGGTTTCGAGCTCATGCATTTGGTTGCTGGAAGGCCGGTTTCCTGGTCATGTGGCCTCTCCATATGCTGCCAGAATGTCCTCAGCATGGCAGCTGTGGTCTGAGAGAGAGAACTGAGAGTACCCAAGACAGAAACTACAGAAACCCTGTCTCGAAAGAAATATCCCACCAGTTTTGCCATATTCTTTTAGTTAGGAGTGAGTCACTGGGCCCAGTGACTGGAGAGGAACATAAGGGGTAAGTCTTACACAAGGATGTGAACACCAGACAGTGCGGACCACTGGGGCCATCTCAGAGGCTGCTTGCCACAGCCTGCCCTCTGGCTCTCAATGGCTCATATCCTTCCCAGTACAAAACACCTTCACCCCACTGACTCCCCAAAATCTTACCTATTACAGCATCAGCTCAAAGTCCAGAATCTCATCCTCAATTAGGTCCAGGTATGCCTGAGGCTCCTTGAGTGTAGTTCCCTAAGTGCAGCAGCCACGGTGCCTCTTAATCTGTTGACCTGTGGAACTAGAGAGTTATCTATGCTCCATACCCAGTGTGCAATGGTAGGGTGGGCATAGGGTAACTGCAACAGATACTCCTTCTCAGAAAGGGGACAGCAGAAAGCTGAGCCACTGGTCCACAGGGATTCTGAAATCCAGCTGGGCACATGCTGGAAATTCTGGAATTGGTTATTACAGCCAGGAAGCCCTCTGCGCTCTTGGTTCTGCCCTTTCACTCTCTTTGCTTTTTCATGAAAGGTAGTTCAGGTTTTTAGCTGAACGGTTTTCTCAGCCTGTTTCCCATTGGTAGAATTTTGGGAATCCAAAGACCTATTTTTGTTTTGTACTGTCTTGATTCTCTCAGTCCAAGTCAGTGATGTCTCTGCATACATGTCCTTTACGAACTTTATGGATATGTTGTGAACCTTCTTGGGGATCACTTTATTAGATAAAAGCTCTACCCACACTGTTAGGCCTTAGACCTTTTCTGACTGTGTTCCTGTTGAGATGCTAAGGGTCAACACCTCCACTGTCCTGGAGAACTCACTGTTTCATTGATTGGACGTGTGAGGTACCCTCAATCTCTGAAGAGCCTGAAAGTGTGGCTGAGTAGTGCTCTGAGGCACCACCTTTGAGTCACAGTCTTGCCCTTGGCTTCATCTTTACACCATGCCCCCTCTCTCTCTTTAAAATTTCAACTTTTATTTAGATTCGGGGGGTGCATGTGCAGGCTTGTTACATGGGTGTATCGTGTGATGCTTAGATTTGGAATACAAATGATCACATTACCTGGTTACTGAGCATAGTACCTGAAAGATAGTTTTAAACCCCTTCCCCCTCCCTCCTCCGCCTGGTACTCCTGAGTGTCTATTGCTCACTTCTTTGTGCCCATGGGTACCCTTGTTTAGCTCCCACTTGTGAGAACGTGTGATATTTGGTTTTCTGTTTCTGCATTAATTCACTTAGGATAATGGCCTCTGGCCACATCCATGTTGCTGCAAAATACATGTTTTTTTTTTTTCCCTTTTCTGTAGCTGTGCAGTCTTCCATGGTGTATATAGACCACATTTTCTTTATCCCATCCACTGTTAACCAGCACCTAAGTTGATTTGTGTCTCTGCTATTGTGAATAGTGCTGTGATGAACGAGTGCGTGTGTCTTTTGGTAGAACGAGTTATATTCCCTTGGGTATATAACCAGTAGTGGGATTGCTGGATCAAATGGTAGTTCTGTTTTAATTCTTTGTGAAAATCTGCAAACTGTTTTCCACGGTGACTGGACTAATTTACATTCCCGCCGACATTCCCTTTTCTCCGTAGCCTCGCCAACATCTGCTGTTTTTTGACTTTTTAGTAATAGCCATCCTGACTGATGTGAGATGATATCTCACTGTGGTTTTGATTGGCATGTCTCTGATTAGTGGTGTTGAGCATTTTTTTTCATATCTTTGTTGAGACCATGTCATTATTATTGTTGAGATCTGGAGAGGCTAAGCATATTCTAAACCAGCAAGTCCTTCCTTCCCTTTGTTTAATGTCACTTTCCTCGGTTTAGTTCTCTACTCCGACATTTGACTGTAAGCAGCAAGGAGACGTCAGGTGACACCTTAAGCACTTGGCTTGGAGATCTCCTGAGGTTGATCTCCTGGTTTACTATGTAATGTTTTCTACTTTTTACACAGCTGCATGCAACAATGTGGCTAAACTTTCTGCCAGTACACAACAGGGCCCTTCCTCTGGTTTCCTATGAAATTTTCCTCACTTTCCTACAGACCCTGATGTGCAGCATGCTTAATGTCTAAAATTCTATGAATTGTGTGTTCAGTGCATGTTAGCCCTTCACTAATATACTGCTCAGTGTCCATCCTCTGGTTGTAAAACAACTCCCCCATTTTAGATTTTTTTTTTTTTTTTTTTTTTGAGATTGGGTCTTGCTCTGTTACCAGGCTGGAGTGCAGTGGTACTATCTCAGCTCAGTGCAACCTCCGCCTCCGGGATTCAAGCGATTGTTTTGCCTCAGCTTCCTGAGTAGTTGGGATTGCAGGTGCGTGCCACCACGCCCAGCTTATTTTTTTAGTAGAGAGGGAGTTTCACCATGTTGGCCAGGTCTCAATCTCTTGACCTTGTGATCCACCTGCCTTGGCCTCCCGAAGTGCTGGGATTATAGGCGTGAGCCACTGCGCCTGGCCCACATTTTAGGTTTTTATCACAGCATCACCCCAATTCTGATTCCAAAATCTGTATTGACTTTTCTTGCTGGAGAACAAATTATTCAAAAGTTTAGTGACATAAGAAAAAAAAAATATATTATTTCACTGCTCCTATGAGTCAGGAATCAGGCTGGCTTAACTGGGTGCACCTGGCTTATAGTCTGTGTCAAGGCTGCAGTCTTCTCAGGCTCATTTGGGGCTGGAGAATTCACTTCTAGCCTCATGCTCATTATGGATGTCAGTGGGCCTCAAAATATCTGCTTCTAGGCTCACTCATGTGGCTGCTGGCAGGCCTCTGTTCCTGGTCACATGGCTTCTCCCACCTCCTGGAGTGTCCTCATGACACGATACCTGGTGTTCAGAGAAAGAGAGCCAATAGTTCCCAAGACAGAAACCAGTCCTTTTGTAATCTAATCTCAGAGGTGACATCCCATCACTTTTGCTGTATTCTGTTTACTAATAGTGAGTCACTAGGTCCAACCTATCCTCAAGGGAATAGCATTGTACAAGGGAGTGAATATTGGGGGGTGTGGATTACTGAGGCCATCTTAGAGGCTGCCTACTACATGAACCAGTGAGGAAAAATGTTGAGAATTCGTGGAAAATAGGGGAGATGCTGGAAGACTGACAATGAGAAGAAACCTTATTTAGAAACTACAGTCTTCAACCCTAGGCAAACATCTGAACAATTTGCTAGGGCAGAGAAAAGTTGGTGGTGATGCTCAGGGCCACATGTGATCACCAAGAACAGATGGTGCTCTTTGGCAAGACTGAGGTGGCAAGCTCACCCAATTTATTGTATTGATAGGGTTATCACAGGTGCTGTGGATATTGGTGTAGTTGGTTGTTAACAAGGCATTTGATATTCTCTGAATGGTACATCAGTGGACAAAGTAGAGAAATGTGCAGCAGGTGACTGTACATGTGAGTTGATCCATAAATGGTGCACAGCCATACCCAGATATGCTGGTTAGCAGATTAGTGTCCCCTGTAGGGAAGTCTCTAGAGATGTGCCACAGGGCTCTGTCTTAGCATATTGGTTATTCTCTCAGTGACTTGGTGAGAACATTGATGTTAAGCTCATCAGATTTGCAGTTGATGTGAAATTTGTGGAAATGACTGAAACCTTGGAAAATATATGTCCCAAATACAATATAACTGAGTTTGAGAGATTAAGGCTCTCAACATTTGAATTCTCCACACCAGTTGCAGAAGGGTGACTTAGAGGAAATGAGACTTACACTCATGAAGAAGACCTGGGGGTTCCTGCTGACTGTGAGCCCAGATTGTGCCCCTTGAGGTATGGTGGCCTGGCAGAGAATTCAGTTTCAGGCCCCTTGCTTGTCCTGTCCAGAGGGAAAGGAGGTGAAGGGTCTGCTGTGTTCCAGCCCCCTTGGTCTGTCCTTTCTGTGTCCTTCACACCAGGCCCTGACCAGCACGGCCCTCCTCCAGGTCTGTCTGAGGAATGGCTGGAAGGAGGTGCACGCTGACACACAGCTTACCGACAGTGACGGTGCATGAAACAAATGAGCAGGCTTGCCGTAATCTGTTCTTGGTGGCATGTGCTGGTTCCTGGTCATTGGGAGAAGAAAAGACTCAAGATTTATGAATCTGGATATCTTGGAGCAGTAGCAGAACCAGGGAGGGGAAGTTGCAGGGAGATAGATTTTGCTAGTCTGTGAGAGAACAGTGTTAACAGTTAGGGCTGTCTGAAAGTTTGCCCAACTCCAGAGGTGTTGAAGAAGATACTCCTGTCACCAGACTGTGGCCAAGCACAGGGGATATTTGACCAGGTAGTTATAAGATCTGCCAGGAAGCCAGCCATCCTAACCTAGTCCATGTCCTGTGTCCTCCTGGTGCATCTGTGGTTGGGGTAGGAGGGAGGGAGCACAGGTACCGGGACTGTTGGGACTCTACAGCTTACCCCAAAGGCTACAAGGCTCAATGTGAGATGTGTGCCTTGTGTTGCCCTGTCTGACTTGATTGTCAGACAGGGAAGCAGGATGATTCCTTATGAAGAGATGCAGCCACACAGAGCGCACATGCAAGCAGATGCAGTGCATCCAAGGCTAACGCTGTCCCATTGCAGGTCATTGTGGGGAGCGTCTTTGAAGTGGTCTGGGCAGCCATCAAGCCGGGAAGCTCCTTTGGGATCAGTGTGCTGCGGGCCCTCCGCCTGCTGAGGATCTTCAAAGTCACGAAGTATGTCCCCTGTGCTCCCAGGCAGGTGTAGGGTGGAGAGGGTGTGGATCAGCCACACAGCTCCTAAGGACTCCTTGTCTCCAGGAGTTCACAGCACCTGGAAGCTCTCTCGCTGTGGCTTATGGTTGGTTTAAATACAAAAGATGGTTCCAGAATAGCCTTGTGGTGGAGCCACATCTGCCCTCAGGGCCATCCCTGACCGGCCTCTGTGCTGCCGGCACACCCTTTAGTTGTCTTGTTCACTTGCTGTCCTCGATTGTGGGCCATCTCCTCTCTTGAAACCACCACCCCATCTTCCTGGCCTTCAGAGGTGACTTTGGTTTGTAGTTAATGAGGAAAACAGAAGTCATTGGATGGAAGCTTTTCCATAGTCTAGCCCCTAAGTCTGCCCACCTCCCCTGTAGCCCCATCCCTGGAGAGCCTGTGTGCACCCTGCAATGGCCCTGAGCTTCTCACTGAGCCAGCCTGGCCCCTGCCTGGCCCCCATGCCCAGGCCTGCTTTCTCCACTCTGCACCTTGCCGACGATGGCAGCGAGAAGACCGTGTTTATCGTTATGTCCCACTTGACTCTGGAAGTTAGTTGATCCAGTTTCTCTACAAAGAGTCTGAAGCCCAGGAAGTGGCAGATACAAGTAGTGAGAGGAGGACCAGGGCGAAAACCCTTCCCCTTGCTGCCAGAGTTGTGGGGAAGAGAGAGAAACCTTCCTCACAGCAGTCCCATCAGCAGCAAAGATTGCACTGCGGACGTTCCTGAGCAGCTGGACCTACCAGACGCACGCATGGGCCAGCACAGACCTCTGTGTGTGTCTTTGGCAGCCTGCATCACGGCAGCTGCAGGGCCCAAGGAGCAGAGCTGCTGACACTGAGCCAGTGCAGGGCGAGGTCATAGGTGACCAAGACAACCTCTCAGAAGCTCACTGACCTCCCTAGGGCAACTGAAATGCCATTGGTCTTTTCCAATCCATTTTGAATCCAAACCCAAGACCATAGGAAGATATGAAGCTATAAAGGCAGAAGAGGTTTGGGCAGAGTTAGGTCCCGCTAGGCCCATGAACCCTCACCGGCACTCTGTGCCGGTATCCTCAGACTCCTGTTGCCTTCCCAGAACCTGCTGGTGCAAGGCTCCAGGAAGTGACCACAGGGATGCCTTTACCCCACCTCCGGGTCTGGCTTCTTGGGCTCCATTTTCTCCCAGGAAGTAGGTGACCCCTGTCTTGAGGCAGGCTGGCCTGGACCCCTGCTAGTCCCACGAGAAGGCTCAATTCCTTTCCCAGAGTCTTCCAGCCCATTTGCCATTAGCCCTCAGGTATTTTGTAAGAGAATCCATGGAGGATAGCGGGGCCTCTGTTGGGGGCGCCAGGGAGAAGGACACAGTTTGGGAGCTCAGGGGTGCCCAGGGATAGAGTGAGCACAGAAGGAGATCAGTGTCTATCCTGTAGTCCTTCCACTCCAGGGAGACGTGATGGCATGTGCAGAGGCACAGGGGCATGAGTGACTGGCCCCTCTATTGCCATCAGCAGCCTCAGTGGTGCCTGTGTGCCATGGGGACCCATGCCTGAGCAGGGCACAGTCACTGTCCTCTGGGATGGGGGTGTTGAGGGATACCACCATGTGGTGCTGCCCTACAAGCTCTCCATGCCACATATCCCTGGTCCCTGGTAAGGAGGCGCTGGAGCCAGGGTCTGTGCCACCGGCCACAGCGCTCACAGAAGATCTGCTCCAGGTTCTAGTGCAACTCTTCCTCCCGCTGTAGGCCGATGACAATAGTT
This sequence comes from Leontopithecus rosalia, assembly GCA_028533165.1. Lineage (NCBI taxonomy): Eukaryota > Metazoa > Chordata > Mammalia > Primates > Cebidae > Leontopithecus > Leontopithecus rosalia. The sequence continues at coordinate 27,711,856 of CM052648.1, read as the reverse complement.
GTGGGCCTTGCTTCACGTGGCACTGGTCTGAGACACTTGGTGGCTGATAGGGCATTGAGGGGTGAGGGGCAGGGAGGGCTGAGCATGAAGTTTGGGATTGGGCCTGGTCACCTGGGTGGTGGTCTCATCCTCCTGAATCTAGTGACAGGGAGCAGTTCGGGAGGATGAAGTGAGTCCTGCACTGGGTGTGTGTTTCTCTACCATCCCATGGGGCCCTCAGGGAGAGAAGTCCAGGGCAGTGGGCCTGGAACTCCAGAGAAAAGCTCTAACTTCACATCTAGATGTGCGGCCCTTAGTGTTTAGAAAGTCACTGGAGCCATAAGTGTGGCTGCAGAGAGCCATGAGTATGAAGTCAGCATCTGGAGCTGGCTCAGACCCTCTGCCCATCCCCGCAGGTACTGGAGCTCCCTGAGGAACCTGGTGGTATCCCTGCTGAACTCCATGAAGTCCATCATCAGCCTGCTCTTCCTGCTCTTCCTGTTCATTGTGGTCTTTGCCCTGCTGGGGATGCAGCTGTTTGGGGGACAGTAAGTGGGCCCAGGAGGGAGAGAGTTCAAGGCTGGGGGCTTTCAGGAAGACAGAGCTCGGAGCAGACAGCACTGCCCAGGCTGCCTCCACCCACCTTCCCACCAGGAGGGTCCTCAGAGGGGCCAGTGTGCAGCGGTCTGCAGCCTGCCAGCAGGTTGAGGCCATGCTGGAGCCCACAGGTGCTGCATGGCTGCTGACGGGACTGCGGCTTTCCAAGCCTTCCTATTTTCCTCAGGTTCAACTTCCAGGATGAGACTCCTACAACCAACTTTGATACCTTCCCTGCCGCCATCCTCACTGTCTTCCAGGTAGGGCCCCTGCTGTGCACATTGGTGGCATGCCCAGCTCCAGGCTCCCCTGGGTACTGGGAAGGTGGCCTTTCCTGTCATTTCCTCCCTTGTTCCTCCACATGGCCCAGATTGCCGACTTTCAGACAGAGCCTTTCTCAGACAAGGCAAGCACAGGCAGTCAGCAATGTGCAGATCTCCAGGTTCAGGGACCCCAGCCCCAGCGGTGAAGGAAGCTAGATTCTGTGGCAGCACCATAGTGAGCAAATGTAGTTTTCTGGGGGCCCAGCTGGGCTTCAAGCCACCAGTTTATCTTTTGGCTCCTGGGACTTGCATGCACTTCTCTCTATTATCTTCTGAGAACAAAAAACAAAGCCTTCCCTAAACTTGTCACTCTGCTATCTCAGATCCCAGTGACCCCCTCAGTTCTCATCTATATCTGGGAAACATTACCCCGCTTAGCTCCTCGGAAAGTGAGGACTGAGGGCCCATATTTCTGTATGACAGAGACCTTGTTGGCTCACGCAGCCTCTGCCCTCTTGGAGGGTTCCCTTTGATGACTTTCTTGGTTGGGTATTCTTCCCTTTCGTAGGGCTGTGGCCCCCACAGTCTTGCCCACAACTGGCCTTACTGATGAGATAATGCCATGCATTTCTGTCCTGTGAAATGTACTTGGATGCCATGTCAGAGATTGAACAGGATGGCGGCTGTTGTCTTGTGATGCCTCTTAGGGAAGCCCGACAGGCTGTGTTTGCGCCAGTCCAGGGGCTCAGCTTGACTCCCTGGCCTCTGGGGCTGCTGATTCTACCCCTGGCTAGGGCTGGAGCCTACAACCTATGTGAAGAGAGGGGTGCTATGATCCCACTCTCTCAAAGGGAGGAGTCTTTCCAGCAGACCATTCAAACCAAATTAGACGACTGGCTGAAAGAGGAGTTCTGTCCTAATTTACACCACATTTCCCTTTTCTCATGTCTTCCCACTCACCCTCACCCTAACTGGGCTGGAGCCTATGGCCTGCCAGCTCCCAGACACTGCCAGGCAGAGCCAGCTCTTCTCCCACAGGCACATCTGCTCCAGGCCTGTCAGGGCCTTGCTGTTCCCATCCCTTCTTCCTCTCTGGTCTCATGTTTGAGTCACTGCATCTTTGCTTCTCCTCTCATTCCCTGAGTGGGGGTCACTTGTCAGCCCCCAACTGTCCTCCCTCTTTCTGACTTGAAAGCCTTGTGACTTCCAGACTTTGGTCTCCCAGATGTTTTTGAGCTCTTAGTGGGTGAGAGGACCTATGTCAGCCTCTGGGACAGAGATGGGTGGTCTTCAAGCCGCACTGATGAAGTCACAGCCCTGGTGCTGCCTGTAGGGTCCTGCTTATCAGGCAAGGCAAACTGGGAGGAGCACATTCCTGTCAAAGCAGCTGAAACATGAGGAGTCTGGGGTGGCAAGTAGGTGGCCGGTATGGGACGGGAAGCTCCAGGGGTGGGCGGGCCAGGCTGAAGCTTTGCCCTGTGGGAGCTGTTGGAGGAAGGGGCTCCATGCCAGGGAGATGGCGTGATGACCAAAGCCATGCTTTCCCATGTTTTTTGCAAGAAAAGACCTGAACGCAGTGAGGGAGAGAAGTTGAAGTTGGGAGGAAAGTAGGTTTTTCTGATCAGATGATGCTCTGATTCAGACATTACGTGGCCCCTGCTCTGAACACAGCAGTAAGATAAAAAATGCATTTAGAAATTAAAATGACCTAGACAAGCAAAAACAAAATCTCTGAGGAATGGAAATGAAAGAGCACATACAATGGTGAGAAACGGCAGAGACCCAGGCACAGGGACACAGCCTGAGAAGGGCAGATGGGCTTGGGAGTCTGAGTCCAATGGCAGCGGAAGCATGCAGGTGTGGCTCAGCCCCCTTTGAGCACTGGGGAAGGTGCCTGGGCCCTTTGGAGGAGGCTGAGGAGGGCTGAAGTCTGTTCAGCTGGAGGAGACCAGCAAGGCTGCAGGGCAGGGCAGACTGGTGGCTAGGCCTGTAATTCCCACAGGAGAATCTGGATCATGGGCCTGAGATCCCAGAGTGGGAACTCCTGCTTCTGAATGGGGTTGGTAGTGGGGAAGGGAGGGCATGTGACAAGGAAGAAAGCAGCTTCAGCTGTGCTCATGGTGGATCTGCAAACAGGCCTGGGAACAGCCAGCGTCCCAGACAGTGCCAACAACATCTACAGTCAGAAGATGTAATCACTCCCAAAGAAAAGCAACTAACAGAACAAACACAGATGACTTTAAACTGAATATGCCTAATATCCTCCAAGGGGTAAGGGAGAACCAGTTTTAAAAAATCCACAAAATTATGAAAAAAGGCACCTAAGAACAAAGAAAAGACCTAAATCAAATCCTGTAAATGAAATATATAGCTGCTTATATTTACATAGAGTGAACCGTACAGCAGACATGATCGGAGAGAGCATGGGTGAGCTGGAGGATACTGTGGGGCTGAGCGAACTGGGCTGGAGATGAGGTCGTGAGGCTTCCTGGAGAGAAAGAAGTGAGGGTGGGCCGGAGTGGAGGATCTCATGTGAGGTGCGAAAGAGAGGGTGGCCAGTGCCCCTCCTGTGTGAGTCCTGGAGAGCATGTGCTCAGATGGCCAAATGGGATAGGCAAATAATTCCAGACCTAGACAAATTATGATCTCAAGAAAATATTAAATGCTGCCCTAGAAAAACAGATTTCCTAAAAAGAATGACAGTAGTCTGATGGCCAACGTCTTATGAGTGACAGATGCCAGAGGGTCATGGAGAAGTCATGGAAACATTGGGTTACAGTCATGATTCGCTAAGAATTCTGAATCCAGAGAGCCGTGATTTAAGTGTGAGGGCAGAGCTAAAGACGCTTTCAGACACAAAGAGGAATGAGTTACCATGGTCCCCCACCTCCCAGATCATTTGAAAGCACTACAAAGGCTTATACATTTATTAAAGTGGATGATATAGAATAAAAATACTAATGTATTTTTATACTTACCCAAGAATAACCCAAGAAAAAACAGGAAATGGAACCAGTTCAGAAATTGAATAATTAGGTCAGAATCGGATTAAGATGGCAGGAGGCAGGACTAGCTTGCAGCTCCTTCTTGGACAGACAGAGCAGCGTGCGGAGGCTCACATCATGAACTTTTGCTCCAAGAACTACCACAGGAGCATAACAGGAAAGCTGAGAGAATCTGCAAACCCTCTGAACGGGATCACCACTGCAGGCTCCCTGAGATGTCAAAAAACTGTGAGTCTGCTTGCTTTCTCAGTGCGGAGGCTGATGGTGTGGGGCAAGTTCTCAGCCCTGGGCACTGGCTGCCTGGAAATAGACTCAGTGCTGTTGGTGGGCACAGTGGGAGTGAGACCGGCCTTTTGCACTGTGGGCTGTGTGGGAATGGGGTGAGGCCTGTGACTACTGGCTTTCCCTCACTTCCCTGGTGACCTGAATGACTAACAGCCTTAATCCCCCTGGGAACATAACTCCATTGGACTGGGACCCATACCCCTATCCTCCACAGCAAGCCCCGCCCAAGGAGAGTCAGCTCAGACACACAATCCCTGCCCCCATCTGGTGGTTTTTCTCTACCCACCCTGATTGCCAAAGACAAAGGTTGTACTCTCCTGGGGCTCTATGGCACTGCCCACCCCTGAGAAACCTGAATACTTAATTAGGCTGCCTTAGGGCAAGTTTGCATCCTCTCTACAGGACCTCAGCCGATGCTCTCTTAAAAGTGCCACCTCCTGGCTGGAGGCCAACCAATACAAAACCAGCACACTAAACAAAAATGCAACCAAGGACCCTCACAGAGTCCATTTCACTCCCTTGCTACCTCCACCAGAGCAGGTGCTGGTATCTGCTGCTGAAAAATCTGAAGATGGCTCACATCGCAGGACTCTTCACAGACACTCCCCAGTACCAGCCTGCAGTCCAGTAGCTCCGCTGGGTGGGTAGACCCACAAGAGCTAAAACAATCATTGCAGTTTGGCTCTCAGGAAGCCCCATTCCTAGGGGCAGGGGAGAACACCACATCAAGGGAACCACCCCCGTAGGATAAGAGATTCTGAACAGTAGCCCTTGATTCCCAGAGTCTACCCAAATGAGAAGGAACAGCAAAACAATTCTGGTAATATGACAAGGTTCTTAACATACCCCAAAAGATCACACCAACTCACTAGCAAAGGATCCAAACCAAGACAAAATCTCTGAATTGTCAGAAAAAGAAATCTGAAGGTTGGTTATTAAGCTAATAAGGAAGTACCAGATAAAGGTGAAATTCAACTTAAATAAATAAAAAACATGATATAGGATATGAAAGGAAAATTATTCAATGAAATAGCATAAATAAAAAACTTGCAATTTCTGGAAATTAAGGACACACTTAGAGAAATGCAAAATGCACTGGAAAGTCTCAGCAATTGAATCAAACAAGCCAAACTAGCTGAAGAAAGAACTTCAGAGCTCAAAAAAAAGGCTTTTGGATTAACCATATTCATCAAAGACAAAGACAAAATAATTTCGAAAAACGAATGAAGCCTCCAAGAAGTACGGGACTAAGTTAAGTGTCCAAACCTAAGAATAATTGGTGTTTCCGTGGAGGAAGAGAAATCTAAAAGTTTGGAAAACATATTTGAGGGAATAATTGAGGAAAACTTCTAGCCTTGCTAGAGATCTACACATCCAAATACAAGAAGCTCAAAAAATGTCTGGGAAATTTGTTGCAAAAGAAATTCATTGCTAGGCACATAGTCATCAGGTTATCTAAAGTCAAGATGAAGGACAGATGCTTTGCTGTGAGGCAAAAACATCAGGTAACCTATAAAGGAAAACTATCAGATCAACGGAAGGTTTCTCAACAGAAACCTTACAAGCCAGAAGGGATTGATTAGGGTCCTATCTTTAGCCTCCTTAAACAAAACAATTATCAGCCAAGAGTTTTGTGTCCAGTGAAACTAAGCCTCATAAATAAAGGAATGATACACTATTTTACTGACAAACAAATGCTGAGAATTTGCCAGTACCAAGCCAGCACTATGAACTGCTAGATGGAGCTCTAAGACTTGAAAAAAATCTTTAAAATACACCAAAATAGAACCTTCTTAAGGCATAATTCAACAGGACCTATATAATACTAACAAAAAACACCATAGAATAGTATCTTACATCTTAGTAGTAATGTTGAATGTAAATGACCTAAATGCTCCACTTGAAAGATGGCAGAATGGATAAGAATTCACCAACCGTGTTTCTGCTGTCTTGAGGAGACTCGCCTCACACATAAGGACTTATGTAAACTGAAAGGAGTGGAAAAATATTGTATTTGCAAATGGAGATGAAAAGTGAGCAGGAATACATTCTTAGATCAGACAAAACAGACTTTAAAGCAACATCAGTTACAAAAGACGAAGAGGGACATTATATAATGATAAAATGCCTTATCCAACAGGAAAATATCATAATCCTAAATATATATGCACCTAACACTGAAGCTCTCAAATTTATAAAACAATTATTACTAGATCTAAGAAATGAGATCGATGACAACACAATACTAGCTGGGGACTTTGATACTCCACTGACAGCACTAGACAGGTCATCAAGACAGAAGGTCAACAAAGAAGGAATGAACTTAAACTATACCCTGCAACAAATGGACTTAACAGATCTTTACCAAACATTCTACTCAACAACTGCAGAATTCTATTCATTAGCACCTGGAACATTCTCCATGATGGACCATATGATAGGCCACAAAACAAGTCTCAGGAAATTAAAAAAATTAAATTATATCAAGTACTGTCTCAGACCACAGTGGAATAAAATTGGAAATCAACTCCAAAAGGCACCCTAAAACCATGCAATACATGGAAATTAAATAACCTGCTCCTGAATGATTGTTAGGTCAACAATGAAATCAGATGGAAATTTAAAAAAATCCTTGAACTGAATGATAACAGTGACACAACCTATCAAAACCTCTGGGATACAGAAAAGGCAGTGCTAAGAGGAACGTTCATAGCCTTAAATGCCTACATTAGAAAGACTGAAAGAGCAAAAATAGACAATCTAAAGTCACATCTCACGTAACTGAAGAAACAAGAACAGTCCAAACCCAAACCCACTAGAAGAAGAGAAGTAATGAAGATCAGAGCAGAAAGAAATGAAATTGAAACAAAAAATTACAAAAGATAAACTGAACAAAAAAGCTGGTTCTTGGAAAACATAAATAAAATTGATAGAACATTAGCGAGATTAACCAAGAAAATAGAGAAGAACCAGATAAACTCAATTAGAAATGAAATGGGAAATATTGCTACTGATACCACGGAAATACGAAAGAGTATTCAAAGCTACTGTCAACAACTTTGTGCACATAAAGTGGAAAACCTAGAGGAGATGGATAAATTCCTGGAAAGATAAAACCATCCTAGCTTTAATCAGGGGGCATTAGATACGCTGAACAGACCAATAACAAGCAGCGAGATTGAAATGGTAATAAAAAAAAATTACCAACTGAAAAGGGTCCAGGACCACATGGATTCACAGCAGAATTCTGTCATAGAGAAGAATTGGTACCAATCCTGTTGACACTATTCCACAAGCTAGAGAAAGAGGGAATCCTCCCTACATTATTCTGTGAAGCCAGTATCACCCTGATACCAGGAAGGCATAACCAAAAGAAGAAAACTACAGACCAATGTCTATTATAAACATAGATGCAAAAATCCTAACAAAATGCTAGCTAACCAAATCTAACAGAATATCAAAAAGGTAATCCTCTGATATCAAGTGGGTTTCATGCCAGGGATGTGGGATGGTTTAACATATGCAAGTCAATAAGTGTGATATACCATGTAAACAGAATTAAAAACAAAAATCACATGGTCATCTCAATAGATGCAGAAAAAAAGCATCTATTGAGATGCTTTCAACAAAATCCAGCATCCCTTTATGAGTAAGCCCTCAGCAAAATCAGCATAAATGAGACATACCTTAACGTAATAAAAGCCACCTGTGACAAACACACAGGCAACATAATACTAAACTGGGAAACATCTGAAACCATTCCCCCAATAACTGAAATAAGACAAGGATGCCCACTCTCATCACTGCTCTTCAGCATAGTACTGGAAGTCTTAGCCAGAGAAATCAGACGAGGAAAAAAAGAGAGGGCATCCAAATCGGTAAAGAGGAAGTCAAACTGTCCCTCTTTGTTTGCTGATGATATGATTGTTTATGTAGAAAACCCTAAAGACTCCTCCAAAAAGCTCCTAGAACTGATAAAAGAATCCAGCAGTTTCAGGATACAAAATTAATGTACAGAAATAAGCAGCTCTTTTATGCACTAACAGTGATAATCAAATCACTGAACTCAGCCCCTTTTACCGTAGCTGCAAAAAAAGGAAAATACTTGGGAATATACCTAACCAAGGTGGTGAAAGACCTCTACAAGGAAAACTATAAAACACTGCTGAAAGAAATCGCAGATGACACAAACAAGTGGAAACACATCCCATATTCATGGATGGGTAGAATCAATATTGTGAAAATGACCACACTGCCAAAAGTGATCTACAAATGCAACACAATTCCCATCAAAATACCACCATCATTCTTTGGAGAACTAGAAAACACAGTCCTAAAAGTCAGATGGAACCAACAAAGAACCCACATAGCCAAAGCAAGACTAAGCAAAAAAGGCCAGGCATGGTGGCTTACGCCTATAATCCCAGCATTTTGGGAGGCTGAGGTGGGCAGATCACTTGAGGTCAGGAGTTTGAGACCAGCCTGCCCAACATGGTGAAACCCTGTCTCTACTTAAAAACAAACAAACAAAAACATAAATTAGCCGGGTATGGTGGCGTGCACCTGTAATCCCAGCTACTTGGGAGGCTGAGGCAGAAGAATCACTTGAACCCGGGAGGCAGAGGTTGCAGTAAGCTGAGATCATGCCATCCATTGACTCCAGTCTGGATGGCAAGAGTGAGACTCGATCTCAGAAAAGAAAAAGAAGACGAATTAAAAAGAACAAAGCTAGAGGTATCACATTACCCAACTTCAAACTATGCTATTATCCAACTTCAAATTATGCTATTATCCAACTTCAAACTATGCTATTATCCAACTTCAAACTATGCTATAAGGCCATAGTCACCAAAACATGGTACTGGTATAAAAATAGGCGCATAGACCAATAGAACAGAATAGAGAACACAAAAATAAACCCAAATATTTACAGCCAACTGATCTTCAGCAAAGCAAACAAAAACATAAAGTGGGGAAAGGACACCCTATTCAACAAATGTTGGGATAATTGGTAAGCCACATAGAAGAGAATGAAACTGGATCCTCACCTCTCACCTTATACAAAAATCAACTCAAGATGGATCAAAGACTTAATCAAGACCTGAAACCACAACAATTATAGAAAATGTTGGAAAAAATCCTTCTAGATATTGGGTAGGCAAAAACTTCTTGATCAAGAACCCAAAACCAAATGCAACAAAAACAAAGATAAATAGATGGGCCTTTAATTAACTAAAAAGTTCTGGACAGCGAAAGAAATAATCAGTAGAGTGAACAGACAACCCACAGAGTGGGAAAAAAACCTTCACAATCTGTACATCCGACAAAGAACTAATATCCAGAATATACAAAGAACTCAAATCAGCAAGAAAAAAATCCCATTGAAAAGTGGGCTAAGGACATGAATAGACAATTGTCAAAAGAAGATACACAAAAGCATATGTAAAAATGCTGAACATCACTAATGATCAGGGAAATACAAATCAAAACCACAGTGTGATACCACCTCCTGCAAGAATGGTCATGATCAAAAGATTAAAAAATAATAGATGTTGGTGTGGATGTGGTGAAAAGGGAACACGTTGACACTGTTGGTGGTAATGTAAATTAGTACAACCACTATGGAAAATGTGGAGGTTCCTTAAAGAACTAAAAATACATCTACCATTTGATCCAGCAATTCCACTTCTAGGTATCTAACCAGAGGAAAAGAAGTCATTATATGAAAAAGGATACTTGGACATGCATGTTTATAGCAGCACAGTTTGCAAGTGCAAAAATATGGAACCAACCCAAATGCCCATCAGTCAACGAGTGGATAAAGAAAATGTAGTATATACCAGTATACTATGGAATACTATTCAGCCATGAAAAGGAATGAAATAATGGCATTTGCAGCAACCCGGATGGAATTGGAGACTACTGTTCTAAATGAAGTAAGTCAGAAATGGAAACCCAAACATTGTATGTTCTCCCACTCTTTAAGTGGGATCTGAGTTATGAGGATGCAAAGGCATAAGAATGATACAGTGGACTTCGGGCATTTGGGGGAAAAGGGTCGGAGGGGGATTAGGAGTAGAAAACTACATATTGAGTACAGTGTACACTGCTTGGGTGACAGGTGCACCAAAATCTCAAGAGATCATCACTAAAGAACTTACTCATATGACCAAACATCACCTGAAATAAAAAATAATTTAAAAAGAAATTTAATAATTAAAAATATCCTACTTAAGTTACCAAGTTCAGATAGTATTATGGGTAAATTCTGCGATTTAAGAAGTTATTCCAATTTTATACAGACTCCTCCACAGAATATAAAAAAGGATAGCTCGCCACTCATTGAAGCTAGAGTAACCTTGATAATGAAAAAACTAAACAAGGATGCTAACAGAAAAGAAAAATACAGGTCACTGCTGCAAACACAGAAGCAAAGTATCCAGGGGAAAACTAATGCAATCTAGATATTCTTTTTTTTTGAGACAGAGTCTCACTCTGTCACCAGGTGCCAGGCTGGAGTGCAGTGGCGTGATCTCAGCTCACTGCATCCTCTGCCTCTCAGGTTCAAGCAGTTCTGCCCTAGCCTCCCAAGTAGCTGGGACTACAGGTGTGCGCCAGTACACCCAGCTAACTTTTGTATTTTTTAGTAGAGATGGCATTTCACCATGTTGGCCAGGATGGTCTCATTATCTTGACCTCGTGATCCGCCCGCCCTGGCCTCCCAAAATGCTGGAATTGCAGGTGTGAGCCACGACGCCCGGCCAATCTAGATCTTCCTAAAAATTATTTTTATAGTTGGCTGAAATTTTTCCTAGAAATGCAAGATAATTCAACATTAGAAAACCTATGAATGTGATTTGTCACACTAACAGATTAAGGTGGATAAAAACTCTGTATGATCAGAGAAAGCACTGAACTAGCACAAGCACAGTCAGCCAGAGGTGAGAAAAGCAGAGATGAGATGGCAGATGTTGCTGGTGGCTGAAATTGGGTGATGGGCACATAGGGCTCATTGTACTCCACTCTGTGTATGCTTCAAATGTCAATGAAAAATTTTTTCTAAAAAAACATTAGACCTAACACTGCTTCTAAATAAAACCTCTTAGCAGGTTACATTAGCATCAGGGGTCTTAGCACAGTAGAACAAGAAACAATGAAATAAAAATTCTCAGGATTGACAGAAAAATGTCTTTATTTACAGATGAAATATTTATATACAGAAAACTCAAGTGCTGTCATTGCAGATGGTATCTATGTAGAAAAACATGAAATTGGATTCCTACTTTGTGCCAAGTATGTAAATGAATTCTAGACAGATTAAAAGACAAATAGTGTAGTTTGAAAGGACAAAGTATAAAAACAAGTAACTCACAGGAGAAGAAACTAGGCTGATGCAAAACTCCGTAAAAACTATGATCAGTTTTACTGTAGTCAGGAAAATGCAGATTAAACCTGCGATTAAACAACCATTTCCACCTGTCAGTTTAGCCAAAAGTAAGAAATCTAACAATATTAAGATTTAGAGAAGTGGAGAAATTAGGGGTTCTTTATGCTGTTGATGGGTTGATAGAACCACTTAGAAGAGAAATTCATTATATCCTGTCCACTGGAATTGGCACGAGCAGTTCCTGCCAGGTATATGCCCTGGAAATTTCTTGCCCAAGTGCACAAGGAAACCTGTAAAGCCATCCTCGCAGCATTATTTGTAATAACAAAAAACTGAAAATCAGCATTTCACCATCTGGGGAATGGATAAGAGAAAAGTGATCTACTTGTGCAGAAGGTAAAATGGATGCCCTAGAACTAAATGTATTCATAGCATATGTTTCTATTTAAGGATGAACAATGTGTGAAACAATGTCATATACTGTCTATGATACGTATGTAGTAAAAGTATAAAAGCTTGCACAGCAATGAGGAGTACCAAATTCAGGACATGGTTTTCCTGGTGGTGGGGTGGGACTTGCTGGGAGGTGGGACAGGGAGAGGAATGAGACTGGGGAGTTCAAACCACATTTTGATGTTTTATTTCTTAAGCTGTATAGTGGGTACATAGAGGTTTGTTAAATTATTCATTACATCCTTCTGAGTGTTCAAATATTTTTATAATTGAAAAATAAAGGGACAAGAAAAGATGAACTAACTAAACATTTCCCAAAAGAAAGCTAGTGTAGGCCTGGCACAATGGCTCATGCCTGTAATCGCTGCACTTTGGCAGGCCAAGGTGCATGGATCACTTGAGGTCTGGAATTAGAGACCAGCCTGGCCTACATGGTGAACCCCTGTCTCTACTAAAAATATGAAAAATGAACCGGGCATGTTGGCACTGAGGTGGGAGAATTGCCTGAACCTGGGAGGCAGAGGTTGCTGTGAGCTGAGATTGTGCCACTATACTCCAGTCTGGGTGGCAGAGCAAGCCTACGCCTCAAAAAAAAAAAAAAAAACAAAACAAAGCCGATGTATTAATATCAGCCAAATAGAGATGAAGGTAAAAAGAGAGTGGATAGAATTAAGAGGCGTTATTACATGATGAAAAGAGGATGCCACCAGAAGGAACATACTTCAGGATATGAACTTGCAGGACTTAACAGTGTGGCCTCAGAACATTGAACAAAAACTGACAGAATTACAGGGAGAAATAAAAATTTTACCATCTTATAAGAGATAACGTCTCAGTCAAAGTGAAGGATGAAACTGACAAAGGATTAGAAAGGATCTAAAAGCATGAACCAATTGTCACAGATAGAACTGTACTCAACAGATAGCAAATAGGATATTCGTTATTTGGGGCACGTGCACCACGCCTGTAATCCCAGCACTTTGAGAGGCCAAAGTGGGCAGATCACCTGAGGTCAAGAGTTCAAGACCAGCCTGGCATGGTGAAACCAACATGATGAAACCGCATCTCTACTACAAATACAAAAATTAGCCAGGTGTTGGTGGTGGGTGCTTGTAATCCCAGCTACTCAGGAGGCTGGGGCAGGAAAATCACTTGAACCCAGGAGGTGGAGGTTGCAGTAAGATCACGTTTCTGCACTCCAGCCTGGGCAACAGAGCAAAAGTCCATAAAAAAAAATGCTGTCTTACAGAACACAACTTTGGTATTTAAATAAACAGGCACCGTTAATAAAAAGTCATTTAATATCTTCTCCATATTTGTAAGGTAAAGGATTTGGGGTAAAGAAGAAATCAGAAATCACGATGGCCATTACAGAATATTTAGAACTGAACAATATCAAAACTTGTAAGAGGAACCTAAATACTTAAAATTTATAATCTTAATGCAGCTATCAGAAAAGGATAAAAAATAAACAAGTACTCTTAAAAAGAGTGTTGCTGTGTCACCCAGGCTGGAGTGCATTGGTATAATCATGGCTCACTGCAGCCTCGAACTGGGTTCAAGTAGTCCTACCACTTCAGTCTCCCAAGTAGCTGGGAGAATAGACACACACCACCGTGACTAGCTAATTCTATTTTTTGTAGAGGTATGGTCTCACTGTGTTGCCCAGGCTGGTCTCAAACTTACTGGGCTCAAGCAATCCTCCCACCTCAGCCTTCCAAAATGCTGTTATTGCAGGCATAAGCCACAGAGCCTGGCTTAGCAAGTACTGATACGAAGAATCTAGAAGAAGGAATAATAAACCAAAGACAAGTTGAAAGCAGGTGATGGCTAAGAGCAGACATTTGTGATGCAGATCACTGAAATACCAAGATAACAGGCACGTTCTTAAGGAGACTCATGAAGGAGATAATTTTCCTTGGTCAATGACTGACCAAGGAAAAAATGTACAAATAAAAAATGTAATCTCAAAGGGAGTCATAAATACTGGAAAAGGAGATTTTTTTTTTAATCCCAAGAGAATATTATGGCAACTTTATGCTATGAGATTTGAAAGGTTAGATGAAACATGCATTTTTATAGGAAGACATTAATTAAATTAGCTCAAGAAGAAATATTTAAAACCTGGACATTTCATAACAGTAAAATAAATTTAACTGATAGAGCTCTCTTACCATCTTTCTGCCTCCTGCCTGGGGCCCGGTCAGTTATAAGGTGATTTTTACCAAGCCTTCCAAGAAGAAACAACTGTTTGACTCAGACAATTTCAGAGAAGGGAAGAAATCATTTCATGAGGCTAGTACAACCTTGACAGCAAACCCATGCAAGGATAGTTTAGGACAGAATGCAGACCAGAATGCAAGTTCCACGGGGCAGGGCATTTGTTTCGTCCACTGACCATCCTGAGCACCTGAATATTGCCCAACGTGGCAGGCACTCTAATGTCTGCCCAGTGAAAGGAGATTCATTTAGATCTCATGACATAGAGCTGCCATAATATTCTTCTGTAATTTAAAATCTCTCTTTTTCCTATAGTTATGACCCTTTTTTGTGTTATAATTTTTATTTGTGCTTTTTTCCCCCCTTGGTCAGTGTTGCTGTACAATTAACTACTTCATGAGTCTCAACAACATGCTTTTTTATGGTCTTGTTATTTTGGTGTTTTATTTATCTGCATCACAAATGTCTGCAAATCTAAAACAATATTCAAAAATTAAATTAGCTGCATATATTAAAAAAGAATGGCGTAGCTAAAATGTGTTCATTCTAGTAATCAAGAAATTGTCAGTATAATTCCTAACCTCTATAGGTTAAAAGAGAACATTTGTTACAGATGCCGAAAAGTGAAATATTGTTAAAAGTCAACTTTCATTCACATTTAAAAAGTTATACTAAGAAGTGACAGGAGTCAAAAAAATCAGGTGAAGAGTGTCTACTAAAATCCTATAGCCAAGATGGGTGATAGTTGATGGATATGAGTTTCTTTTTTTGAGGGGATGAAAATGTTCTAAAATTGACTGTGATGCTATTGACCCCTATTTGTGAATATACTAAAAACTATTGAATTACACACTTTAAATGGGTGAATTATATCCCAATAAAGCTGTTATTTAAAAGAGACTATAGCAAGGATTATAGATAATAGTAAAAGAAGTATTGTTAAAAGAAAAATAAGGATGCCTAGTATTCAGGCAGTTGAAGCTAATGTAGAAAGAAAAAAGAAGAATGACTGGAAAGGAATAGAAAGAGCTATTACTATTTGCAAATGATGTGATTATTTGCTATAGAGAATCCTAGATAATATGTTAGATGTAATAAGAGAATTCACCAACGTTGCTGAACACAGGATAAATGTACAAAAACATAGCTTTTCTATATAATAGTCTTATTCAATTAGAAAATTCAGTTTAAAAGAAAGGTCTCATTCACGGTAGTAACAAAACTTCCAGGTACCCAGAAATAAATCTCAGTAAAAGTATGCAAGAATTTTGTTGGAATAATTACGAATACTTGGGAGGCTGAGGTGTGAGGATCGACTGAACCTGGAAAGCAGAGGTTGCAGTGAGCTCACTGCACTCCAATCTGGGCAACAGAACAAGACCTTGTCTTAAAAAAAAAAAAAAGAAAAAGAGAAACCTCAAAATTGTAATATTGAATGAAAACAGCATATTGAAGAATGACGTGTAGTTTGGTACCTTCCTGTGTGTGTTTAGCACATACACTGTATTCTGTTTATGCATATGCATATGTGTTTGATGTGTGGCGGAGCTCTAAAGACTTGGCTCCATTCATCCAACAAAGGACTACTGTCCACAATATACAGGGAACTCAACAGCAAAAAACAAATATTATCTCATTCAAAAGTGGGCATAGCTTCTGAATAGACATTTCTCCGAAGAAGACATACAATTGGCCAACAGATGTATGAAAAAATACTCAACATCACTAATTAGGGAAAGACAAATCCAAATCCAAAGCACAGTGAGGTATCATCTCACCCATTTGGGATGGCTATTATCAAAAAGACAAAAAATAACAAATGCTGGCAAGGATATGGAGAGAAATGAACTCTCTGACACTGTTGATGGGAATGTAAATTTCCCATTCTGGGAAACAGTATGGAGGCTCCTCAAGAAACAAAAACTACAATCACTACAGGATCCAGCAATTCCACTGCTGGGTGTTTATCCAAAGGAAAGGAAACTGGAACATTGAAGTGGTGCCTGCCTCCTCATGCTGAAGGCAGCAATATTCAGAATAGCAAAGATATGGGATCAGCTTAAGTGTCTGTCAACAGATGAAAGGATACAGAAAATGTGGTACATGTATAACGGAATACTATTTAGCCACACAAAGAATGAAATCCTGTCATTTGCTGCAACATAGATGGAAATGGAGGTCATTAAGTGAAATAAGCCAGGCAGAGAAAGAGAAACTTCACATGTTCTTACTCAGATGTGGGAGCAAAATGTTGATCTGGAGGGAGAGGATAGAATGATAGCTACCAGAAGCTGGGAAGGCTGTGGGAAGAAGGCATGAAGAGAGGTTGGTTAAGGGAAACAAGAAGGAGCGAGTCCTAGTGTCTGATAGCACCGTAGGGTGAGTGTAGCTAACAATATATTGTCTGTTTCAAAATAATCAGAAGAGAAGATTTGCGATGTTCCCAACACAGTACTAAATGTTTGAGGTGATGGATATGCTGAATACCTTATCCTTGTTTTATCATTATACCTTGTATGCCTGTATCAAAGTATAAAATATCTATAAATACTAGGTATCGATAAAAAAATTTAAAAACACCCACAAATAAATAGAAAGTGAAAAAGAAAAAAGACCTGGATCTGTGCCAGATCCCTGGTTGGAGTTGGTCATGAGGAGGGGACTATTGCACATGGGCCAAAATTTTCATTTGAGGTGGGGGAGACACGATGTTTATTATTTTATTTTCTTGTATGTTTCCAAAAAGTAGAAAACAGACATGGGTTTGCTACTTTTAACAAGGGTTGCTTTTAGCCAGGCTGTGAGGCTGGACACACCAAGTGGAGTGGCAGGAACAGAGAGTATAAGGCCCTGCTTCTGCTGGGTGGCCAGGTGCAGCCCAGTCTCCTCTGAACCTCGGCTTCCTCAACTGCACCACAGTGACGTGGATGGCACTGCTTCATCCCTCCATGCCTGAGCTCACTGCTGCCCTCCTCGGCTCTGCCCACCTCCTTCTGCTGGGAGCTCCCTTTTCATTTCTGGCTGACATCCCAGAGCATATTAGTCTTTTAAGACCCAGTTCTGCAGTCATATGCTTCTGGAAGCTTTTCTGGAGGACTCTGCCATGCCCAGACCTTTGGAAGCAGCATCATCTAAAGACCTGGATGTGCGTGTGTGGACGTGGTGGTGCACGTGGATGTGGCGGTGTGCATGCATCCATGTGGGTTGGGGGCTGTGTGTGTGGGGAAGGCAGCCAGCTGGGGTTGCCTTGTGTTCTCTCCATCCTCGCAGATCCTGACGGGAGAGGACTGGAATGCAGTGATGTATCATGGGATCGAATCGCAAGGCGGTGTCAGCAAAGGCATGTTCTCGTCCTTTTACTTCATTGTCCTGACACTGTTTGGAAACTGTATCCTTCTGTGGGGCTGGGAAAGATGGTGGTCAGTGTTTGGCCTCCTTTTCCCCATGGCCACCGTGTGGATTCCTCCAGGAGGATGGGGGCCATGATCGTGAGAGGTGCGTTCTCAGAGTTGAGTGTAGATGGAGAACGTTCTGCAGGTGGCCTGAGCGCAGGGGTCTGGAGGCTGCGGGGCTCAGCCTGAGGGAGCATGAGCTGCTGCCTGTGGGGGGTATCCAGAGGTGGGGGCGTGGAGCCAGCAGCAGGCTCAGGATGGACTCTGAGCAGCAGTCGGGGAGCCTCATGCTCAGGGCAGGTGGGTTTACTTTTTCACATTGATTTAATTGCATAGTTAGGTTTTGGCACTGGGCTTCGAAGAAGAACCCTTCCCCCTACTGATACCGTCCCTCTTGCAGAGAAATGTAAGGAAAGGTTTTCTGTAGAGGATGACAGTTGGGTTGTTTCAGGACCTTGAATGGGTGGGTCTGTAGGGGTCAGGACGAGCCCAGGAGCCAGTGGTGAGCTCTGCCTCAGCCAGGGACCACGATGGGGACAGGGCTGGGGCCAAGGAAGATCTGGACAGAGAACTGCAGCATTTGTAGGGCAGGCAGGGTTGAGGGTGATGACAGGCAGTGTGAGTGCAGGTCCCCCCACTCACTGGGAGGGAAATTCAGGCCTAGGAGAAGTGTCTCTCATTCTCAAAGTCACCTGAGCATCACAGTCCCCTGAGGGATAGTAAGCCTGGATTTCAGCTGTAGCCCAGGGTGTCAGAGGCAGTGGGGCTGGGCTGGGGCCTGAGAATGTGCATTCTCACAGGCTGCCCAGGGAGCCAGTGTTGCTGGCCTGGGGAGAACCAATGTGGCAGAACACCCTGCAAGGCCCTGAGGAGCTGGAGACAACGTCTCACAGTCGACCTCCTCTCCCTGCTTCCTCTGAACTTCTCACACACGACGGGCACCACATGCCTGGTCACTCCATCTGGTCCGTCTGTCCTCATCTCTCTGCCTCACTGGTGCCAGTGCCTTCGGTGCCCTTGCATACCTCACCTTCTTATCCTGTCTCCATCTCCCTGGGTCCTCATTCCTTGCTCCACCTCTCCTAGGCTGGCCCAGCAGAGGCTCCTGTCTCAGCCTTGTTAGTCATGGGGTGGTCCTTAGGCTGCAGCTCAGGTCCTGGGCCCCAGAGTGGGGGATCCAACCTCCTTGGGAAGCTGAGTATGAGCCTAGGAGGGGCTCCAGGGAGCCTCCAGTGTCTGTTTTGGAGATGGGTGGCCATGGGGCTGGCACCGGAGGCACCAAAGAAAGGCAGCCACGGTCATCAGAGAGGGATGGAGGCCTCAGACAGGACAGCTGGTGTCCAGAAGGAGGTGGTCTGGCTTAAGACAGAGCAGTGGCTTGCCACAGCTGAGTCTGACCCTTACATTCAGGCCAGGCATGCTGACCACGAGTGTCCCTCTCCCTGTCTACTCACCATCACTCCTGCAACACCCGTGTGGCCCTCTGGTTGGGTCCCAAGGGGCATGGCCCTTGGTCCTGCTTTCTGGGCATGGAAAGGCCTCTGAGGGTGTCAGTGGCTGTGGCTGGTGTCTGGAGGTGTCAGCCTGGCCTCAGTGTCCTATCCTGTAGGCTCTGCTGGAGCTCTGTGTGGACTCGCCTGTGAGGTTCTGCCCTGGGGAATGGGCTCCCTTGAGCCTCAGGAAGGGGGCACCTGTCCAGCCAGAGAGGGACCTGTCCTGCCAGGGTCATTGTTGTTTGCCTCCTACAGAGCCAGCTTCTACTTGGCCTGGCACAGTCCAGCACCACAGGGAGAGTGGCTGTAGCCTGGGCGGGGTGAGTTGTGCAGGCCTGTGGTGAAATGGGCTCAATCACGTGGAGTGCACGGTTCTAATGGGGGCAGCTTCCTCTCCTACAGATGCTGTGGGGCATTTGGCAGTGTCTGAGTCACTTTTGGTTGTCAGCACTGATGGGGAACGGCTATTGGCCTCAAGTGGATGGAGGCCAGGGGTGCTGTCTGGCATCCCATAGGGGATTGCCCAGCCTCAAATGTCAGCAGGGCCTGGGCTGAGAAACCTGGAGTGATAAGATGGCCAGGAGGGCACACCTGATGGCCAGGATCTAGAGGGGCAGATCCGAGTCACAGCCGGGGTTCTGACTGTATTGGGGTAGTTCTGAGAAACTGTGCAAGGCGGGAGGTGAGCATTTGGGGAAAGGCAGTGATAGATGAAGAGTTCCTTTTGCAAAGGAAAACACCATGACTCAGGTCAGTGACTGGACAAGGGCCTGGTCCTGTAAGCTTCAAGGAGGAGGCCTTGCACCCCAGGCGGTGCCTGTGCCAGGACCTGTGGTAGGTGTTCCCTTTGGGCCTTGGTTTCTTCATTTCTAAAAGGTGGGGCAGCACCTCACACCGGGCTCCTGGGGGGTCAGTTCAGGGAGGAATGCAGTCCCGGGAACCAGATCATGCCATCTGCCATGTTTGTGGCCTGCCATGACTCCTGCAATCTCGAGCGGGAACACCGCAAGGGAGAGGCCCCAGGATATGATGCGGGCAAAGGAAGTGGAAAAGGAGGGAAGGTAGCACTAGGTGGTGTCTGTGGGCCTAGGACCTGGAGCCTGGCGTGTGCTGGCCATGGGTGGGTTTGCATGCTCATGGTCTGTCTTAGGTGGCCTCTGCTCATAAGACCCAGAAGGCAGTGGAGCCCCACCTGGAGCCTGTGGAGCAGGAGCTGTTTGTGGGGAGGCTTCTTGTGCTGGCTGGGGCTCTGAAGACAGGAGCAGAGCAGGCACACCATGGGCCCTCTTTAGGAGGCAGAGGCAGATGGCTCCAGCACAGCCTCTGAGCTTTGCGCCTGCACAGTCAGCCGGAAAGAGCTGGGTTGGGGAAAGAGGTTCAGGTAGGCATTAGGAAGGCTGGGTAATGGGAGGCGGAGTGAAGGCGGGATTGGTAGAGAGGCTGGAGGTGAGGAGGGAACAGGGGGCTGGAGGGCCTACTGACTGGGCTGGAGTGCATCTGGGGATGGGGCCTGGGGGAACTGGTAGGTGCCAAGGGAAGGAGACTGGAGGCTGGAGGCTGGTTGGGATCTGGGGAGATGGAGGAAGCCGCAGTATGACTTTGGGGCCATGTGGGGCAGAGGTTCTCTTCCTCAGCTGGACCCAACCAGATACTCTGCTGAATGTCTTCCTGGCCATTGCTGTGGACAACCTGGCCAATGCCCAGGAGCTGACTAAGGTAAGCAGGGACAGGGAGGGGTTGGTTGGTGTCAGCCCATATCACTTGGATGTGGCTGCAGTTAGGAGGAGGCTGGGTCCTGGGTTAGGGCCTCATGTGTCCCCTGTCCAGGAACATCTCCTTGGGTCCTGGTGGGCAGAGGTTAGTGTGCTACTCAGGGGCTGGAGGCTGGAGCTGAGGTTGCAGGGAGAGCCAGAGCCCTGAAGGCAGATGGACAGGCAGGTTCTCAGAGAAGCCAGCACTGGGAAGAACAGTCTGAATGGCAGGGTGTGCTGGGAGCAGGAGGGGCCTGAGCAGGAGGAGTAGGTGGTGGCCCTGTCCCAGCACAGCTGTGCCACAGTGGGATAGCTGCTGCTTCAGGCAGTGCCCAGCGGGTGCCATTCAGTATTCCTCTCATCTCTGAGCCCCGCAGGGGATGCGATTGTACATGTCTACCTCTATGGTGTCCCTCCTGATGACACAGCCCCTGCCTGGCCACGCTCCCCTCAGCCCTGAACACTTGTGGTTGGGCCACCTGCTCTCAGTCTCAGGCTTGTACGTTGAATCAAGCCCCAGCTCCTGGCAGAGGGGATGCTGCCTTCTGGTTTGGCGTGAACCACACTGCAAATGTCCCGCGTGCATGCTGTGTACGTCAGCATGTACCTGCATGGGCTGTTCTGTGTGTGTGTCACTGTGCGCCCTTCTCTGCCTGTGCCCTATCCCGGACAGGTGTCTGTGTGCACCTGTGCACGTCTAGGGGCCTGACATACTTCGTCACTCCAGTCCAGTGTCTCAATGCCTTCCCTCTTCCGGGCTGAGAGAGACAGGTTCAGGACTTCTGTCCATAGGCAGCAGAGCTTCTCCAGGAGTGTGTGCTGCACAGGTGTCCCTGCTCCCTCCAGCCAGCTCTCTGGGAGGGCATGGTCCATGCAGTGCCAGCTGCAGCCTGGGCCTCCCCTTGCTTCTGCTCAGCCTTCTTACTCCCATGCCTCCAGACCTGGGTCATGGCTGTGCCTGGGGGCCTGGATTTCTCCCTGGCACTCTGGTCTCTAGCTTCTGCCTGTTCCTGTCTTCAGCCTGGGCCACCTGTGTTGGGGGAGCCCAAGCACCCACAGAGCCCTCCTTGGTGCCGAGGTTGCCTTGGAGCCCAGGGCCCCAGCTGTCCTGGGTGGGCTGCTCTGGGGTGCTGGGGCCCCACTGTCTCTTTGGGTTCTATTGTGAGGGAGGTTGCATGGAAGAAGCCATGTCCCTGGGGCCTTATGTCCTCATACATGTACCCTCATTGGTGGCCCCCTTTTACGTAACTGGCCTAATTTGGGAATTTCTTCTCTGAGAATTGGGGCCACTGGAGGCCTGTCTGTGTCTGGCTGTAGGGCATTTTTCTGGACTGGCCAAGAGCCCCAGAGGTTATGACTCAACTATCCCCTTCCTTTATACTCCCACAATGTATTGCAGCACTGAGTATTTTTTGAAGTGGGGATAAACTTGAATTTGTTTGTAGACTTTCCAGGGGACTTCAGAACACTCCCTGGAGTGACTGGCGAAGTCTCTGCTCCAGAGGGCTGGGAAGCTGGATGGGGCCGGATCCTTGAGGAGGGACCTGGGTGTGGGTGTTTCACACTGGGTCTAGCTTTGCCTCCTCTCTGGGCTTGAGATTTAAAGGTCTGTTCTCTGTGGAGGGAAATTTGAAGGCAGCTAACAAGGGACTTCTTTTTTGCCAGTGTTGTGCCCTGAAAGCAGATTCAAGGACATTTTAGGGAATATTGGGAATGTTAGCTCCCAGGGGAGCCAGGTGGGCCTGGGCTTCAGGATTTTGAGGAAACAGTGGTGGCCCCAGCTCTTCAGATGGACAACATGGAAGTACTAGCTTCTTTTCTGGGGCCTGTGGTCTTGGCCCAGAACTACTGATCTGAAACCCAGGTGCAGAGTATGCTGGTCTTGTTTAGTAACTTGGGGTCAGGGCCAGAGGTCTGCTAGATGTCCATTCCCTTTCCCAGGCTACGGGCAGAGGAAACTGTCTGTACCTGCCTGCACACAGGCACATAAGCCCAGCCCTGAGGGCAGGAGCCATGTGAAGCTCAGGGCCAGGCACTGCAAGTGGTCACCTAGGATTGGGGGACACAGGGAGGGGCTTCACACAGCCGTAGCTAGGGACACAGGGACAGACATGATCTGGGTCCAGGTAGAAAAGCTCGAAGGTGGTACATGGCCCCACTGGACACCCTTGTGTTGGCGGTGGTTGTGGGCAATGCTAGGCCTCTTGCCCTTGCTCTTGGCTTTGTTCAAGTGTGATAGATGCTCCTGGGAGGACAGGTGGGACAAAGGAGGGACAGATTTGCATTTCGATGGGCAACTTTGAGGTGCCATGGTACAAACAAGCTGAAGGCTGGGCGTGGTAGCTCATACCTGTACTTTCAGCACTTTGGGAGGCCGAAGTGGGAGGATCACTTGAGCCTAGGAGTTCAAGACCAGTCTGGGTAATACAATGAGACCCTGTCTCTAAAAAAAAAAAAAAAAAAGGAAAAATCAGGCTGGGCACAATGGCTCATGCCTGTAATCCTAGCACTTTGGGAAGCTGAAGCGGGCGGATCGCCTGAGGTCAGGAGTTCAAGACCAGCCTGGGCAACATGGTGAAACCCCATCTCTACAAAAAATATAGAAGTCAGCTGGGTGTTATGGCAGTAACATAACACTTATGGTAACATAACACTTATGTTATGGGTGTTATAGCTGTAATCCCAGCTACTAGGGAGACTGAGGCAGGAGAATGACTTGAACCTGGGAGGTGGAGGTTGCAGTGAGCCAAGATCATGCCACCCAGCCAGGGTGACAGAGCAAGACTCCATCTAAAAAAATTAAAAAATAAAAATTAGCCAGGCATGATGACATGTGCTTGTAGTCCTAGCTGCATGGGAGGTTGAGGTAAGAGGATCACTTAAGCCTGGGAGGTTGAGGCTGTAGTGATCTGAGATTGTGCCACTGCCCTGCAGCCTGGGTGATAGAGTGAGACCCTGTCTCTTTTAAAAACAAACAACGAAAAACAAAACAAACAGCAAGGTTCAGGCAGTGGCCGGGTACCTGGGCTGGAGCTCAGCGTAATGTCAGGATAGCACAGAAGTGGGGCCGTGACCTGTGAGTTCCGGGGAGATGGCACAAGCAAGAGGACACCAAGGAAGGAACCCCAGCGACCATCACCTTTGAGTCTCAGATGCAGAAAGGGAGGCCCTGGAGAGCACCAGAGAGAGTTCCTGTGGAATGGGTCGTGGGAGTCTGTGTTAACTCAGGGGCTGGCTGCCTGTCTCCACTGGACAGAGCAGCACCATGTATGTCTTTTTTTAGGCCCCCAAAGGAAGAGCTGATGGTGTTAAAGTGTGTGCAACACTGTGAGGGGAACTAGACATTTCTCTTTGCTCAAACAGGATGAAGAGGAGATGGAAGAAGCAGCCAATCAGAAGCTTGCTCTGCAAAAGGCCAAAGAAGTGGCCGAAGTCAGCCCCATGTCTGCCGCGAACATTTCCATCGCTGCGTAAGGCTCCTGGTAGCGGATCGTGGGGTGGCAGTGGGGCTGCTGCAGGGTTCCATGGCTGGGCCCTCGCCAGGGCACCCCTTCCAGAGGCTTCCTCAGAGGGCCCTGGCCTTGGCTGGTGAGGACACAGCCCCTCTCTGGAACTGGGATGAGAGGGAATGGCTCCCTCCCCGCAGGAACCTTGGAGCAAAAAGCCTGAGGGCTTCAGGGCTTTTTCTCAGTGTGAGCAGGGCCAGGGGTGGCCAGGCACAGCCCTCACATTATGGCGGGATTGTCTCTGCCATGATCTTTAGTCCCTGGACAGCTTCAGGGTGGTTCCAAGCCCCGCTCCAGGCAACTGTGAATCAGTTGGGGGAGGAGTCAGTAAATTGATTTTATGCACAGCTTTTCAGAAATGTATTTTATGAGCCAAGAGATTCTAGATGATACCTGAGCAGCCCGAGAGACTTACTGCCGTTTCCAAAAATGTCTCTGCAAGTGTTTGGTATTAGGACAGAGTTTAGGGGAAGTTATTGTGGTGAAAACTGCTCATTCCACAGAAGCATGTTTGGAGGTGTTAGGGGCTTTAGAGTTCAGGCAAAGTGTCCATCCCAGGCTGCAGTGAGCTGAGCTGTGAGGAGGTCAGTCCCTGGGAAGGGAGGCAGGAAAGTCTGGCCCATGGCCTAGTCACAGGGTGGGCCACAGAGTGCAGAGATGCCCCTGCTGGAAGCTTGTTCTCTGGGCCCAGCTGAGTTTAGCTCTGGAGCCGTTAGCTCCATCTGGCTGCACACCCAACCCCCACACTCCCATTCCCTGTGCTGATGGGTGGGTCCCTGCTCTTCAGCTGGCTACCCGCCCTGCCGGGAACACAGAGCACGGGGCTGGCACAACCACAGGTACATCTGTAGTGACGTGTGTCTGCACTGCTGTGTAAGCATGTTGGCATGTGGATGAATGTGCTAGGTGTATGTGTGTGCACTTGAGAGTTGCACAGAGATGTGTGTGAGTGCATGTGCTGAGTGTGTGCATATGTGTGCATACCCATACCAGCCCTGATCCTGCCTGGACATCACCAGGAAGATGATGTTTGTGGAGAGCGTGTCTCTAAGCCTAGCAGAAAATGCTGGTCTTTGGGGCAGAAGCAACTAGAAGAGGTTGTAGCCCGCCAGGGACTCAGGCAGGGATGGGAGGGGCCTTCAGGGGACACAGCTGTGGACACAGTGGCCATCACACAGAAGTTGGGGCTCAGTCCTCAGTTGTTTATTTTGATCTTTCCTTGTCTTGGCTAATTTACTTATTTGGTCCATTAGTTATTTAGTCCATTTAGTTTGGCTACTTGGTCCGGGGGTTGCTGCCAGAGCTCTGTGAGCTCTGCCGGTGGGCGGTCTGCAGTAGAGGGCCGAGTGGTGTGCTCAGCTCCTGGCCTCGGGCAGGCCTCGGGTGATTCTCTTTAGGACTTGCCTTCTCTGCTGTCACTAGAGGTCAGCACTTGTCCCTTGGCCCCTGCTGCCTGCCAGACCTTCCTCCTCCTGGGGACATTGGAGGGTTTCCACTCCCATCCAGGCTGAGACCTTGGAGAAGAGGCTACCAGGGCCCCGGGCAGTCATGGAGAGTGAGTCAGGCTACCTGAAAAGGAGGGCTGGACACTTCCTTGTCTGTTGCCGTGTCCCTGGTTTGGAGACACTGCTATGCCGGAATAAGGCTGTAGACGGGCATCCTTGGGCACAGGGTACATTGACATCAGCTGTTGGCCTGAGCACCATGATGATTCCTACATGAGGAAAGAGCTTCTTTTCTCCTGGGAGACCCCTAGGTGTTGTGCCTCGTGGTAGGTCCAGAGCCAGGCATCAGCTCTGGTGCCAGCATGTTAAACTCAAGCAGGCTGCAGCCTTCACATGTGGCAAGGGGTGGCAAGCCCAAGCCAGCAGCCCAAGGCATCCAGGCCTCAGCCCCTGTGGTCCCTGCCTGGGGTGCAGCTGTGGGCCCTCATCCTCTGTGGTCCTCAGCCCACTGGCTAGACCTGACAGCCAGTCTGATTCCACCACAAGAGACCCTGCAGGAATCAGCCTTCAGGGGCTTCCTTCAAGAAGGGCCCTGCACCTGGCGAGGCCTGGCCCCGCTGCTGCTGTTTGCATGCCTGTGTTGTGCTGAGACCTCCGAGGGCTGAAAACTGTCTATCATCTGTCCTTGTCTGCTTCCTGTTCTCCTGGTTGGTGGGACGAGCAGCAGCACTTCCTCCTGCCCTGCACTCATTTCTAGCACCCTGAGCTGCTGGGCTGGGTGAGAGCAGTGCCCTTGAGTACCTTTTGCCCTGCCCCTGCCCCTCATAGCTGTGCTGTGTGGCCTGCAGAGCAGGGGCACTGCCGGGCTTGGTGCCCTGGGTGCTGGGAGGACTTAGGGTGTCCTCGGTGTTTGAGAGACTCTCAGTGATGCTCCGTGTGGCTTGACACAGATGGTGCCCGAACCTGCCTCAGAAGGGCGCCCTAGCGTGTGGCCTGCGTTACGTGTCCTGGGCCTCAGGTGACAGCTGAGTGAAGGGATACTAAGCCTGGTGATATCTTCTGGTTTTCTGCTGGGTCAACCTCATCCTCACGTGGATTTCTGAACACTGGCATCCTGCAGAGTCACACACACTCCCAAACACACAGGCACACACAGACACACACATAGTCACCCAGAATCACACATACACACTCATACACAGGCATACAGTCACACAGGCACAGAAACACCCACAGAAGCATTTACACAGACTCACACACTCACACACACCCTCACAACACACACAGTCTCACATTCATAGTTAAATCATCCCACACTCTCAATCACATGCACATACAACCACGCACATTTATACACACAGTCTCACACAGCCAATCTGATTCCACCACACTTATCACTCACAGTGTCACACTCACACTCCCTCTCACACACACACGCCTGTTTGCACCAGAGCCTTTGGGCAAGTGAGCTGCTTCGACTGCCTCACAAAGGCACAGAGACCTTGGCCTTGAGAAAGAGGAGCTGGAGCCCACTTGGCCCTTCCGAGGGAAGTTATTGGAGGGAAGTAGCTGTAAAGGGAGCTTTGGTTTCTTTCCATTGGTTTTGGAAAAGCCTTCGAAGGTCACTTTGAAATGGCTGGAGCTGCACCCAAAGGGAAGGTGGGTTACGGTGTAGCTTGATTTGCCCTAGAGGCCTCCTGGTGGCCTGGAAGCACCCGGGTTGCAGCCTGAGGAGCCCTGGGGCGGGAACCAGAGTGGAGCCCAGGTGCTCGCCGGGAAGGCAGGTGGGTCTGGCAGCAGGGCCCAGGCACTCGCCGGGAAGGCAGGTGGGTCCGGCAACAGGGCCCAGGCGGCATCTTTGGAAAGGGCACCCTTGCCTCCTTTGTTAGCCTGTGCTGCCCCATCTCAAGGGCCAGGAGACTATGTGACAGTGTGGGGCTGTTTGGAACTGCAGGAAAATCGGTGTTGGCTCTTCCCAGTCCCATTGCCTGTCCTGGGCAGTGTGTGCTGAGCCAT
Source organism: Leontopithecus rosalia (assembly GCA_028533165.1). Classification (NCBI taxonomy): domain Eukaryota; kingdom Metazoa; phylum Chordata; class Mammalia; order Primates; family Cebidae; genus Leontopithecus; species Leontopithecus rosalia. The sequence goes on along the minus strand of CM052648.1, from coordinate 27,684,064 downwards.
GACGGATGGGCCCCGAGCTAATGGCTTCTGTCTTCCAGGCATTACAGGGTTTGCTGTCTCTCTTCAGCCTTACTTTTCTGCATGTGCAGAATTGGTTCTCAATTTCTCTTTCACCCCGAGGTCTTGGCCAGTGCCCGTCTGACGGACGTGTCCGTGGCCTCCGTCCAGATGCACACGGCAGCCTGCGCCTACGCTGGTGTGGCTCTTGGTGTCACTGGTTCTCTCGGAACTCTCTCTGGTGTTCTCACTTCTGTCTGTTCTGTTTTTTGCATGTGCAGTTTTGTAAAGCAAGCTCGAGGTACTGTATCTCGCAGCTCATCTGTCTCCAGCGTGAACTCACCGTGAGTCGCTCTGCTATGATATTCCATCCATGGCTTCATGATAACTACATGCAAACTCCTTCCTTCCACTCCTAACTCTGCTTTCTCACCACAAGTCATTCGCTTCATGGGGCAACTCCAGGCCAGCCTTCCATGGCCTGAGTGGGGAATGGTGGGCTTGCTCCCTGATGCCCTCAGGTCCTGCCATGGGGTCAGACCCTCTGCGCTCAGCCCCTCTTCCTTTCCCTCCTGGTCTCTGTCTTTTTGTCTACTGACCATTGTGTGTGGTCACTCTGGTGTCTCGAGCATGTCTGCTTCTGAGTGGACTGGGCGCCATGGGCTCTGGCCTCCTTGTGGTTCCTGCGAGGTCAGGGCCCTGTGAGCAGGCACAGCAGGGAGTGCTCTTTAGGGGCTCACTGGGGATGTTTATGAGTCCTTCCAGCCCCCTTACTTGGGAGGAACTGTGTTTGCTATTCTCAGGAAGTCCTTGTTCTAGCAAGAGCAGAAAGCTGGAGCTTACAGTAGATCAACCAGGGCCTGAGGCAGAGCCGTGGAAACCCCAGGGTGGCCCTCCAGGAGTGACTGGCCAGCCTCCTCTTGGGCAGCTTCTCATGGGGAAGTGCTCTTGGATGTCTGGGTCACAGGGGCTTCCCCTGGAGGGCAAGGCCAGGCCCTGCAGGTGAGGGGTCCCTGAAGTGGTCAGGTGCAGGTAGGCCACATGTCCTGTCTGTGTCCTGATACAGGTGAGGCCCCCACTGCCCTGCCCCATGCTTCCTTTCTGACAGCCAACATGGTGGTGGGCTCAGTCTTCCCATGAACACTGCTGCTGGCTGTCAGAGGCACTGATATCTCCAGGGACAAGAAAGCATGCTGGATCTTGAATCCGTCCTCAGGCTGAAAAAGATGCAGATGGTGACTGGGCTTGGTGGCTCATACCCATAATCCTAGCACTTTGGGAGGCTGAGGCGGGTGGATTGCCCAAGCTCAGGAGTTCGAGACCAGCCTGGGCAACATGATGAAACCCCGTCTCTACTAAAACACAAAAAATTAGCTGGGAGTGGTGGCACAGGCTTGGGAGGCTGAGGCAGGAGAACTTATTGAACCTGGGAGGTGGAGATTGCAGTGATCTGAGATCATACCACTGCACTCCAGCCTGGATGACAGAGTGAGACTCTGTCTCCAAAAAAAACAAAAAAAGAGCAGATGGCAGGTATCCATGGTGTTACACCAGGGCTGCTTCATGTTGTCAACAGGTAAGGGTTGTCTGAGCCCAGAGACCTTAAAGCAGGGCCACAGAGCCCCTCGAGGCCACTTCCAAGTCCTGCAGTTCCCCACAGCACCCGGGCCAAGTGTGGCTGAGGTGTCCCCCATAGCACCTGCCTCTGCTCTGCCACAGCACCTGGCTGAGCGTGGCTGAGCCGTCCTCCATGGAACAGCTGGGTTGTGCCTACCAGCTGAGGCCAGAACACAGTGCGGGGGGCAGTCGTTCTTGTGACCTCCTTGAAGAGCCCTTTTAAACCAGGACTTTGCCTGGATTAGATTCACCAGCCACACTGGTATGGATAGGTCGGTGTGGATACGTCCCAGGTAGAGCAAGGACAGAGACAGAGGCCAGGGAAATGCAAGCTGACTCAGACACCATGCAGAGGCCCAGCACACAGATTTAGAGACCTAGGGGATACCTCCAGAGAGGAACCTGGTGGTGCTGGCCGAGTGAAGGCAGATGCAGATAGTCTCTGGTGATACTAAGGCAGATAGGCCCAGAAGGAGCAGGCCAGGTGAGCCTCAGGGGGCTACAGTGGGGAGGGCAGGTGTCCCTGGCGTAGGCTGCTCAGCATCTTGCTCTTCCTGGGTAGTGACGGGGGAGCCTGCTAGCCTGACAGCGCCCTCAGTCCAGCAGACAGCCTCTCCCTGCTTCAGGTGTTTCCTGCGTGAGATGGAGCTGCACCTGATGCAAGGGTGAGGGCGGAACTATGTGTTCTGGAGCCCACCCCACCTTCACACAGACCCTGTGCCTCTGCATGTACCCATGATCCTCACTGCCTGTCTTTTCAGAACTGCGATGCTGGTCCCCAAGAGTCATGGCCTCATCATAGTGGGCCACCGTGCTGACCAAGGGGCTCAGAACCCAGGCCCCCCTCAGCGCTGTAGCGGACTGGGAGGCTTGAGGCGGTGAATGGCCTCTGCCCTCGCAGGGCTCCTCTGCCTGACGCGCGCCCTCATAGCTGCCCCTCAGCACTGTTGGCAGTAGAGCCCTTTTGTCTTGGTCCCAGCTAGGGTTGCTGTATCCTCTAGGGGTCAGTTGTAGGGCCCCCTTGGGAGCAGGAGCAGCACAGTTTCAGTGCATCAGGGGATACAGGTCAGGGCCTAGGGCTTCAACCGAGGCTGGGGGTCAGCAGGCAGCCTCTACAGGTAGCCCTGCCTGCCCCCACCCCATCCAAGCTCTCAGGTGAGGCACAGACACCACACTTCTGCTTTCATTTGTGCAAGGTGCTGCCCTGGAAATTGCTCCCACTGCAGCCTGGACTTCTACAAAGGGGCAGGACTTACTGTCCACCCACCTCGGGTGGGCCCGCTGCAGGGACTGGGCTTTTCCACACCTGGCTGCTCTGTCTTTGCAGGTCAGAGTGGTGCTCAGCCACCCAGGGCCCCAGAGCTGGTGGCCGCTGGCCTGGGCCTCTGCAGGCTGTGTTTGTACCCTGTGCTGTTAGTGCAGTGGCCAAGGACTCTTGTCTTCTTTAGAAATGTTTTTCCTTTTTGCCCTTGCCTGTGTCTGATCCTGACTCACTGTGGGGCCCTGAGTAAGTAACAACTCTATAGGCTCAGTATCTTCATCTGTGAATCAGGGACAAGAGTAGCATCTGATTCTTGAGGTGGTTGTAAGGACTGGATGAAGTGGGCACTGTGTCCAGAGCACCACGTGGCAGTTACAGGAGAGATGCCACAGCCCTCAAGTTGGTCTCCTTGGCGATAGTGGGGCTTAGTATTGGGGCTAATAAGACCTTATCCAAAGGTGGTCTTACTCAGCAGAAGTCCAAGAATGCAAAGGGCTTCTCATGCATTCTGGGCTATGGAGCCCCATGTGTGATGCGTGAATAGGGGAGGTGCCTGGGCCCATGACATAGGAGTAGGGGTCAAGGCCTTTAGTGGCCCCTGCAGTGAGGGCCGAGCCTAGACCACTGGCCATCCCTGGTGCTAGAGGGCTCCAAGGACCATGTTCTGGCTCTGTGCCCAGTGGAGGGAGGGGGTCTCCATGGAGTCAGGAGAGAGGAGGGCATTGGTGACTATGGGAGGGGGGCATTTCCAGCTTCAGACCTGACTTCTGGGCTCCTGGTCACTGAGCCAGGGGCAGCTGTGGGGCTGCGGCTGACCACCTCCGGGACTGGCAGAGACCCTGCGTTTGCTCCTGAGAGGGCCAGGTGCGCCCTTGGCTGCTGTCTGCTCTGCCCCAGCACCTGCCTTCTGGGTTCCTTGGCAAACAGCCTTTCCACCTGGCTGGTGGCCTGCCTCCTAGAGGTGGTGATGGAGAAGCAGCTGCGTGTCCTGCCCTTCTTGTAGCAGCTCTGCTGGCGCTAGAGCAGGGGCCAGCTCCCCAGGGAGACTGTAGGGCCTCCCTAACCCCCGTCTCTCCATCTGCCCTGCCCTTTTGGAACGTGCCCTTCCCTCCCGCGGTGGCCTTTCTGGCCAGCCGCCCACCCACCTGCTTGGCCTGTCTGGTGCATTCCCAGTGTCCTGTACCCCTCTGCCTCCTTGAGCCCCCTAGGGTCCTGACAGGCTGGTGCTGTCACCTTGTGGGTCCCGTGGGATGCCGTGGGGAGCTGGGCTGAATTCTGTTCCCTTCGAATTTGCCCACCTGATACGCATCCCCTGAGTGGTGTGGGGCTCCCACGGCCCTGCCTCTCACCTCCCCGCACCATTGCTCCATCACTGTGTGTCCTTTGTGGCCTCCCTGGAAAGCAGCGGGCGGGTGGCCGGCGGGGCCGCACTCACCGCCAGTCTCCCCGCAGCAGGCAGCAGAACTCGGCCAAGGCGCGCTCGGTGTGGGAGCAGCGGGCCAGCCAGCTACGGCTGCAGAACCTACGGGCCAGCTGCGAGGCGCTGTACAGCGAGATGGACCCCGAGGAGCGGCTACGCTTTGCCACCACGCGCCACCTGCGGCCCGACATGAAGACGCACCTGGACCGGCCGCTGGTGGTGGAGCTCGGCCGCGACGGCGCGCGGGGGACCGTGGGAGGCAAGGCCCGGCAGGAGGCTGCGGAGGTACCCGAGGGCGCCGACCCGCCGCGCAGGCACCACCGGCACCGCGACAAGGACAGGGCCCCCGCGGCAGGGGACCAGGACCGAGCAGAGGCCCTAAAGGCGGAGAGTGGGGAGCCCGGCGCCCGGGAGGAGCGGCCGCGGCCGCACCGCAGCCACAGCAAGGAGGCCGCGGGGCCCCCGGAAGCGCGGAGCGAGCGTGGCCGATGCTTGGGTCCCGAGGGTGGCCGGCGGCACCATCGGCGCGGCTCCCTGGAGGAGGTGGCCGAGCGGGAGCCCCGACGCCACCGCACGCACCGGCACCAGGACCCGGGCAAGGAGGGCGCCGGGGCCAAGGGTGAGCGGCGCGCGCGTCACCGCGGAGGCCCCAGAACGGGGCCGCGGGAGGCGGAGAGCGGGGAGGAGCCGGCGCGGCGGCACCGAGCCCGGCACAAGGTGCCACCTGCGCACGAGGTTGCGGAGAAGGAGGCCATGGAGAAGGAGGCCGCAGAGAAGGAGGCCGAGATCATGGAAGCCGACAAGGAGAAGGAGCTCCGGAACCACCAGCCTAGGTTCGTCCGCAGCTGGGTGGGGTCGGGTAGGGAGGGGTTGGCCCGGGCGATGCGGGCCCCAGTGCTGGCTGCGGGGTTGGGGTCCATGGGCGGAGGCTGCAGCCGTGGCCATGCTGTCTGTCTAGGGCCGTTTGGGCTGGGGTCTCCGCATGCTGTTCAGGTGGGGTGGTGACAATCCTGTCTTGCAGGGTTGACCTGTAAAAGGCTTGGCAGGGCATGTGTCCTCTGTGAACACCAGCTGTTATTTAAGAAGGGAGGGCTTAAAGGGGAATTGTTACAACTGATTTGGAAAGAGCAAAGTGACCCAGAGAGAAAAAAAGTCGGGGATTGCTGTGGAGGAAGGAGGCAGGACGGCCCGAGGGAAGCCTGAGAAGGCCAGTGGGCTAGGGGCAGAGCAGGGTGTGGGGTCAGGCTGCGTGATCATGACAGAGAGGACCCCAGCTAGCCCAACTTGCTCCCTAGGGCAGGACTAACTGACTCTGTGAGGGGCCTGGGGTAACAGTGGCTCAGAGGCCAAGACCAGCAGTTGCCAGGTACCCAATGGCCACAAACCAACCAGAACACTGGCCGCTGGAGAACCCAGCCCAGACACCAGACATACTTTGTGTGTTAGTGGGTCAGCTCCATCCCTGCCTTTTAGACTAAAGACCCAGAGGTATATAAGGTGATTTAAAAAACAGACAGAATGCCAGAGTAACAGAGCAGGTAGTCATAGGTTTAGTTGGTCTGCATAGCGGTTTAAGGGTTTTGCTCGATAGGATTTTGGTTATGTACATTATTTTATTTTTTGGAGACAGAGTTGCATTGTTGCCCAGGGTGGAATGCAGTGGTGCAGTCATGGCTCACTACAGCCTGGACTTCCCGGGCTGAAGCAATCCTCCTGCCTCAGCCTTCCCAGACTGAATAGCTGAGACTACAGGCATGTGTCACCATGTCTGGCTAATTTTTAAATTTTTGTAGAGATGGGGTTTCGCTATAGTCCCCAGGCTGGTCTTGAACTCCTGGGCTTAAGTGATCCTCCTGCCTTGGCCTCCCAGTGCTGAGATCACAGACGTGAACTGCTGCGCCCAGGCCTGATGTACATTCTTGTTTGCAGGGAGCCACACGGTGACCTAGAGACCAGTGGGACAGTGACTGTGGGCCCTGTGCACACACTGCCCAGCACCTGTCTCCAGAAGGTGGAGGAACAGCCAGAGGATGCAGACAATCAGCGGAATGTCACTCGGATGGGCAGTCAGCCCCCAGACTCAAGCACTGTTGTACACATCCCAGTGATGCTGACAGGCCCTCCTGGGGAAGCCACGGTTGTTCCCAGTGAGTATCTCCCTGTGCCAGTGGGGTAGGGTCCATCTTGTACAGGTCCAGCGACCCCCATTCCCTCCTGCTCCAGAGCAGGCACTGGGGACCCAGTGTGCCCCTGTGACTTATTCTCCTGACTGGAAAGAGAGTCCTTTGCTGTCAGCATCTGCCCCTTGGTGTCCTGTTGATTTCTAGTGCCCCAGAGATGACCGAGGTTGAGCTCCATTCTCCTTCCTTCCAGGATTATTTGCATGTTGCCTGCTAAGTGTCAGGTGCTGTTAGAGTGCTGAGAGCACAGCAGGAGAGAGACAGTCTTGTCAGGAAGACCACAAAGCAGGCACAACTCTTGGTGGTTGTACAAAAGCTGCTGAGGACTCTACAGCCTTGACTGGGGCCGAGAGTGAGGGGGTGCAGAGGAGGAGGCTCTCCGCCGGCGTGTGCCCACTTGTTCATGGGCCTGTGCAGTCCCCGTTCTGAGGCTGCTCCCAGGCCTTTGTTTGAGCTGCCTTCTTTCCTCCCCTTGCTCACTCACATGCTCGTGACATCCTGAGTGAGCAGTGATTCCATGCCTACCTGTGTGCAGGCCCTGAGGGCACAGGGGACCTGTCTTCAAGCCACTCTAATAGGGAGAGACCCACAGGTGACACAGACAGGCCCCTCACATGGTGGAGAAGGTGCATGGGCATTTCATAGGCTTCAAGGAGGAGCCCTCCTTTCGTAAGTACAGAGAAAAAAGGAGGAGAAGAGAGGCCATAGAAACAGGACTCACATGAATGCCAGGGAAAGCATTTAGGTCTTAAGCAGACCTGATGGACTAATGAGGTGCCACCGTATGTGGGCCCATGTTTGTAGACACATCCACACACACAGACGTGCGTGTGTCCGTGTCTGCAGATGCATCCCCATGCTCAGATGTGGGCATGCCATTCTCTCTTGCTCAAGTGCTCTCACCTGGGGCCTGTAGACTGGTGCACAATCCTAGGTATAACCGTGGAAGGCACAGCCTCTAACTGCTCAGCCTCCCCTTTTCCTTCGCTTCCTTGGAGAAAAGCTGCCCATGATTCATTTTATTGTTCACTTCCCATGGACACAAGGAGTCTGCCTGCCGAGTTCCCTCATCTGATTCTCTGAGGATCAGCTTGAGGATGAACCTAGAGTCCCTACCTGGCTTTTATTCGCAGGAATCCATAAGTGGCTCCTCCCCGGGCTTCCTATGCTCTTTCCCTAATCCCTCCTGGCAACCACTGATTTTTCATTGTCTCTATAGTTTTGCCTTTTCTAGATTGTCATAGGATTGGAATCATACAGTATGCAGCCTTTTCAGATTGGCTTCTTTCTATTAGCAAAGTGCACTTGAGTTTCCTTCGTGTCTTTTTGTAGCTCAACAGCTCATTTGTTTTTAACACTGGGCTAATATTCCATCTTTTGGACATACCGAAGTTTATTTATTCACCGATTGAAGGACATCTTGTTGCTTCCAATTTTTGGCAATTATGAATAAAACTGCTATAAACATTCATGTTCGGGTTTTTGTGTGAACATATTTTCAACTCATTTGCGTAAATACTTAATAGCATGATTATTATGTTATATGATAAGACTATGTTTATCTTTATAAGAAACTGACAAACTGTCTTCCAAAGAGGCTGTACCATTTTGCATTCCCACCAGCATTGAATGAGACTTCCTGTTGCTTCACATCCTTGCCAACATTCAGTGTTGTCAGTATTTTGGATTTTAGCCATCTGGTTAAGCGTGTAGTGGTGTCTTGTTTAATTTCCAGTTTCCTGATGACATACGACATTCAGCATCTTTTACTGTGCATTCGCCATGTGTGTGGTTTCCTTGGTGAGGTTCCTGTTCGGATCTTTTGCCCACTTTTTATTTGGGTTGTTTGTTTTCTAATTGTTGAGTTTTAGGAGTTCTTTATATATTCTGGTTACAAGTCTTTCATCAGATATGCATTTTGCAAGCATTTTCTCCCAGTCTGTGGCTTGGCTTTTTGTTCTCTTAATGTCTGGTGTTTTTTTGATTGTTAAAAACAATTGATTTTCTGGTCCCTGTGATTACTTCTACTAGAAACAGATACCTATGCTATTAGTTTTTATATGTTGATTATGTATCCTGCTGCTTTTCTGAATCTTCAAATTGTTTATTATTTCAGTGTGATTCCTGTTGGTTTTTTTCCCCAGATATATTATCAAAACTTCTGCAAATATACTTCTAACTCTTTCTTTCTAAGTCTTAGGCCTCTCATTATTATTTTTTTGTCTGATTTCACTGTCAGGTAACAATGGAATTAGTGGGCATTACTTGCTTCTGCCTACGCTAAGTAAAATTTTGGTTTTGGGCCTGAGGGACATGTGTGTGTATGTGTCTGTGTTTGTATGTGTGTAAAATTATGTTGTCGTATCCAATATTTTCACTTTAGTGTTTTTATCTGGAATAGATGTTGGATTTTGTTGAAGACCTTTTCAACATCCATAGAGATATCATATATTTTTGTCTCCTTAGATATGGGGATGTAAAGTAATGAATTTTTCGATATGAAATATCTTTGCAATCTTAGAATAAACCCAAGTGGTTATTATATTTATTTTGTTATATGCCATTGGATTCTGTTTAATATTTTATGTAGGATATTTGGATTGATATTTTTAAGTGAGATATGTTATATAGCTTTCTTTTGTCACATTTGAGGATCATAAGGTTTAAATATCAATAACATAGAGTTATCTATTGCTTAACTTCACAGCTCCATTCCTGACAATCAAATGTTCTAAAAGAGGGTCTCATACCCACCCCCTACTTTTTTTTCTTGAGACAGAGTCTCGCTCTGCTATCCAGGCTGGAGTGCAGTGGTGCGATCTTGGCTCACTTCAACCTCCACCTCCTGGGTTCAAGTAATTTTTCTGCCTCAGCCTCCTTAGTAGATGGGATTACAGGTGCCTGCCACCACACCTGGCTAAGTTTTATATTTTCAGTAGAGATGGGGTTTCATCATGTTGGGCAGGCTGATCTCCAACTCCTGACCTTAAGTGATTTGCCTACCTTGGCCTCCCAAAGTGCTGGGATTACAAGTGTGAGCCACTGTGCCCGGCCCCATTATTTTAAATGGTAAAACATTATAGTGTGTTATGTGCCAACTAAAAATTCATAACTAATTTTCTAAAATGTAATTAAAGCACAATTAAACAATGAAAATTAATAAACAGAACACAAAATGCTTAGTATACTGTTTTCTGATTACCAATTAAAATAGCTATTAATAAGTAATTGCTTTGGACACCTCCTTTATTGAAACTTGTTGCACTTTTCAAAAACATTCATACATGATTCACATAACTTACTGTGAACAAAAGTTCTCGGAAAAGGAATTTGGAGGAAACAGGCTTTATTCTAGTGAACAGTTTACAAACCAGGGAGATGCAGGCTTCCTTGCAAAATGAAGGCACATTCCAGACAAGAAAGAGAAGTTTTGACTTTTCTTGCCCAGGTCCTTAATCAAGTCCTTTTATGTAAATGAAATATTCAAACTTGCTTGGTCTGATTGGTTGACACAGCTGAGTTCTGATTGGTCAATATAGCTGAGCTCCGACTGGCCAAGGCAAGTGAGCTCTGATTGGTTGGTTCAGGTGAGCTCTAAAAGTTCCCAGAGTTAAAAAGGTGTGGGTTTTCCCACACCTCTACTCACCATATGGCAACTTCACTCTGACGTAAATGTTGGCTCAGTTAGCCATTTGGGATCCATCTTGAAGGATTAGCTCTTTCAGGTTTCTTCACACCACCAACTGAATTTGGAACCCTATCTGAGAGTTGTTCCTCACATTATTTTGATAAAAACATTGTATTGACTTTTGGGCATGTACACTTTTTTTTTTAACATAAATATCACCCATAAAAACCAACAACACTGTAATGAAAGATATATATGTTTTTCAGAAGCATGGGCATTATAAAACCTGGCAGTGTTCTACTGGAAAATATCATCCAAGGATATATTCTGTGGGTTATACCTATTATCAGTTCATAAAAATAATTAGAATGTGTTCTTGTGCTCAAGGGTAGCTCAAGTAATATTGGAATTATGTGGTCTTTAAATATTTGGTAGAATTCTCTTGTGAAATTGTTGATGTCTGGTCTCTTTTTGTAGAGTAGTTCGTTGATAATATCACTTTTTGATATTGGTCTGTTTAAACATTGTTGCCTCCCGAGATGAATCTGGCAAATTATATTTTCCTTAGAAATTATCCATTTGATCTAGACTTTCCCACTTATTTACATAGCCTTAAGAGTGGCTTAACTTTTTACAGATTTTCCTGTTTCAGTGTTTTCCTCCCTGCCATTTTAATCCTGTGTATTTTTGTGTTTTCCTTTTTTATTAAGTCGATTAATTAATGGTTTATATGTATTTCTAGATTTTCATAAAAAGAAAACCAGAATCTTAGTTTATTAATTTTTCCTTTTGTCTTATTTTTAAAGTCATTACTGTCCAATTTTATCTTTATTGTTTGTTTTTCCTTCTGTTTTTTTTTTGTTTGTTTGTTTGTTTTACTTTGTTGTTCTTTTCTAGTTTCTTGAGTTGGGCATTTTATTTATTTTATTATTTGATTTTTGATTATTTAAGGCCATGAATTTTCCTCTGATTACCAATTTAATTGTATCCTATAGATTCTGACGCATGTTACCTTCATTAAAAATTTTTTTTTTGTCTTTTTTGAGAGAATCTCTCTCCAGGCTGGAGTGTAGTGGCGCCATCTTGGCTCACTGCCACCACCACCTCCCAGGTTCGAGCAATTCTCGTGCCTCAGCCTCCCAAGTAGCTGGGATTACAGGCACGTACCACCACGCATGGCTAATTATTATTATTTTTTAGTAGAGATGGGGTTTCACCATGTTGGGCAGGCTGGTTTTCAATTCCCTGACCTCAAGTTATCTGCCCAAAGTGCTAGGATTACAGGCATGAGCCACCATGCCCAGCCCAGTTTCATCAAATTTTAAAAGAAATTATATAATTTTGGCTTATATTTGTGCTAGGTGTATGTTTTGTAGATTTCTTGGGATTTTCCACAGAAAGTGTAAAGACATCTGCAAATGAACTGTTTTAGGTTTTCCTTTCTGATATACATGCCTTTTATTTCCCTGTCTTCCCTTACTGCACTGTCTTTGACTTTCAGTACCACTTTGAATAACTGTGGCAAGAACTGACGTCTTTCCTGGAGTGAGCATTCTGTCTTTCATCCTTTAGTATGGCATTAGCTGTATGGATTTTGGGTTTGTTTGGGTTTTTTTTGGTAGATGTTCTTTATCAAGTTGAGAATGTTCCCCTATATTGCTTTTTTTAAAAGAGTTTTTGTCATGAATGGATAAACATTGCCAAATGATTATCTGCATCAATTGATATTATCATGTGTATGTTTTTTCTGTTAATGTGGTACTTTATATATATTGATTTTCAAATATTAAACTGGCCTTTATTATTATGAATAACCCTACTGGTTATTGTGTATAATTATTTCTGTATATTGCTGAATTCTATTTGCTAATATTTTGTTAAGGAGTTTTGCCTCTGTATTTATGAGGGGTATTGGTCTGTAGTTTTCTTTTTTGTGCTCTCTCTGGTTTTGGTATCAGAGTAATACTGGATTCATAAAATGTTTTGAATTGAATGGACTGTCCTTCTGTTTTCTAGAGGAGATTATAGTGAACTGATATTAATTTTCCTTTAAATGTTTGGGAAAATTTTCCAATGAAGCATTTTTTTGAAATTTTTAAATTACAAATTTAATTTCCTTAATAGATACATGACTGTGTTATCTGTTTCATATTGGATGAGCTGTAGTAGTTTGTGCTTTCTGAGGAGTTCATTTTATTTAAGTTTTCTAATTTATTGTGTGTATACTTGTTTGTAATGTTTCCTTATTAACCTGTTCATGTCTGCATAATCTGTAGTGGTAACTCCTGTCTCATTTCTGATATTGGTAATTTGTGGTCTTTTCTCTTTTTTCTTTGTGAGTCTTACTATGAGTTTGTATAATTTTATTGATGTTTTCAAAGAACCAAATTCTGATTACAGTGATTTTCTCTATTATTTTTCTGTTTTCCATTTCAGTTGATTTCTGCTGTTTATTATCTTCTTCTTTCTGTTTTCTTTGGGCTTCTTTGTTCTTCTTTTCTAGTTTCTTGAGGTAGGAACTTAGATTATTGATGTGAGTCTTTTCTTCTTTTCTGCTGTAAATATTTAGTTCTGTATGTTTCCCTCTTGATACTGCCTCAGCTACATTCCACAGGTTTTCATATTATATGTTTTTTCAGTCCCATTAAAAAAATTTTCTTGGAGACTCATGGATTATTTAGAAGTGTGTTTAGTTTTCAAACATTTGGAGATTTGCCCATCTTTCTGTTATTGACTTCTAGTTTGATTACTTCATGGTTAGTGAACATGTTGTGTTATTATTTCAGTTATTTTAAGTTTGCTAAGGTTTGTTTTGTGGCCCAGGATGTGGTGTATCTTGACATATGTTCTGTGAGCCTTTGAAGGAAACATGTATTCTGTGTTGTTGCTGTAGCACCCTGTAAGTGTCGTTTAGATCCTGTTGGTTGATGATGTTATTGAGTATCTTTGTCTAGATACTGATTTTCTGTCTAGAAAAGGGTGTTCAGTCTCCAACTATAAATGTGGATTTAGCTTTTACTCCTTTCAGTACTGTAAGTTTTTGCTTCATGTGTTTGCAGTTCTGTTTGGGGGCACATACACATTTAGGATTTCTCTGTCCTCTTGGTGGACTGGCCCTTGAATTGTGTAATGTTCTTCTTGACAACTGGTAATCTTTGCTCTGCAGTTTACTTTATCTTACATAGATATATTCAGTCCTCCTTTCTTTTTGATTAATATGTGCATGGTATATATGTTTTCACCCTTTTACTTTTAACCCAGCTACATAGTTATATTTGAAGTGAATTTTTTGTAGATAGCATTCATGTTTTCAATCCACTCTTTCAATTCTGTCTTTCATTTTGCATATTTAGACTTAACATAATTATTGATATATTAGGGCTTAGTCTGTTATTTTATTTCTTATTTTTTGTTTGTTCTCTTGTTTTTCATTTCTCTAGTTTCCTTTTCCTCCCTTCCTGTGGGTTACTTGAACGTACTTTAGAGTTCCATTTTAATTTATCTGTAGTGTTTTTGAGTGTATCACTTTTACAGGTTTTTTTTTAAGACCTCATATAGGTTTTTTAGTGGTTGCCCTGTGTATTACATTATATAATATATATAAAACTTCAGTTTCTTCTGGAGTCTCTATTACATTATATATGCATAACTTCTCCAATGTTATTTTACCAGTTCATGTGAAATATAGAAGCTTTACCTCTCTTTATCTCTTTTTCTTCCTCCATTTATAATAAAATTGTCTTAAATATCTCTTCCTCTATGTACTTTTAGAACCACATTAGAGTATGTTTTAATTTTTGCTTCAACTATCAAACATAATTTAGAAAACTCAAGAGGAGAAGAAAAGTGTGTTATATTTACCTGTATTTTTACTCCTGTTATTCTTCCTTCCTTCCTGATATTCCACTATTTCTTCTTTGATAATTTACTTTCTGTTTAAAGGAACTTCCTTAGACATTCTTTTATGGTAGGTCTGTGGGTGACAGATTCTCTTAGTTTTCCTTCATCTGAGAATGTCTTGATTTTCCCTTCATTCTTGAATTTTTCAGCGGGTATAGAATTCTGGGTTGACAGTTCTTTTTTTTTCAGCACTTGAAAAAACGTGTGCCTCTTCCTTCTGACCTCCATGGTTTCTGATGAGAAATCCACTGTCATTCGAATTGTTTTCTTCCTATAGGTAAGATGTTGTTTATCTCTCGCTGCTTTCAAGATTTTTTTTCCTTGTCTATAATTTCAGAAGTTTGATTACAGTGTATTTTCATGTGAGTTTCTCTAAGTTTATCTTGTTTGGGATTTGCTCAGCTTCTTGAATTTGTAGGTTTATATCTTTTGCCGTATTTGGAAATTTTTCATCCTTTATGTCTTTGAACACTTCTTTAGTTCTACCTCTTTCTCTTTCCAGGACTCTGATGACATGAATTTTAGATCTTTTGTTATAGTCCCAAAGGCCCCTGAGCTTTATTCACTTTTTTAAGTCTACTTTCTCTCTGTTGCTCAGATTGGATAATTTCTATTATTCTGCCTTCCAGTTCATTAACTCTTTCCTCTGTGCCTTCCATTCTGCTATGGAGCCCATCTATTGAGTTTCTAATTTTAGTCACTGTATTTTTTAGTTCTGAAGTTTTCATTTGGTTCTTTATATCTTCTGTTTCTTTGCTGAGACTTTATCTCTTTGCTGAGGTTTTCTATTTTTCATTTAAGTGTTTTAAGTTATCTGTTGAGTGTTTTTATAATGGATGTTTTAAAAATCTTTGTCAGATAATTTTAACATCTCTGTCATCTTGGTGTCTATTGGTTGTCTTTTCTCATTCAGGTTGAGATTTTCCTGGGTCTTGGTATGATGAGTGAGTTTTGGTTGAAATCTAGACTCTCTGGTATTATGTTGTGAGCTTCTAGGTCTTATTTACATCTTCAGTTTTAGTTTGTCTACTGTGATGCCACTCCAGCAAGTAGTAGCAGGCGTATTAGTCCATTCTCGCACTGCTATGAAGAAATACCTGAGACCAGGTAATTTATAAAGGAAAGAAATTTAATTGACTCATAGTTTTGTATTGCTGAGAAGCCCTCAGGAAACTTACAATTATGGTGGTAGGCAAAGGAGAAGCAGGCACCTTCTTCACAGGGTGGCAGGACAGAGTGAGTGCAGGCAGGGAAAGTGTCAGACGCTTACAAAACCGTCATATCTCGTGAGACTCACTATCATGAGAACAGCATAGGGGAAACCACCCCCATGATCCAAGTATTCCACCTGGTCCCTCCCCTTGACACGTGGGGATTACAGGGATTATGATTTGGGGTGAGATTTGGGTAGGGACACACCAAACCATATTACAGGGATTGTAGAGAATTGCCCCATTATTGACAGATGGGGATAGAAGTATAGATTTTTCACTTGATTTCCATTGACACTCTAGGGGAAAATAATTACTCATTACTGCTTGGCTAGGGTGGGAGTTCTAGCTCCCCACTAGGCCTCCATTCATATCAGCCTGAGTAGGAGAGACAGGAGTTCCCCATCTAGCTGCCCTTGACACAATGGAGATAGACCTTATCACCTCCACGTAGCAGTAAAAGTCCTGACTTTCCACTCGGGCTTGCTCTATTGAGTAGGGGAAAAATGGTGCCTCTTTCCTGCTGGGCGAGGCATGACCTCTAGGCTCCCCATGTGATCTTTGCTGGCATTGTGTGTATTGGGGGTCTTGTTACCACTGGATGGGGTGAAAGTTTCTGCTCCCACTTGGCTCTCTCTGAGACCACCCCAGCAGGGGTTTTGGGATGGTGGTGAGGGTGGAAGTCTAGGCCACCACCCAGTTTCTACTGGTTTAAATGGAGGTAGGGTCATAGTTTTTTTTCGGTGTGTGTACAGTTTGACTATTGTTTAGTGATTATTGTCTGTAAGTTTTATATCTCACTATGCTGCCCCTTTCCTAGTCCTTTCACTAGAGAGAACTGGGTTTATTGAGGCTTTAAAAAATCTGTGCCTCTTGGCATTTCTGGGTTCACAAGTACCAAATCTAGGATATATGAGGCATAAAAGAAAACCCAAATAAGAAACTTATTGTTACGTCTTCCCTCAGGTCCCCTAGCCAGTCTTTTCCTTCTTCCTTCCACCTTTTAGAATCTCATGTTTGCCTCATATATGATGTCCAAGGATCTTATATGTAGTAGTCCCCCCTTATCCATGGTTTCACTTTCCCAGGTTTCTGTTATCTGAGGTCCACTATAGTCTGATATATTACATAACTACTCTTGCATTTTGGGGCCATTATTAAGTAAAATAAGGGTTACTTGAACGTAAGTACTACAATACCATGACATCCAGTTTCATAACCAAGATGACTGCTGAGTAACTAATGCAGTCCAGGTGGACAGAGCAGAATGTGTGAGGTTTCATCATGGTACTTAGAACAGCTGGCAACTTAGAACTTATTAATTACTTCTGGAATTTTCCACCTATGTCACAATGCCTGTGTCATTCACTTCACTTCATCTCATCATGTTGGCATTTCATCATCTTATATCATCTCAAGAAAAAGATGACTGCTGACCGAGCACACTGGCTCACAGCTGAAATCCCAGCAATTTGGGAGGCCAAGGCCAGTGGATCACTTGAGGTCAGGAGTTTGAGAGCAGCCTGGCCAACATGGTGAAACACCATCTCTACTAAAAGTACACAAATTAGCTGGGCGTGGTGGTGGGTGCCTGTAATCCCAGCTACTTGGGAGGCTGAGGCAAGAGAATCTCTTGAACCCGGGAGGCAGAGGCTATACTGAGCAATGAGCTATGATTGTGACACCGCACTCCACCCTGGACAACAGAGCAAGACTCAGTCTCAAAAAAAAAAAAAAAAAAAGAGAAAAGAAAGAAAAGAAAAGGATGACTAGGAATAAGTTTCCTTCACATTTCCGATGGATTTGTAGTGTGGCCACTTTTATGTTTCTAATAGCCTTCCCTCCCTCCCTCCCTCCCTCCTTCCCTTCTTCCCTTGACAAACCCTTTTTCTCTAAAGTTTTGTCCACTTAAACGG
The DNA here is from genome assembly GCA_028533165.1 of Leontopithecus rosalia. NCBI lineage: Eukaryota > Metazoa > Chordata > Mammalia > Primates > Cebidae > Leontopithecus > Leontopithecus rosalia. The sequence goes on along the minus strand of CM052648.1, from coordinate 27,666,934 downwards.
TTTATCAATGACTCAGTCTTTGTCTTTCTTGAAATTCTCTGTTGTATTTTTGTTTTCTGTTTCACAAATTTCTGTTCTTATTTATTATTTCCTTTCTTCTACGTTGTGTATGTGTATTGCAATATTCTTTCTCCAATTTGTTAATTGGATACTCGGCTCACTTGAGATTTCCTACTTTGCTAATGTGTTTAAAAGTTTAATGTTCACTCTGAGAATTATTTTAGTTATGTATTGAAAGTTTAAATTTTTTGATTTAAGTATTTTTTCGAAGTGTGATTAAGATTTCTTGTTTGATTTATGAGTTTTTTTAAGTATGATTTTGAATTTCTGATTGACAGAGATTTCTCTATGTTCTTTTTCCCTGTGTTTTGCAATTGATTCCCTTATTCCTTTTCATATTTCATCACTCCTTGTATTTCGGATCATCCATTTGGGTTTTTTTTCCTTCCTTCTGCTTGAAGAACATCTTTCCTCATTTCTTTTAGTGAGGTTTCATGGTGGTAAATTCTCTTGGCTTGCCTGAACAGTCTTTATTTTGCAATTGCTTGTGAGAAATGGTTTTACATCACAGAAAATTCTCATTTGTTATCTTCCAGCATATTGACACTGCTCCACTGTCTTCTGCCTTTTGTTGTTTCTGTTGAGAAGATAGTCATTAGTCTAAATTGTTGTTCCTGTGTATGGCTCTGTCTTCTCTCTGGGGCTGCTTAAATAACATCCTTTTTCTTATGGAAAATTGAAATGTGGGAAAGTGAAGACAAGTGCGGTGAACTTCCATGTTCCGTCTCCACCCTCAGCAGTCACCCACATTTGGCCAGTATTGTTTCATTTACGCTTCTCCTTGCTTTCTTGTGTATCATTTTAGGTGTGAATATGTCAGTTAGCATCTCTAACAATTAAGGATTTATCATAGCCATAGAGCATTATTACACTTAGCAATGTTAACAATAATTTCTTAATATTGTGTAATACCTATTCCAGGTTCAAAGTTTACCAGTTATCTCAAAAATAACTTTTTACAGTTGGTTTGAGTCAGGATTCAAACAAGGTTTACTCATTTGACTTTGCTTTATCTAAGTCTCTTTTATTCTAAAACAGTTTTCCTCTCATTATTCATACCATTTATTTGTTGAGGTGAACGTACAGTTTGTCCTGTAGAATTTCTCAGTTTGGTTGTTTGCATCATGGCATCGTTTGGTACAGTCCTCTGTCCTCAGTGCATTCTGTTACCTGGTAATTAGATCCAGAACAGGGCTTCTGAGCCTTGGAGCTGCTGACGCTCTATTGTGGACTATGGCCTCTGCATCTTAGGGTGCGTAGCAGCATCCCTGGCCTCCACCTGCTAGAAGCCAGGAGCGCCCTCTAGTTGTGACAACCAAAAGATGTCTAGAGACCTTTGTGAAAGAATCCCATTCCCTTCTTTAGGAAGGCTTCCACGTGGTGGTGACTTCCTACTGCTTTGTATCAGGAGCTTTGACATGTCTGGTGTCTCCCTGGGTGATATTAAGATGGAGCAGTGGGTTCATCCTGATCCTTCAGTTGTAAAGTTCTCCTCTTGTCTCTCCCCAAAAGGTTCTAGTTACCCAGATCTATGATTTCAGTGAGGGCTGCAAAATGGTGAATTTATAATTTTGTGATTCTTTCTGTGTTTGTTATTTTTACTTTTTCTGTAAGAAAGATCTGATCTTATCAACTGTTTGGTTACCCTGAAATGCAGTTTGTATGTGTACTAAACAAGGTACTTGCTTCATTCTGTCCCTTTTAATAAGTTTTTAAAATAATGAATCAATGCCCTAGTAACAAGTATGACCAGTGAGAGCTATAAGAAAATTATTTTCTTAAATTTTTGGATTTTAATGTGTTCGATGTATTTCAGTTCTTTGCAGTCATTATTACTTTTGGTGCTTAAATTGTCCCATCTTGGCCAGTGTTCATCGTTTCAAGTTGATTGTTCTGTCCTCTTCATAGGCCTGGAGTAGAGTTTGACAGTTCTATGTTTTTCATCTATGACAGCATGTTCCAGGATGATTGTGCATACTTCTTGCCCCTGGTCTGGAATTGCTCATTTCTCCAAGAAGAAGCACACTCTGGACACTGCTGTGATTCCTGTAGATTTCCCCCCCTCCCCCATATTCTGGTAGTCTTTGCCTCCAGGGGCTTCCTCTTCAGCTTCTCTTCAGAGATTTCCCATAGACTACAGGAACCACTGGAAGTGCATGGGAGTTTGCATCCTCCAAGGTGGCACTTAGCCAGTGAAGGGAAAGAGTGGGTGTAGGACAGCCAGCTTTGTGGCTTCAGTCAGGCCAAACTTCTGGTTCAGATGAGAGCCCAGAGTGCCCCTGTGGGAGCCTAAGCTACCTTTGCAGGACTTCGTCTGAAGCATGCACCCTTGCTTGGCTTCTTCACCTCCCTGTCTTGCTTTTCTCTTCCCTTCTGGTTTCTTCTGGGAGCCCATGCCACCTCAGTTGTGCTTCTGTAGAACCTGACTCGAGACACCATGGTTCCGTTGATAAGATAGTGTTTAGAGGCAGTCATCTGTGGTCATTGCTGCTGGGTTTTTATTGCTTTCAGGCTTTTTGGTAGGCTTTTTAAAAAGGGAGAAAAGAGGCTGAGTGCATTGGCTCATGCCCATAATCCCAGCAGTTTGGGAGGCCGAGGTGGGCGGATCACCTGAGGTCAGGAGTTTGAGACCAACCTGGCCAATAGGGCGAAATCCCATCTCTACTAAAAAAAAAATAAATAAAAAATAAAAAGATGTATAAAAATTAGCCAGAATTCCAGCTACTCAGGAGGTAGAGGCAGGAGAATCACTTGAACCCAGGAGGCGGAGGTTGCAGTGAGCCGAGATCATGTCACTGCACTCCAGCCTAGGTGACAGAGCCAGATTCCATCTCAAAAAAAAAAGAGGGAGAAAGAAAAGTATGTCATGAATTCCATGGCATTTGTCATTCAAATAGAAGGTTGTAGGATTTTAATCTCACTTTTGTATTCATCTCTCTTCTATCCTGAAAATGTCTTTTTGTCTTTTTCTCTTGCTGATTCTGTTTTCTTAAATGGTATTGCTTAAGAACATGATCGCTGTGATAGTTTCCTTTGAAGTTCATTTGCAGTTGTCTGTGCCTTGACTTTATGGTCAGCTGTTTTCATGGTCGGCTTTTGTATGTGTTCCACATGTGCTTAGAGGGATATGTTTTCTCTGATTTTGTGAGCTCTGAGCTTTTTATATTTGCATGTTAAGTTCGTTAGTTGTATTACTCAAATATTCTTTATATTCATGAATATTTTGCTTGATTCACCTGTCAATAATTTTTTTTAATTTTTGTAGATTTAGGGGTTACAAGTGCAGTTTTTTTACGTAGATCTATTGTTTTGTGGTGATGTCTGGGCTTCTAGTGTAACCATCGCCTGGGCTCAGGTGATCCTCCCACCTCAGCCCTCTGCAGTAGTTGGACCACAGTTGCATATCACCATCCCAGAGCTCATTTTTTGTATTTATTGTAGACATGGGGTTTCCACATGTTTCTCAGGCTGGTGTTGAACTCCTGGGCTCAAGTGATCCACCTGCCTTGGCCTCCCAAAGTGCTGGAATTACACATGTGAGCCACCACACCCAGCCTGTATTTACTTATGTATCTCGTCTAAAAATTCCTGCATCTGAAGTCTTTAGGGGGGTAAGTGTACCCATTGTTTCTGCTGTTTTTAGGGTTGGGAGTGAGTGTACTCATTGTTTCTGCTGTGTCTTTCAGTCATGGTGACCTTGTTTCATGGTGTGTTTGGTGATATTTTTTGAGTTCATATGTGACTGATCTTAATCCTCTGTATTAGGGTTCTCTTAGAGGGACAGAACTAATAGATGGGAGTTTATGAAGTATTAACTTACACGATCACAAGATTGCACAATGGGCTGCCTGCAAGCTGAGGAGGAAGGAGAGCCAGTCCGAGCCCCAGAACTGAAGAACTTGGAGTCTGATGTTTGAGGGCAGGAAGCATCCAGCCCAGGAGAAAGATGTAGGCTGGGAGCCTAGGCCCGTCTCACCTTTTCACATTTTTCTCCCTACTTTATATTAGCTAGTAGCTGATTCAGTGGTGCCCACAAGATTAAAGGTGGATCTGCCTTCCCCAGCCCACTGCCTCAAATGTGAATCTCTCTTGGCAGCACCCTCACAGACATACCCAGGATCAATAGTTTGTATCCTTCATTCCAGTCAAGTTGGCACTCAGTATTAAACCTCAAGTCCTCCTTTTCTCAACTAGGGTTTTGTGAGATAATTAAACCCTACAGAAAATGAATTGATAAACTACTTTTTCCGTTTTCCCAAGGACGGAACACAGCTTGTACCTCTCCAGATATAGAGAGAAATCCCTTCTATACCATGGATATCTTGGGAAATAACAGCTTCAGTTATCTCCAAATTCCTCCTAACCTGTGGTGATTCTGTAGGCCAGCTGAGAATCTTTTTGTCAGAGAGGATTTGCCGTTGTTTCCAGAAGCCTGGGGTCCTGCCAGGCTGGGCTTATTTTAGCCCCCTTTGGGGATGCAGTTTGATGGGAAAGTCCCATTCAGCTTCCCCATCTTGAAGTGAGCCCAAGGCTCAGAATGCCTACCCCAGCACTGGAAAGGGCACTTCCTCAGTTCAGCCTCAGTGTCTTAATCTGGAAAGGGGACCTGTGCCATGGGGTGCTGTTGGGAGGAGGAAAGCACCTGGGCTGTGTCTGGCGTGTGGCTGTTTTTAGTGAAGGCTCTCTTCCTTTCTGTTTTCCCCTCTGAAGCTTGCCATTTTGCTTCATTGTCTCCTATTTCAGGGATTTAATTTTTCTAACTATTAAGTCATTTTAAAAATAGTCTTTCTCCAACAATGAATTTAGTCTGTCATTTTCATTTTTATCCTTCCCTTCTTTCTTCTGCTTTGACTTAATTGACATTTTTTTCCCCTATGATTGATGACTTTCATATGATTTTCTATGTTGTAATAAATCAATTTCAGGAGAAATAGTTCTATCTAAGCTCTGGAATCTGTGCTCCATTTATTTTGAGCAGCAGAATTCACTGGATCCAGACTGATTATTTTTTCCCAGTTTACTTAAGTTAATTATTTATTTATTTATTTTAGAGACAGAATCTCATTCTGTCACCCAGACTGGAGTTCAGTTGTACCATTGTAGCTCACTGTAACCTCGAACTCCTGGCCTCAAGTGATCCTCCTGCTTCAGCCTCTTTAGTCGCTGGAACTGTATGCATGTGCCAACACACAAGTTAATTTTTAAATTTTTTTATAGAGACATGATCTGTCGCCATCTTGCCCAGGCTGATCTTGAGCAATTGCTTGAGACTACTAGGCTCTAAGGATCCCTCCCACCTCAACCTCCCAAAGTGCTGTGATTATAGGCATGAGCCACCACACACAGCTGAAGGCATGTTTAATATCCATAGTATGGTGCATCTTATAAATATTGCACCTTTTATTTAGTCAATCTGTGGTTGTGCATTTTATAATTTTTGTTATGTAGAAGAACTTAACAACATAAGCCTCTAATCTCAGCACTTTGGGAGGCCAAGAAGGGTGTATCACTTGAGGTCAGGAGTTTGGGACCATCCTGGCCAACATACTGAAACCCTGTCTCTACTAAAAATACAAAAATTAGCTGGATGTGGTGGTACATGCCTGTAATTCCAGCTACTCAGGAAGCTAAGGCAAGAAGAATCACTTGAACCTGGGAGTGGAGATTGCAGTGAGCCAGAATCGCACCACTTTACTTCAGCTGGCAACAAGAGCGAAACTCTGTCTCCTGTCTAATTAAAAAAAAAAAAAAAGAAAGAAAAACAAAAACTTTTGGGGATACAGATTTTTGTATACATGCTTAATTTCCTTAGCAGATAATCTGTCATAAATTAATATAATATTTTAGGGCTTCAAGTAAGTTTTGCCAGATTGCTTTCTCTGATTACGTAAGTTTCATTTTCAACAGGGAAGTTTGGTGGTGCCCGTTTCAAAAGCAATCACTTTAAAACTGTTTGTGCTAGTGGGTGGGGGCTGGTTATCCTGGCTCTGCGGCAGCATCTTTGGTGGTGTAGAGCCATACTGCTGTAGCTTTGGCTGTTTTCATGCTCACCTTGAAGCTTTTTTTCTCCGGCAAGGCCTTTCTCTGCAGGACTTGGAAGTGGCCAGCAGTCAAGGGCTCCACAGCAGGCTCCGGGCATTAGCACCTTCACTTTGTTGCTCTTTAAAATCCTATTTGCTTTTATGTTTCTTTAAAGAATTCAAAATGAGTTGCAGCAGTGGGAGGTGCCTCCATGTCACTGCGTATCTCCCTTGGTGTCCCTGAGGTCTCAAGAGCTCTGTCACCTACAAGAATTAAAATATACAATAGGATGGTTGAAAATGAAAAATTACTATGAGAAAAACACTGGTCAGTGACAACAAAATTTACCTGAAAGAAACAAGATCACAGCCATGTTAGCCCTGGGGAGTTGGATTTGTGGGAACACAGCTGGGGTAGGGGTGGGGTGCTTAGTGGCAGAGGATAGGGCCTAGGGGAAGGAGATGATGAATAGGGGGCTGGCGAGGGAGTGGGGCCTGAACAGAGGCAGGGTCCCCCCAGGCAGAGCATCCTTCCGAGCTCCATGGCCTCACAGGACCCTCTCCTGGGATCCCAGGTCAGGGCAGACTGGACGATGACGATGAGGTCCAGGGAGACTCTGTGGGTTTGTGGGTTGGGAGCTGGCTCCTGATTCTCCCTGTGCTGCGGGTCCGAGGTCCCAGTGGAGGCAGTGGGAAAGTCTTACCAGGCTCTGGGGTTCTCAGTGCATCAAGACCCTTCAGCGACACGGGGGTTCCACAGCCACGGGGCACTGCTGGGTTCAGTGCTATTTTCAACCTTGGCACAGCAAGAGGGAAAAAAGTGTCTGTTAGGGTCTCTGCAGCAGACAGTGGTCCTGGCTGTCATGCATTGCGGTCACATGTGTGAAGCGGTGGCCTTAGCTGTGCACCCATTCCTCATGGGCCCGTGAGGACCTGACGAAATTGCCAGTGGCAGTGGAGCTGGGAGAGAGCAATGCGACGTGGGCCTAGTGTACACCACACCCCTTACTCAGGGACCCTATGTCCTTGTAGGTGGTAACGTGGACCCGGAGAGCCAAGCAGAGGGAAAGAAGGAGGTGGAAGCGGATGACGTGATGAGGAGCGGCCCCCGGCCCATCGTCCCGTACAGCTCCATGTTCTGTTTGAGCCCCACCAACCTGTGAGTCTCCTTGCCTGGCTGTTTGTGTGGCTGCGCACTCACCCATGCATCATGACCTACAGGAACACAGTAGCCAGCGTGCGCTGATTCTGCGCAGTTATGTAGACAAAAGGCTCTAGGTACCACAGCAGTCTCTGGAGGCACGTCCCGTGTGACCTCATTCTGCAGGCAGGGACCCTGTTTGCCCTGTCTCACAAACACAGTTCCATCCATCTATCTTCCCATCGTACCTGCCACCTGTGTTGCATGCATGCACCGCGTTCATTCGCATGTCTGTCCATGTGCCCACGCCTGTGCTTTTCATGCATTTGTCATCCACTCTTCAGTCCAGGGCCTCCATTAGTCCACCCAGTGTTCATGTGGCAGACAGCACTCTAGGTGCTGGGAGTGTCTAGGAATGAAAAAGACAGGTGAGAGCCCCTGTCTTTGCTAAGCCTGTGTGCTGGTGGGAGAGACAGACAGCAGACACGACAGATGAGTAAAGACGTAAGACACAGGTGTGGTGAGTGCCAGGAGGAAACACAAAGCGAGGCGTGGAGATGTGGCCTTAGATGGGAAGGTCAGGTAGGCCTCTGGGGAGGAGGCAGAGCGAGAGGCAGAGCAGAGGTGGAACCACACAAGAGCTCGCCCGGCCAGAGCAGGGGCTAGGCAGGTGGACGTGCCCCGGCTTGTTAGCCATCTGTCCATCCCCTTCTTCTTCTTTGATCACCCAACAGTCTTTCCACCAAGCCCTGCGTTATATCCTCTCCCTGCCCCCTCCCTCCCATCATTCTTTTGTCCAACACACGTCTTGGGAGCTTACCCTGCTATGCTGTGGTGAGGAGTAAAGCAGTAATGGAGACGGACATGGACCCCACCACGTCAGGACTGACTGTGCAGTGGCAGGTGGGGGTGGTGACCTGGTGTGAAAGTGGAGACACAGGAAGGCACTGGCATTCTGGGAGCAGCTGAGAGAAGGCCAGGGAGGTTTTCTGGTGGAAGTGACATCTTGGTTGGAATCTGAAGGATGAGTAAGAATTAAGGCGAAGTGGGGAGAGGGGAGGAACTAGTGGAGCATTCACAGTGGCCCAGAAGTAGAAGCCAGCAGTCAGCAAACAGCCGAGGACAGAACTGCGTCAGAAAACAAAAGGGTAGGAAGGGCTGGCTGGGTGTTCTCTCATGGGGTGGGGGGTCACACTGTCCTGGGGCACACTAAGAAGTGTGAGACTTGTGCACAGGGGGACACTCGGACTGTAGCCCAGCAGGGCCCTTTGATGGGAGACTGCAGACGGAGACCACTGAGTAGGTGGTAAAGGTTTCAGGGAGAGAGAATGGTGTTTTGATCAGGGTACTCACAGTGGAGAGGTTTGGAAGTCAAGTGCATGTAGAGGGATTTTGGAGGCAGAATCTGCTGAATTTGGTGATAAATTAGATATGGAAGGGGAAGGAGACATCGAGGATGACACCCAGTTTCTGCCTGACAGTGGGTGGGAGGCACTGCATTCACTGAGACCAGCAGTGCTGCTGGGGTCCTGCCTGCAGACCCTGCAAAGCCTGGGGCAGCTGGGGATGTCTCATGGCCAGGTAGACTTGGGATCTGAGCTGGGGATAGAGCTGAGTGCCAGAAACCCAGACACAACTTGGACTGGATGATGGCTAAATGAGAAGGAAAGGCAGCTCTTTTAAGGAGGGGAAGTGGCAAGGTGGTCCGAGGCAGCAGCAGGCCAGCGGTGGGCTGGGGACAAACAGCTCTGGGGACACAGGGGAAGGTCCCTTCGAGGAAGAGGGAAACATGGGCAGCTACTTAAGACGGATGGCTCTTGGGAGTTCATAGGTGTGGGTGAGAGGAAAAGCTGAGAGGGGCTGGCGGCAGTGGGCATGCCTGCAAGGCAGGGGAGGTACCGCCAGAGCACAGCCCTTGAGGTGGGGCCATTTGCCCCACCTGCTTCATCCGTGGCTGCCTCTTGTCCCCCCGATAGATGGGCTTCCCAGGCTCCAGGTTACTGTGTACTCTCACTCTGTGGCTCTGCCGGCATCAGGGAGACCCCTGCTTGTTGATTTCCTCACTCCTTCCCGGTGTTTTGCCTGCCGAAAGGAGCTTCATGAGGCCTGTCCTGGTTGCCCCTGTGTTCCCCGGTGTCTAGCATGTGCCTGGCAGGGCAGTCTCTCAGTAATGTTGAACAAGTAAGTCAGGCAAACAGGGCTGGAGCAAAAGGCGAGCATGTGGCAATGCACGGAGCGTGTCCTCGTGGAGTGTGTCCACACGCACCCTGGGAGCCCGGACAGGCACACACCCCACACAGACCCGAGGACTTTCCTAGGACAAGAGAGGCCTGTTCTCCATGAGAATGATGATGCTGAATTCTTCCTCTCTGAGCCGTTCCCTCCCTGCTGCCCCCAGCTGATCTGTTCTGTGAAAGGGCAGGGGAGTTGATGCTCTTGGCTTTCGACTGCCGTTGGCTGCATGGACAGTCGGTAATGAATGGGTGTAGCTGTACTCCACCGAAGCTTTATTCACACAGACAGGTCAGCCTGATGTGGCCTGTGAGCTTTGGTTTGTTGACCCCTGCCATGGGGTTCTGCAGCCTTCCCCACCCTCTATCCCGGGATGCCCTCTCGGAATCTCAGCCACTGTCCATCACCTGGCTGCCACCTCCAACCACAGGGACCATTAGCAAAGCAAAGCTCTGGGGCCACAGCTTCCGGAGGCAGCCCAGACCCCTTTCTGCAGGGTGGGCTGAGCCTACCCTGTAGCAAGGGTCTGGTGTGCCTGGCTGGTGGGCCTAGTGGTGACCCATGTGTTCCCTCACAGGCTCCGCCGCTTCTGCCACTACATTGTGACCATGAGGTACTTCGAGATGGTCATTCTTGTGGTCATTGCCTTGAGCAGCATCGCCCTGGCCGCTGAGGACCCAGTGCGCACCGACTCGCCCAGGAACAACGTGAGTGGTCCAGATGGCTGGGCCCTGCCAGGCTGTGGGGTGGGAGCTGGGTGCCTTCACAGGGGCCCAAGGGGCTGGGGTGGGCTGGGGTCCTGTCTTCTCACAGGACACCCTCCTTCCTCTGTCTCTGTGCCTGGGAGTGCAGGACCAAAGGTCTGGAGGCAGGAAGATGGGCTGCGGCAGAGGGGGCCTGTTCCCAGCTGGTGCTCGTCGAAAACCCCCTCCCAGAACGGTTTTCCACAGGTTCCCTGGCTCCTGGCTGACTGGAGGAAGAACGCGGAGCCACTGAGGGCACATGGCTCAGGTTTCAGCCCAGCCTCTGAGAATAACCTTCCTTTTGGTTTCAGGCTCTGAAATACCTGGATTACATTTTCACTGGTGTCTTTACCTTTGAGATGGTGATAAAGGTGAGATATGTGGCGGCCGGCTGCCCCTGGTCACCCCGGTGTTTTGCTCTCCCTCCCTCATGACTGAGATGGGACCAGGGCAGGGGTTGGACTGAAGTTTCTATAAGCTCTTGTTAATACATGTGGTGGGTGTGTTCTGGGTGTGTGCTAAGTATGTGAATGTCTGCACACAAAGAGGCTTTGTTTTCACTGAGGACATGACAGAGTGCTCCCCAGTGCCATGCCTGGGCCTCCACTGCCCCTGGTTTCTTGAAAACAGGAGCTGCAGGCTCTCTCTAATGTACGCATGTGAGGTGAGGCTCTCCCTCTTGGGACAGCAGAGGAGGAAGATGGTGCAACATTGGTTGGGGAAGAATGAGACCCGGGAGAGAGAGAGTGCCGGAAGATTGTTTGATGTGGGTGCTGAAGACGAATTTAGGAGTGATCTGGCATTTGTCTTAGGGTAGATTCAGAGTCCTACTCTGTCTGCCTCTGAGTGTGGACTCGAGGTGCCCCCATACCACTGTGTGACTACTGTGGCCCTTGTGCATTTGCACTGGTGTGCATTCAGTGTGGTTGAGTGTGCATACACACGCGCATCCATAACTTTGGTGCAGCTTAGGGTATATGTGTGCCTGCATGCATGCACACAAGGGCAGCGTGTGCGTATGGAGCACTTACGACACATGCACGAGCACAATACCTCTGCTGTTTCACTCTTGCAAACTTCTGTAGGGTGGGCGTCATCATCCCCATTTTGCAAACGAGGAAGCTGACACTTAAGAGAGGTTATGGTGCTGGCCCAGAATCCCAGCAGCAGGAGTCACAGAGCCAGGGTGTGAGTGAAGGTCTATGTAGCGGCCCTCCTGCTTCTCTGAGCTTGCCCACAGGGGATCTGGGTGAGCTCTGGGCTCCCTGTGTGCCTATAGCCCAGAGATGGAGGAGCAGATGGAGATGGAGACTTCGGTCTCATTTAGGCTTAATGGAAGTTGGGAGCCCAGGCAGGATCTCAGCCGGTCACGAGCCATGTAGGGATATTTGTGTCAATGGCGTTGAGGTCCAAAGCCCCACTGAGGCCCTTCGGGGTGTGACCTGGGCCATGTCTCCCTACTCTGACAGGGTATGGGAAGGTGTCTCTAAGGTCACTGAAGTCACAGGTGTTCACATATGTGTACACTGTCAGCCACACTGATCCTTCCACGGGGACCTACAGCCATATTCTTCCCCCATGACTCTGGAACCTAGCTCTCCCTGTCTTTCTGGGTTTTTTTGTTCTGTTTCGTTATTTTTTTTTAGACAAGGTCTCGCTCTGTCACCTAGGCTGGAGTACAGTGGCGTGATCTCAGCTCACTGCAGTCTCTGCCTCCTACAGAGATGAGGTTTTGCCTTGTCGGCCAGGGCTGGTCTTAAACTCCTGAGCTCAGGTGATCTGCCCCGCCTCAGCCTCCCAGAGTGCTGGGATTGCAGGCGTAAGCCACTGTGCCTGGTCATGTTTTATTTGTTTTTTTAAGACACAGGGTTTCACCATGTTGCCCTGGCTGGTCTCCAACTCCTGGGCTCAAGTGATCCATCTGCCTCAACCTCCCCAAGTGCTGGGATTGGAGGTGTGAGCCTCCGCGCCTGGCCTCTGCCTGTCTTTTCTGACTATCATGTACCTAAAATGTGTTTCTTCCTCCCAGATGATCGACTTGGGACTGCTGCTTCACCCTGGGGCCTATTTCCGGGACTTGTGGAACATTCTGGACTTCATTGTGGTCAGTGGCGCCCTGGTAGCATTTGCTTTCTCGTAAGTAACGTTTGCTCTGATCTGGCTAGGGAGAGCCCCCAGAACCACAGTGGGCATGAGGGTGACGGAAGAAGGGAGAGGCCCTCCTGTGGCTCTGTCACTGCCCATGTGGGACTGTCCCTGTCTGCTTGGGGTGGAGCTGCGTGGGATTAGGAGAGGCTGAGGTCTGTCCGTGGCTCTGGAATTAGGTAGGGCCCTGAGACCATCCCCGCCTGCCTGGAGGGGTGGGGGCTATGTGGGGCTGGGAGGCCCTGGTGTGGCCTGAGGCTCTGGGACCAGGTGTGCCCAGCATTTGCCTACCAGGGTCCTTGGGGGTGACTTTACCTTGACCTGCTCTGAGGCAAGTCTGCTCCTGACCCAGGGAGACCTCCGGTGCTTTTGCCCAAGGCAGAACTGGTGGTTACCTTTCCCTCTTGGGGTGCTAGACGTCTCTTCTGACTCCCTGAACTCTTGAGGCTGAGACGGGTGGATCATTTGAGCTCAGGAGCACTTGACCCTGCTGTGGCTGGAACTGGAGTTGGCTTCCTCAGATCCTGAATGGAGGGTGTCGTCAGGGCTCAGCGGCAGCTGGGGATGGGTATTCGAGGGTGGAGAGGGGTGGGGGGTGCGGTTTGTGGGGTGCGATCCAGGGACAAGGAAGACCCCTAGTGGACGGCAGACACAAGGGAGGGCCTGCATCTCTCTGAGTGCCGCTGGGAGGGCTGTTCCTGGCGCCACTGACTCTGTTCTCTTTGTCTTCCTCTTGCTGGACTCGGCAGGAGCTTCGTGGGGTAATGCCTTCTCTCCCCCACACGCTGCCCCTGACATCACAGCATCCCAGCAGCCCCTCTTGGGTCATTTCATCTCCAGCCTCACCTCCTGCTCATCCACCTTCACCCCACTGGGGCTGCATGCTGCTGGGAGCCGAGTCCCTGGCCAGGGGTTCCTGCTATGCCTCTGGGAGTGGGGCAGGGAGCTGGGCTGGGGCTGGGCATGGTCAGCCCTTGGTGAGGAGCTTCCTAGTGAGCAGGGTGTCCCCAGTGAGGGCTGGAGGCTGGGGACGTCGACCTGGAGGGCAGCAAGGGCTCCAGGAGGGAACTGCCACCTGTGGCCAAGCCCAAGGATGGAGTCCATCCCCATGTGCTCTCAGTGCATCTCCTTTCCAGAAGAGCAGCGTTCTTTTGTCTCTTTCCACTCCAGCCCCTTGCATTTCCCACTGTCTCCTCTTTCTGTGATAAAGGAATGAGAGCTTTGCTGGAGCATCAGCATAGGCCTTGGGAGTGGGAGCACTGCAGACAGGAATGCCCCAGTCAGAGGGAGGAGAAGGGGTGGGGCCTATCCAGGCGGCCTCAGAGCAGGAGAAAGGAGCAGGCCTCAGGTGGACTGCCCCAGAAAGCCACATTTACTAGGCAACAAAGCATTGTCTCCTCTCTCCTGCCCCTGTCCCCTCTTTCCCCAGCTGGCAGAGGAAGCTGCTTTAAGAGTGGGTGTTGGCAGCACTGGGGTGATGGAGACAGCTGGCATGGCAGGAGGCTGGGTTCTTACCACCTGGAAGCTTAGTGTTTCAGAGGGAGTTTGATCAGATTCTGGAATGTAGGCTATGGTCAGGGGAGAAGAAGGGGACCAGGGTGCCTGAGCTGTGTAGCTCACTTTCCTTGCTCAGCCCCAAGTATTGCTGGAGCCCCAGGAAGAGCACTGGGGGCAGGGCCACCCCTACAAGCAGGCCTTCCCTAGGGAATGTGTTGGGGGGATGTGGCCTCTGAGCAGGGTGAGGAAGGACTCTGTATGTGAGTGAATCCCACCCAGCCCTGAGCCCTCAGCTTCCACCCTCACTCCCGCCCAAGTGGAGTGGCTTTGCTTCTGAGAACGGGGGCCTTCTTAGGAGGAAATCTCTCCTTGACCCTGCTGGCCCGGCCTCGGTAGGGTCATGGGAGGTCCAGCCTCCAGAGCCTGCTAATTCCTGTGTCCCCAGTAGGTGGAAGCAGCTACATGGGTCTGCCCTGGCTTTTTCTTGGAGGGGCCCTGATCAAGGCCCACTGGTCCTGTACTTCTGCGCTTGTTTCTGTGCCTGGAATTTTCTTTCCCTGACTTCTGTGTTGCCGTCCCTGCATGAGATTTCCTGTCTGCTGCTTTCCGGGTTGCATTGGCCTCTGTCTCTGTGGCCCTCTTTCCCTCCTTCCCTCCCTCCCATCCTCCCTCCCTCCCTCTCCCTTGTTTGTCTGTCTTAGTCCACCCTGCCTCTTGGATTGCCTTTGTATTTGACTTTTTCTATTTCTTACTCTCCTTCCCCTCTTCCATCTTCCTGCTGTCAGTTTCACATCAGCGAGTGGAATGTTAGGGCGGCTGAGGTGATCTGTAAGGCAGAGGCCAGACAAATCCCCTTTACCTCCCTCTAGCCAGCCCAAAAAGCAAGGAAAAAAGCCTTTCCAGATTTTAGTCCTAGAAATGTGCTTGTGGACTTCCACTTCTGGGTCTGCAGTCCTCATGCAGGCCCCTTCTGTTCTCTTATTCCTGGAAGCTGGGGTGGGATGGGTGTCGGGGTGATGGTTCTCCTTGTGTGCCAGGTGCTGCTGCCCTGGCCCCAGCTCCTGTCCTTAGATGAGGCCCAGGCCAGGCAGCCCCTGGGAAGAGGCATGGTGGCCTGTGGTACCTGCAGGGCAAGGCCTCTCTGCTCCTGGGTCCTTCACCCTGGGGTCTGACAAAATGCGCAGGGGAGCAGGACCCAGACCCTGGTGGGCCACATGGGAGCCGGGCACACCCATGCCTCCTGCCTGTCTGCATCTGTGGCTTCTCCCTTCTAGAGGATCCAAAGGGAAAGACATCAATACCATCAAGTCCCTGAGAGTCCTTCGTGTCCTGCGGCCCCTCAAGACCATCAAACGGCTGCCCAAGCTCAAGGTTGGAGCCTGGAGTTGGGGCCTGAGGGATGTGCATGCATGTGTGTGTGGTGCATGCGGTACGAGTGTGTGCATACATGTGTGTGCATGCACATGTGTGTGCTCAAATCACACCCCTGTGTGAGGGGGTTGGGCTCACTCAGCTGTAAGTCTCCTTTACCCAAGTAGACCTTGTTCCCAGCCGTGTCCTGTGAGAATCCTCCTCCTCAGCCCGGCAGGATGAGGTGGCACAGGGTTTCTCTTCAGCAACAGCAGTGCATTGTGGGAAAGGTTTCCGGGACAGGCACAGGGTGGTGGAGGGAGATGCTGGAGGTCCAGCTCTTGGGACATTGGCTGCTGAGTGGGGCCCTGGGAGATGGGCATGGACTGAGCTTCTGGATAAAGACAGAGCATAAACCTAAACACATAGGGCCACGTTGAGACCTGGTAATTGTGAGCTTGTGCTAGGCCCTGTGCAAAGTGCTTCATGCGCTTCAGCTCACTTAATCCCCCAAAACTTTATGCAGCAGGTTCTTTTATTGGAAATTCAAGCTGTTGAGACCTGAGGCAATGTGGGACTTAGAGAAGAAAGTTTGTTTGGACCCTGTATGTGAAGGAGTGGACTGGCAGGTGGCAGAGGAAGGCGTTGGAGGCCCTCTGGCTCCATGGAGGAGTGGCACCTCCCCTGGCACCGAGTGCTGCTCTGCAATGGGCATCCATAGTGCACCAGGCCACTTTCTGGGAGACGGTTATGGCCCTACCTTCCTGTCACAGCCAGATCAGAGCAGCCTACAAGGTGTCTCCCCAGCTCTGAGGGCAGCATTGTGTGCACAGGGAATGCTGAGCTTCCAGGTCAGGAAGAACCTGAAAGAAAGCCTGTGGTGGCTGATGACGGGGTGTCCTTGGACAACAGAGCATATGTGTCCTTGTCCTGGAGCTGAGCCACAGCCCTACTGCTCTATCCTGTTTGCCCACACTGCTTCCCTGATGGGCAGGGCGCAAGTGCAGGGCAGAGCCTGGCTGCATCCACTCTACACAGGCCCAGCCGCTCCTGACGCAGCTGGTCCTGGGCTCCTGGTCATTCCTGTTCCTGTGGCTGAACTCCGACCTGTGAGGCCGGCTCTCCTAGGCATCCAGCCACTGCCCCTAGCACTTCCTGTCCCTCCATCCGGGCCAAGATGCCTCCCCTCATGAGAGACACGGCACCAATCTTCCGTCTCAAGGAAGCTGGTGGTGGAGCCTCCCTGCAGTTAGGGGCCTGAGGGCCTTGCAGGGCCCTGGAATGGCTGGGGGCCACCTGGGCCGCAGTGGTCCTCAGGTTTTAATCCTGTAGGTCCCCTGCCCTGCCTGATCCCCTCTCTCCTGGCCCCCTCCACATCCTTTCCTGGTTCCAGCCCCTCCCAGGCTCCACCCCCTGTCATGGCTTCACTCCCCCCCTCATGGCTCTGCCCTCTCACCATGGCTCCACCCCTCTCGTGGCCCCAGCCCTCTCCTCATGGCCCCACCCTCCCATCTTGGCCCCACCTCCCATCTTGGCTCTGCCCTTGCCCTATGGCTCCACCCCTCCAGGCTCCACCCCTCTCATGGCTCCACCCCTCCCCATGACCCAACCCTTCCCCTCTTGGCCCCACCCTCCCACCATGACTCCTCCCTCTCATCATGGCTCTGCCCCTCCTCCTGCAGGCTGTGTTTGACTGTGTGGTGAACTCCCTCAAGAACGTCCTCAACATCTTGATTGTCTACATGCTCTTCATGTTCATATTTGCCGTCATTGCGGTACAGCTCTTCAAAGGGAAGTTTTTCTACTGCACAGATGAATCCAAGGAGCTGGAGAGGGACTGCAGGTAAACTGAGGCAGAGTGCAAGGTGGGACACAACCCCACAAAGCAGAGAACACCGGGAGTTCTCTTGGGACAAATTGGAGCTGGTCACGTGGCTTGGGAGACTCCACTGCAGAGCATTGCGGACCCTGCCTGAGATTGGGTAGCGGCTTGCTTGAGAAGTGCTAGTGTCACCACAGAAGACGGGATTGCATCCCCTCCCCAGCACCACACCAGAGGCCCCCAGTGCTTCCTCCTCAGCAGGGTCAGGAACCAGGCATGTTCTGAGGGACACAGATGTCCAGGGAACTCATGGTGCCCACTGGGCAGGGCTTCTCTAAGCCCTGGAGGTCTAGGCAGGGCTGCAAGGTCACAGGGGCTGCCTGATGGCTGGAGCCACTGCCACCGTCCACATGAGGCCTCAGAGCTTCCTGTGCCCAACCTGGCCTCCAGAGCAGACAGGAGAGGGCCCCTTGGGGAAGAGCTGGGGAAAGCAGGGTAGCTGCTTGTGTGGACCCTGGGCAAGGCAGTAGCCACAGTATCTTCCTGCCTGTGCAGCAGTGTCCCAGCTGCCTCTTGTGTGGATATTGCACAGCTTCCTCCTGTGCTGTGTGACTGCTGGGCACTTGGCTGTTTACAGCTGGGAATGCTGCACATGCACCTGTCCACCAGGGAGCAGTGGCAGTTTGGGGAGATGTATCTGTCTAGGAGTGGAATCGCTGGGTCCTGGGTGTGTGTGTGCTCAGCCTTAGTAGATGCTGCTGGCCCTGGTGTAAAATTATGCTCCCTCCAGCGTGAATGAGAGCCCCACATGCTAGCTACATCTTGGTGTTTTCTGTCTTGTCTTTCTGGATGTAGCAGTAATTCACTATGGTTTAATTTGCACTTGTGTGATGATCAATGAGATCGAGCCCCCTTTCCTAGGGAGATTGGCCACTGAGGTGTTCTTTTTTGGAAGTGTCTGCCTGTGGTTCTCTGTCTGCTGCCTGCCTCTTTTTTGGTTACTAGGAATTGTGTCATGTGCTGTACAGGAACCCTTTGTCAGATGTACAGATCGCAGATGTCTTCTTCTCCTTTGCTTGGTGTTTTCTACTCTTTTAATGATGTCTTTTGAAAAACAGAGTTGTTTTTTATTTTACTTTTTTTTTGAGACAGGATCTCACGTCACCCAGGCTGGAATTGCGGCTATTGCAGCTCAGTACAGCCTCGAACTCTCAGGCCCAAGCGATCCTCCCTCCTCAACCTCCTGAGTAGCTTGGATGACTACAGGCACGTCCCACCACACTTTGCTAATTTTTTAAAAGTTTTTGTAGAGACGGGGTCTTACTATGTTGCCAAGCTGGTCTCAAACTCCTGGGCTCAAGAAATCCTCCCGCCTCGGCTTCACAGAGCGCTGGGATTACAGGTGTGAGCCATTGAACCCGACCAAAGTTCTTGATTTTCATATAGTCCAGCAGATCTTTTTTGTGCTTTTGTGCTAAGTACTCTTTATATCCTGTTTAAGAAATCTATCTTAAGGCCAGGGATGTTTTCTCTGAAAAGTGTTATTTTTGCCTTTCACATTAAGATCTGCAGTTTACTTGGAGTTGATTTTCATGTGTTGTATGAGGTATGGGTTAAGTTTTCCGAAGATAGATATTCAATTCACCCAGCATTGTTTATTTTAAAAGGTGGTTCTCACCCCAGCATAATGGGCTTTTTGTAAAAACAGTTTTATTGAGATATAACTTACACATTATACAGTTTGTTCATAACAGTCCATTTAATGTGGACAAGTAAGTGGCTTTTAGTATATTCACAGGTATATGTAGCCATCACCACAGTCAATTTTAGAACACATTTTCAGCACCACAAAAAAAACGAAAAAAAAAAAAAACCTATACCTTTTAACTATCATCCCTGATGTCCCTGTCCCCACCTCTAGCCAACTACAAATCTGTTTTTAATCTCTGTAAATCTCCCTGTTCTGGACGTTTTGTGTAAATCGAATGATACAACATGTAGTCTTTTGTGACTGGCTTCTTTCGCAAGATGTTTTCAGGTTTGTCCACGCAGTGGCCTGTGTCAGAGCCTCGTTCCCTGATACGGCAGAATATCTGTTCTGTGCTGTGCCACATTTTCCTCATTCTTTCATCTGCTAATGAACATTTGGGTTGTTTCTACCTTGTGGCTATTATGAATGATGCTGTTGTACACATTTATGTCCACATTTTTGTGTGGGTCTGTTTTGTTTCTCTTGGATATGTACCTAGAAGTGAAATTAATGGGTGATTGGGTGTGTTTAACTGTTTGAGGAAATGCCAGACTGTTTCCAAAGTGGCTAAAGCATTGTATATTCCCACCAGCAATGTATGAGCATTCTGAATTCCCTGTATCGTTGCCAACACTTGTTTTTCATCTTTTTGGTTTTGGTGTTTTTTATTTTTTATTTTTTTTGTTTGTTAGTTTTGGTGTTTTTAAAATTACAGCCATCATCATGGGCAGGAAGTGGTGTCTTGTGGTGGTTTTGATTTGCCTTTCTCTGATTTTGAGTGGTATTGAGTGACGTTTCATGTGCTTACTAGCCATTTGCATATCTTCTGTGGAGGAATGTCTATTCAGATCCTTTCCCCATTTTATATTAGGGTTGTTTGTCTTTTTTATTAATTAGAATAGTTATTTACATATTCTAAATACAACTTCCTTATCAGACAGATGATTATGAAATAAGTATTTATTTCCCATTCTGTGGATTTGTCTTTTTACTTTCTTGATGTCCTCAGAAGCACAAAAGTTTCAAATTTTGATGAAGCCTAATTTATCTGTATATTTTTTATTTTGTTGCATATGATTTTGGTACCATATCTAAGGATCCATTCCCAAATTTGAGGTCATGAAGTTTTGCTCATTTTCCTCTAAGAGTTTTATAGTTTTAGCTCCTTACACTTAGGTCTTGAATCCATCATGAGTTAATTTTTGTCTGTGGAATAAAGTAGCGTCCACACTCATTCTTCTGCATGTGGACATCCAGCTGTCCCAGCACGATCTGTTGGAGAGGCCATTCTTTCCCCATGGAATGGTATCAACATGCTCTTCAATGTCAGCTGATATGTGGGTTTATTTGGATCTTCTGTCTTTACCCTCTAACCTTCCATGTTGTCATTCCCAGGGGTCAGTATTTGGATTATGAGAAGGAGGAAGTGGAAGCTCAGCCCAGGCAATGGAAGAAATATGACTTTCACTACGACAATGTGCTCTGGGCTCTGCTGACGCTGTTCACAGTGTCCACGGGAGAAGGCTGGCCCATGTGAGTGCTCATTCTGCTCACCATGGCTGGGGCAGGCAGCGCCTGAGCTTGGCCTCCCTTCCTCCCTTCATCCCTGGGCTCAGGCGTGGAAGCAGACCCATCCTTGTGGTGCAGGTCTTGAGTTCTCAGGGCTGTCTCCTTTGGGGGTTCCCCTGACGCTTGCTCTCCTCTGGGCACAGGGTGCTGAAACACTCCGTGGACGCCACCTATGAGGAGCAGGGGCCCAGCCCTGGGTACCGCATGGAGCTGTCCATCTTCTACGTGGTCTACTTTGTGGTCTTTCCCTTCTTCTTTGTCAACATCTTTGTGGCCTTGATCATCATCACCTTCCAGGAGCAGGGGGACAAGGTGATGTCTGAATGCAGCCTGGAGAAGAACGAGGTAGGTGGACGCTCTGTGGAGTCTCACAGTGGACAGTGTGGGCAGCACCGTCAGGCTTTCCTTGTACACACACATCACTCACGGCTGGTCAGCTTTGGCTGCCACTGTCTCCAGCACAGGGGCAGGGCCTCCTTTCTCCTGCAGAGAGAACACATTTGGTTGGCTGAGGCCTGCTTGGAGAAGGCCTGGGCTGCCTCCATCTGCCTTCTCTCATCAGTGCTCCCTGTGGGGCTGGTGAGACGGGGCTGGGTGCAGTGGATGCCGTAGGTAGACTCTGCCTCTGAGTCTCTGCGCTCCTTTCTCCCCTTGTAGAGGGCCTGCATTGACTTCGCCATCAGCGCCAAACCCCTGACACGATACATGCCCCAGAACAGGCAGTCGTTCCAGTACAAGACGTGGACATTTGTGGTCTCCCCGCCCTTTGAGTACTTCATCATGGCCATGATAGCTCTCAACACAGTGGTGCTGATGATGAAGGTTTGTGTGGCTCAGTACGGAGGGGCAGCTGGCGCTGCTAGGGATTGGGATCTGACCCTGAGGCTGAGTGGAGAGTCAGCCTTCTTCCTTCCGGCATGAGCCAAAGCATTAATGGCCTTGCCTCTTGGCCAGCACGGGATACCTGTGGAATCCTGTTTCCCTTTGTGGTCTGTGGGCTGGGACAGTGGGGAGGTTCTGGGAGGACTCAGGGAGAGCAGGAAGGGGTGTTCCAGGCCGAGGCAGGGGTGGAGTTCTGTCTGCCCCCTTTGCTTGGCCATAGTGGTCCCAGGTGGGGTGTCTTGGGGCTGCCAAACCCATGGCCAACAGCGCCGATTCCCTGCAGTTCTATGATGCACCCTATGAGTACGAGCTGATGTTGAAATGCCTGAACATTGTGTTCACATCCATGTTCTCCATGGAATGCGTGCTGAAGATCATCGCCTTTGGGGTGCTGGTATGTGCTTTGATCCCCCCTTTGCCTTTTGACAGCCTGCATTCTGGCTCCCCATCTGTAGGGCAACCTTTGGGGACTCACAGTTTGGAGCTGGGAATTCCCCGAGAACCCAGAGTACATGTGACACTACAGGGGCCCTTGGGAAGGGCTGCTCTGACACTCTTGGCTGCATAAGCTCTGCCCCCAGCCTAGTTCCTGGGAGGCAGGCAGGGTTGGGTTCTTACTCTGGACACATTACTCTTAGTTCTGCCTCTGCCCAGGCCCAGAGGAATCTGTATCCCTGGCTTTGATATCTGCTTTGCTCTGGCCTCGTGCTGTGCCCTCTGGGGTGGTCCATCTGCCCTGTGCTCACTGTCTATTCTTGATCGGAGCTACCACCTACCCCTCTTTGCTGACAGAGCTCTCATCAGCCACTGGCACTAACTGCTCTTCTTTTTCTCTAGAACTATTTCAGAGATGCCTGGAATGTCTTTGACTTTGTCACTGTGTTGGGAAGTATTACTGATATTTTAGTAACAGAGATTGCGGTAAGTAGCATTTCTGTCCCCACTTCAGGGCCCCCAGGTGATTCCTTCTGGAGGGTGCCCCTTAGTGCATCTCCAGGCCCTGTATTAGTTTCTTCCTGGGTTCCCCAGGACACCCCGGACACATGGAGGCTTCCCTCCAGAGGTGGAGTTTAGGGATTGGGTGTTGTCTCAGCAAATGTTCTTTGTTGAATAAGAAAGTGGTTCTCAAAGATCTTTTGAGCTGCTGGCCTGAGGGTTACCTGGAGCTCCCTAGTAGCAACTAACCGAGAGGACGTGAATCTTAAATTTGTATGTGTCTAATACGTATCTAACAACATGGTATCCAAAGTGTGTAAACTGAAACCAGTAGGGATTTATATTTTAAAATATTGCCCCCCCCAGTGTGTGTGTGTGTGTGTGTGTGTGTGTGTGTGTGTGTATCTGGAAATATTCATTCTTATCAAACATATGTGGATTGTGTCTTAAAATTGACCAGTGCTGGGACATAAACTTGTCTCAACTAATTTCAAAGCATCTGAGTCATAAAGCAACATTATTTGAGTACAACATATGACATTGGAAATAAATGGCAGAAAATCTCATTTGTTTGGTCTTAGGTTGAATTCTCTAGAAGCAAACGCTGAAACGAGCACTCATATGAAGGTCATTTCTTAAGTAGTGTTCCCAGTAGAAACCAGTAGAGGGGCATGGGAAATGGGTGGAAAGAGAAGGACCAGAAATGCTGCATCCCGAGCCAAGTCCTGATGGATCAGTTTGGGTCGTCTCCCAAGGGACTTCTGGCAACAGCATAGGTTGTACCTCAGAGCTATCCCTGCAGAGAAAGGGAGCTGCAGCACATTTGTCCCTGCACCCTCTGCACGACATTAGGCTGAGGGCTGCATTTGGGGTGTCGATTCTCAGATGCTTCCGGTTGCCCAAAAGTGAAGCACGAGTGCCATGAAGCAGGCTCTGCCACCCGAGCTGTTGAGGCTGAAAGGATGTCTGACACCATCACAGGAGGACCTGCTGGAGCTCCAGGGCTCTTTCCAGGCAGCATTCAGCTCTGCCCACACTTTACATTGGGTTCACTCTGCTCATTCTTTAGGACGGTGCCGGTCATGGTCTCTGGAAGACAAAGCAGAGCTCCCTCTGCTGTGCTGGTCCAAGCAGAGCTGATGTTCATCATCTCATTCCCCCACCACCCTTTGCAGAGCCCCTGACCTGTGGCCAGCCTTCTGCTGCAATGGTTCCTGGCCTGGTGCAATGATGCAGACCCTCCGCCCTGTGCATCCCAAGCCCCTACTTGTTGCCATTCCTTTGTCCAGCTCTGGCTGCTGTAGTAATCCAGGCACAGTTAAGACTGGTCATAGGAGCATGTAGAAGGGCCCAGTGAAGAATTATGCAGTGCCAGCTCTGCCCTTCACAATAATCAGGGTCAGGTGATCTGGCTAGCATGTCAACTCTCTGTGATGCCTGCTCACCCTCTGGCACGAGCAGCCCCAGTGACCAGGTGGCCACTGTAGCTTTTGGTGTTGTGTGGTAGAAGCCTTCTCTACCCCTTTGAACCAGGGCCTCTAGATTTGCCAGACCTAAAATTGGGGAAGATGAGCACAAAGTTCATACGGGGTATCCGGAGTGATGGTGAGTGGGGCCACTTCTCCTTTTGCCATTTCTTTGATCCATTCATTTTACCGATTGGGCACCCAGTACCATCGATTGGCCATTGGTTCGTCTTGAAATATGGCACCCTAACCCCATGAGGTATAT
This sequence comes from Leontopithecus rosalia, assembly GCA_028533165.1. NCBI lineage: Eukaryota > Metazoa > Chordata > Mammalia > Primates > Cebidae > Leontopithecus > Leontopithecus rosalia. The sequence goes on along the minus strand of CM052648.1, from coordinate 27,643,056 downwards.
CACTAAGCTGGCCTTTTATCTGTGCCTTTAAGATCAGGGCAGCACCTCCTGAGTGGTGTCGCGTTAGGTGATCTGGTGGACCCCATGGTCACCTGGCTCGCATGCATCCCCTGAGTATGCTCCGAGCTGGTGTTCTATGGAATCCTGTGTGGGTAAATCTCTGGTATCAGCCCTGAGATGCTAGTGCTGGCATGGTACTACACAAGGAAAGGCAGAGCCACACCTGGGATGTGAGTGGATCCCAGTTGAGACAGATCACTGCCCTTTCCAGGAGAAGGTGTTCTAGTATCATCAGCTAACCACTAGGTGGCTGGTTGGCAACCACAAGGCATTGCACCAAATGGAGGCCCAGTGTTGTTGTCTGCTCATACCTGGTAGATGATCGTCAGTGGTTGTGGCTGGATCATGCTGCTGAGAGGCTCTTGGCCATGGTGGTCATCCTATCCATAAGTCTGCTGTGTGGACAGTGGGACGGGTGAGGACAGAGGCTGGCTGATAGCTGTTGGTTGACTTATCCCAGTGCTTGGTTTTTAGTGCCCCATGGTGAGCATTCGTTTGCAAAACAGAGGCCTATGCCCCACGCCTGTTCCCAAGGCCCATGTTTCTGCCTCTACCCTAGACCTTATTCCTTCCAGGGTCTGTACCAGCCATTTGTGCCTGCATAGGACCCTGTTATCCTCAGTAAAGGCAACTTGTTTTCCCCCATATGCAGAGCTGAGCAGGTACCCTGCCCAGGGCTCTGCCCTACCACAGTCTTTCAGGCTGTTTCGTGTGGGGCTATAGTGAGGCCTGCACCAGTACCAGGAAATGCATCCGCAAACCAGGTCTGCATTTCCCCTAAGTTGTAGTGAATCCCCATGAAGTGATGGCGGGAGTAAGCTGAGGATGTCACTGGTCAACAGACGTGTATGTCATGGGGGATTGGGCCACATGTTGTGTGCTGTGCCCTCTAGACATGCTTGGATTTGGTCATAGAGGTACTCCTTCCCTTGTTCACTGGGCCTGTGGTGGGTCTGACAGTACACCACTATGTGTAGACGTTTGGGTATCATAGATGGCAGTATCTCATGGTGACACACACAGCTACCACCAGGGCCAGGAGCTAGTTTGGCCCCTCTCATTATGCTTCTGTTCTGTAGATGGCATGGCCTGCTCCCAAATGCTAGGTGTCTGCACTGACTTCTCTGTGAAGGCTTTCCTGAGATTTTACCCAGTGTCCTTTTGTACCACATAAACATCAAGGACCCTGGGGGCTGCTGGGTTTTGTGGCCCAAGTGGCAGGACCACTGCTATCATAGCATGGGTCTGGAGACCCCACTCGTGGTCTGAAACCTCTCAAACTTGGCAGCGTTTTGAGTCACAGCAATATTTCCTAAGTGGCCTATACCATCTCCAAAACCCAAAGCAGCCTACCCGCAGTAGAAGTGCGAGGTGCAGTTATAACTTGTCTCTTACCTTGGAGTACAACGAGCCACCTAGTGGTTACCTGATGATACTAGAACACCTCCTGGAAAGGGCAGTGATCTGTCTCAACTGGGATTCACTCACATCTCAGCTGTGGGTTTGCCTTTCCTTGTCCTTGGAGTCCTTGTCTTGACGTAGCCCAGACTACAGGATACCTAAAAACTTCACTGACATGGAAGGTCCATGAATCCTTATAAGATTTATCACCTGTGCCCTGGAGTGTGTCAGGGCATCTGATCTGAGTGGCATAACATGGATGTGGTGACCAGTGTGGTGTTCTGAAGAATGTCTTAGCCAGGCACAGTGGCCCACACCTGTAATCTCAGGGCTTTGGGAGGCCAAGGCAGGAAGATCGCTTGAGTCCTGGAGTTGAAGACCAGCCTAGGCAAGATGGCAAGACCCTCCTGTCTCTGCAAAAAATTTGAACAATTAGCCAGGCATGGTGTTATGCACCTGTAGTCCCAGCTACTCAGGAGGCCAAGGCGGGAGGATTGCTTGAGCCCAGGAAGTCAAGGCTGCAGTGAACTATGATCACACCACTGTACTCCAGACTGGGCCACAAACTGAGTCCCTGTCTCAAAAAATAAAAATGAGAAAGAATTCCAAATGATTAGGAGTCTCTTTGGACCATATTGTGACATAGGGTCAGACCGTGAATGTCTGCCGTGAGTGCAAACTGCTTCTGACCCTGCTTAGCAGTGACTGCTAAAAAGAGGGTGCTCACCAGACTGGCATCTGTGTGCCAAGTCCCAGAGACTGAGTCGATCTGTTCTATTAAAGAAACCAAATCTCCCACAGCAGTGGGTACTGAGCTTGGTTATGTGGGCAGTAGTCCACTGTCAGCCCTTGTGATCCAGCTTTCTTGCACAGTCTATACCAATGAATTAAATGGGAATGAGGTGTAGACCACCCTTTTATCTTTTGATTCCTCGAGGTGGCACTAACTCCATTCCATACTGGATGCAATGTTATAATTTACTGTTTTGGCTAGGGGGTGTTAGTGTTGAGGACTTTTCTGTTGTTACGTCTAATTCACATGTTGAGGAGCCAGTGTGATAGGTTCTGCCGGTAAGTGAGGACTAGGCAGATGAACACTAGCTGCATCTGTGGGCACACGAGACCTCTGAGAGACACGCCTGGACCAGGCATTCATTGGCAACCTGGCCTCTACATGCACACACTCTGACATGGAACCACAATCTCATTTTAGTTCCTTGGTGTCAGTGTTATCTTGGACCTTATATCCAATAGCCTTCAGAACATCCATGGAGGCCTTGTGGTGGCTCACACCTGTAATCCTAGGACTTTGGGAGGCTGAGGTAGGCGGATCACCTGAGGTCAGGAGTTTAAGAGCAGCATGACCAACATGGAGAAACCCTGTCTCTACTAAGAATACAAAATTAGCCAGGTGTGGTGGTGCATGCCCGTAATCCCACCTACTCGAGAGGCTGAGGCAGGAGAATCACTTGAACTCAGGAGGTGGAGGTCGCGGTGAGCCAAGATGATGCCATTGCACTCCAGCCTGGGCAACAAGAGCCAAACTCCATTTCAGAAAAACAAAATAGAAAATCATTCAGGAGATTCTTCTTTCTCCAGTGTACAATTTCTCAAGTAAACGAGCAAGAGCTCCTTGAGGAGGGGCAGATAAATGGCTGCTGCATAGACTCCTTCATGTTGCGGGAATCCTCTGCAAGGGGGCCCAGTCTCTCCTCTTAAGCTATAGACCCTGGATCTGAAAACTGTGTTTGAAAGGCCGGGGAGGCAGTGTGTTTGTCCACTGCGGTGGCTGACGTCAGCCTTCTGCTCACTTCTTTTGAATTCTGTGTGTACATATGTTCGTCTCAAGCAGCATTCTTGTTGGCGCTGCCCCTCTGTCCTGCCTCTAGGAATGCCATAGTCGATAAGCTGCCACTGTGGAACTTTGCAGGTCAGGGCTCTTGGTTTCCATTGAGGCCTCGCTGCCCATTGAGGTGGTTCCAGGCACCCAGCCTTGGAAGGGAGCCAGCGTCGTGTGATTGTGTGCTGCCATCGGGCCTCTGCAACTCTGGAGCCCTATCTTCCCAAGGGAATCCCTGTTCCTTGGCAGTATCTCCTCCCATCAACCCTGGTCTGCAGAAGGTAGCCACCAGTGACGTTGTGAGTGATGCCAGTGCCCTCCTCCGAAAATGCTTGTGTTGCTGCCTCTGAGAAGCTGGTTGGCTCCTGGGCTCTTGGATCTTACATGGTAGGCTCTTTCTAGCATGCCTACCACTCTGAGCTTGTTGGTCCTGTGCCCAGCATCTGCCAAGGCAGTTCTGGCACCCCCACCTCATTTAATGTGGGTCATGAGTTTTTCCAAGCTCCTAGGAGTCATCCCAGCAGCCTGTTAGCACCTGCTTCAGGTGCCCTTGCCAGGGACTTGGATCTTGAGTCATGGGAGAAAGCTCCCCTATATTAAAAATAGCTTGTATTTAGTCTGTCTTCCAGCCATTCCAGCCCTCCTCCCTGGCCCTCCTACCTTGCTCCTGCTGCACGTCTGTTACATCACATAGCCCTTCACTGTCTTCCAGCCATTCCAGCTGTCCTCATCCCGGCCCTCCCACTGTGCTCCTGCTGCACGTCTGTTACAACACACAGCCCTTCACTGAGCAGCTTTTTTTCTCACTCAGCCGAACCACTGCTCCCCCAGTCAGGCTGTATGAAAACTCAGGTTATGGGTCTAGTGGCTGGATCTTGGGGAGGGTGAGTACTGTTGTGGAAAGCATCCACCTCAGCTGAGACTCCTGCAGGTATTCAGGCAAGACAAAGTGAGGTCCTCCAGCAGGGGCAGGGGCCACTCCTGCAGGGCCAGGTAGGCCCAGGGCATCTTAGAGCTCCGCATAGCAGGTGCGCCCACACTGGTGGTCTTGCTGTTCGTGTCGGGGCCTGCCCTCTCTCTCCGGGTGTTGATGTTGGAGCCTGAGAGACTGTGAGCTCTCTCTAGAGCCCTGGTCCTCTCTCGAGTCCCAGGCTGGTCAGCACAATCCTCAGGACAGACCACATTTGTTTTATACTTGGAGTTGTTGATTGACAACTTACACTGTAACTGTTTTTTCCCCCAGAGTAATTGATGGCTCTTAGCCGAAGTTCTCCAGCTCCACCATCCTTACCGTGCCCACTCCTGATAGCCTGTGGACACTAATGATATCTTGCGGTATCATTATTGCACCCTTTCAACCCTTTAACGATTTGCCCAACATGAATGCTTCAGCAGTTTTAATGCACACCAAGAGTTACTGTCACCTCAGTTTCCAACAACAGGAGAATCTGGCCAGTGAGCCACTCCCCAAGGGCTCCATCCTCAGAGTTTCCTTCCAAGGAGCCACCTCTGGTGCCACCTGTCTTTGGATCAGAACCTGTGATCCAAATGTGATTTATTCGGAAGTGTTTCCAGGAGTAGTTGGTGAGGAGAGGGGCTGCTGGATAAGGAAGAGAGCCAGTTTCAAGCAATTCCATGTAATTTGGGCTCCCTCCTGCAGGGGAGCTCTGAGGTTAGTGTGGAAGCCACATCAGAGTTGTCCTAGTGATGGGCAGGAGAGCGCAGCATGTCCTCCACTTGCAAAGCAGGTTCTAGCAGCCTGTGGGAGTCCTTGCATCTAGAGACCCAAGTGGGCTGGCTACACCTGTACTCCCACGACTTTGTGAGGCTGAGGCAGGATCATCGCTTGAGCCCAGGAGTTCGAGGCTGCAGTGAGCTATGATTGTACCACTGCACTCCAGTCTGGGCAGCAGAGCAAAACCCTATCTCTTAAAAAACAAGACAGAAAGAGAGGAGAGAGAGAGAGGCGGGGAGGCAGGAGGAGAGGGACAGAGGGAGAAGGAGAGACAAGTGCTGCTGCTGTATGTGAAAGTGCATTGGGAGCCGGCGTGGACAGAGGCAAAGTGATCAGAGGGCATGTGTGGCTGAGACACTAAGAGTACCTTCTACACTTCTTTGGGTTTTGCTCTGTCACCCAGGCTGGAGTGCAGTGGCGCGATCTCGGCTCACTACAACTTCTGCCTCCTGGGTTCAAGCGGTTCTCCCGCTCAGCCTCCTGAGTAGCTGAGACTACAGGCACACGCCACCATGCCCGGCTAATTTTTGTTATTTTCAGTAGAGATGGGTTTTTACCATTTGGTCAGGCTGGTCTTGAACTCCCAACCTTGTGATCTGCCTGCCTTGGCCTCCCAAAGTTCTGGGATTACAGGCATGAGCCACCGTGCCTGGCCCCTCCTACCCTTTTGAGGAAAGAAACTTCTGAATAAATTATGGGTAAATGAATGAAATAATGATGGAAATTAGAAAATATAAATAACAGAAAAACAATGAAAATACTGTTTATGAAAACTCCTGAGATAATAGCTGAAACAGTATTTGGAAAGAAATTCACACCCTTAAATGTTTATATTAGAAAAAGAAAAAAATTTGAAAATTAATGAGTTTAGCATCTAACTTAAAAAGTTAGAAAAAGAGCAACAGAATAAGCTCAATAAAGTAGAAGAAAAATGTAAGAATAGTAATTAACAAAGTAGAAAACAAAGACCAGAGAATATCAATAAAGTCTAAACTTAGTTTTTTCAAAACTTAAAAGTTGACACACCTCTGGCAAGATTAATCAAAGAAACATAAGGTAAAATACATGATGTAAGGCAGGGGAGAGAGTCATGACGGTGGGTACAGGAGAGAGTAACATCAGTAGAATATTGTGAACAGCTTATGCTGGTACATTTGAAAACCTGGGTAAGTGGATAGATTACTATAAAAATATAAATGACCAAATCTGACAAAAGAATGGAGAAAAACCATGAATGGTTCTTTGTTAAAGCATTAAAGAAGTTGAGTCAATAAACAATCTTTCTACAAAGAAAATGTCAGATTCTAGTGGTCGTATACATTAAGTTTCTACCTAAAATATAAGGAAAGAGCATTCTACTCTTAAACATTTTTCTAGAGAATAGAAAAAGAGTGAAAATTCTCTAATTAGACTAGTATAATGTTGACATTAAAATATTTTAAAAGAATAGAAAGTCGGGCACAGTGGCTCATGTCTGTAATCCCAGCACTTTGGGAGGCTGAGGTGGGCAGATCACCTGAGGTCAGAAATTCGAGACCAGCCTGGTCAACATGGCGAAGCTCCATCTCTACTAAAAATACAAAAATTAGCCAGGTGCACACCTGTAGTTCTAGCTACTTGGGAGGCTGAGGCATGAGAATTGCTTGAAACCAGGAGGTGAAGGTCACAAGGAAACAAGATTGCACCACTGCACTCCAGCCTGGGTGACCGAGTAAGACTCTTTACAAAAAAAAAACACAACTCTGGCACTGCTGATGGGCGTGCCAGCTGGCACAGCCTCTCTGGGAGGGCCCTTCAGCACCTCGAAATTTGGACATGTGCATGCAACTCAGCAACTGTATTCCTAGGCATGTGTCCCAGAGGGTTCTGTGCAGATGACCCCCAGAGGTATTTTCACATGTGTTCCTGGCACCAGTGTTCTGCTGACCAAACACAGAGGTATCTGAGTGCCCATCAGTAACAGAATGTGCCAGTTGTTAGGGTCTGTTAATGTGAAGGGCCACATAGCAGTGAAAATATGCAAATGACACGAAATTGAGTTCCCCAGTGCAAATACAGCTTTGAGGAGGTTTCTGTGTGTGCACCCCCTTCCAGTGACATTGATGTGGATGCTTCTCAGAAACAGTTTGCTGTCAGAGCACAGGTCCGTGCAAGTCAAAGAAGCCTGTGAGAGGCCTGATCCCACCAAAAAGGCTAGGAACAGGCAAACATACGATGCATGTTCAGAGTTTATGGTACAGCTGAAAAAACAAGCTGTGATTAACAAGAAGGAAGTGTAGTTGCTGGATCTGCAGAGGAGGAAGGGAGACCCAAGAAAGGCTTCAGCAGCGATGGTGATGTTCCGTTCCTAAAACTGGGTGATGAATATGTAGATGTTTGGTTTTACTTTTCTTTAAAATATTTGTGCATAATCTTTTATATGATACACTTTATGATTTTAAAAAGTTAATGATCTGAGTAATCCAAGCAAATAAGCTGAAACCTGACATTTAATCAGAAAAATCAGAAAAGTTTTGTTCCCCCAGCCCCGGAGTTGCGTTTCCCGACGGTTGCCTCCTCCATGTGCGTCTCACCCAGAAGCAGTTAGTCCCAGTGCGCTTTCCAAGGGGCACAGGTGGGCTGCATTGCTGATTCCTGAGGGCCTCCTCCTTGGAAACAGAAATCTTTACTCCTCAAATAAAGTGATCTTAATTAACACTGAGCTCCCAGCTGCAAGGACACAGCTGGGGCAGGGGGGTTCTGCATGTGTGAGCCTCCTTTTCAGGAGGGACAGTGACTGCTGACTGCTGAGAGGGCACAAAGTGGAGGGTACCTGGCTGACATCAGACATATGCAGAGGGCACCAGTGCCCAGCCGGGTTCTAGGAAAACCTCCCCACATTCCAAAGAGGCCCCGGTATAGGCCAGAGGCCTTGATACAAGGCAGATGTCTGCTGCGATGCAGGCAGCCAGAATAACCCACACTCAGTCCCTCAGCTACAAGTTGGCAGTGGAGGCCGGGGCTGTTGTAGTCATGTCAGATCCTGAAGCAAGTCCTTCTTGGCAGCTCCTGCCAACCTTGGACACCCAGCAGCTGGGGGTCTTGAGAGCTGCTGGTTTGAAAGCTCCGCTGTACCCTGGTCACCCTTACTCCCGGAGCGTAGGTAGCCTGCTCCTCTGCCTGGAGGAGAAAAGATGAAGGGAAAGCCGTCATGTGGACTGGGGGTGCTGTGTTTTGTTTGTGTGTTTGTTTTTCATTCGGAGCCACTTCATATGTTTACTTTGTGAATGCACTTTTTTTTCTTAGGCAAAAATATGAGTGTCAGTTCCCATTCCCAACTTAAAAATCAAAATAGAGTTTTAGCAAGGGCACCCAGAGAGACAGCTCCAAGCAAGCATGAAACTGACATTGATTTCTTTGCCTGGAAATAAAAAAATAAGTGTCTGTGAGTCATCTTTGGATTTGCATTACAAACAAGAATGCAAATGCTGCCTTGTTTGCATAACCTACAGATTTCAAAAACATGTTTTGATCTGATATATTTTAAGAAAAATATGCAGTTTACCAAAATCCTAAAATGTTCTAGGTAAATAATCAGAGTTTGAGTTTTTGCTTGTGTTGATGACTCATTTTCTCTTTTGTTTTCTGTTTTTGTTCTTGATTTACCTTAACCTACTTGCTGACTCACGCCATCCAACCAACATACAATGCGAAAACCCATGTCTCCGTCTGTATGTTGCGCACCTGCTGCTCAAACCTCCCCAATTTGTAAATAATATGCAAATATCCATCCATGAAAACATCACATGTAGGAAACGGTTGGTTTCACGACTCTGAATGGTTCTTGAAGGTCCTTGCTTTGCTTGCTCTGCTCCTCTCCTGCTCTGCTCCTCTCCTGCTCTCTGGTTCCTGGGACTCCAGCCCACTGTCCTCTGGGCGTGCGGTTGGATGTGGCTGCAGCCACTCACCTCTGGCCTCCTGGACTGGCTCCCTCAGCTCTGGGTGTCCAGCAGGACTTCTGAGGGCCCTCTGGGGAATGATTTGATTCTGGGAGTTGGCCTTGGGCGGGGCTTCCCTGGCCAAGGAGATGGAGGTGGGGTTTCTGGAGTGGGTAAGTGTCTAGGGCAGTTTTTCCTGTTGGGACTGGCTCAAATTTGGGGGTGCTTTGCAGGACATTAGTTCCTGGTCCCTGCGAGTACATGGTTTCCGTTGCACAGCCAACTCCCACCTGCTGTGTCCCCATCATGCCAATCAGGAAGGCTTGGCTTTCCCCAGGTGGCCTCTGCAGTGTCCCCTGTAGCATCCATGCTTCCTTGACGGACCTTGCCTTGGGGTGAGTGGGGTCAGACCTGGGGTTCAGGGCTCAGGGGCAGGGCTTAGAGATTGGTCTTCATGATTGAGAAGGGTTCTTGTAGGGCTGAGTAGAAGAAGGGGGCTCTGCCCCCCCAGAGGCAGCGGAGCAGAGGCTCCTCATTCACATGTCACTGAATTGTGTGTGCGCCTTGGTCAGCAAGCTCATGTGGAGTGCTGGTCCAACCAGAGCTTACTGCTGGGTCTTCAGGAATTTTAGAGCAAAGTTATTTGGTAGCCAACCCAACTTTAGCTGTGACTGTGGAAATTATTGTAAAGTAGAAGATATTTGAGGGTCATGTAAAAGTGAATGCTTGTGATAGAGCAATTCACCATTGGAGCTTGAGTTTTGAGAAAATGCCATTCGATGCTGCAGAAACAGATGATGTCATCTGCACACATCCAACTCATGCCAGTTAGGCCCCTGTTCAGCATCGCCTCTTCGGAGAGTCCTTCCCCACACTGTCCCCTGTCCTCTCTCCACCACACATGCACACCTGACATGTTACGCATGTGCACATGTACTTCTCTTTCCTGTCTTCCTTTGTTGTCCTCATTAGAACAAAAGGGAGCCACAGAGTAGTTTTCTACACCTGCTGGGCCTTGTTCCCTGGCATGGTGCGTGGCCCACAGATCTGGGTGGGGTGCCCAGCTGACACTCGGGACAAGTCCTTGCTTACCTATGACTCTGACCAGAGGCTGTGGTGGTCTTGGATACAGGGGATGCTAGTCTTGGTCGAGGGTCAGTGGGTCAGTGTCATGGCAGGGTGTCCTGCGCTAAGTGTAATTTTAAATCCCTTTTCTCACTCCTCACCTGCTAAACTGGGTGTCCCCATGTTTCTCCTTTGTGGATGAGAAAGCTGAGGATTGAAGGGTTAGGGAACATTGTCCCTTCAAGATGAGTCAATACCACATTGAGGGCACAATGGTGTGCCTTTGGGGTGCTGCAGACCTTTTCCCACTCAAGTGGAAGCAAGGAAGGGCCTGGCCTGGAAGTAGGTGTGGCTGTGAGCGTGTGCAGCAGAAGCCATGGACTCTGAGGATGGGGCAGGCTGTGTCTGCCTCCGAGGAGCTAGCTGAGGCCAGAGGTGATGGTGCAGGTGCATGGTGTGTTGCTGCATGTGCTTCTGTCCCTTGCTGTCCTGCATGCAGCTGGCATGGTACCTGGCCTGCCATGCTGTGCTTGGACATCTGTGGCTGTTGTCACCGTCTGTCTTCACAGCTCTCCAGGGTGCCCGTCTCCTGCCTCCGGCCTCTGAGTAGCCACAGAAGCCCCGAGAGAAGCCAGGGGTTGGGGGGAATGAATGACGGTGGCTGAGTTTGGCATTCATGGATTAAGTGATGTGGACAAACCATTACTCTCTATGCACCTTTCACCTGCCCTGTTGTCTTCCAGTCCTTCCTTCTTACCTGGCAGCCTTAATTCTCCCCAGTGTCTTCAGGAAATCTTGTCCATGCCGCTGCCTGACTGTGTACTGCTTTGAGCCAGTGGGTGCTATATTGCCCCAGTCCCTGCCCCTCCAGACCTCCTGAGCTCTTGGTTTCAGAGTGGGGGCCTCCAGCCTCCGGCTCTGCTTCATCATCTTACATAAGGTTCTCCTAACACTGGAGACTGTGGCCCTCCCACCCTGCACCCATGTTCCTAAGATGGCTAGCTTGTCTGTGGGTATAGGCAGCTCTTGGCCATCTTGTCTACCATGGAGATTTTCTTTCCCTGGCACAAGCAAGTTAGGGAGCTATAGGTACACTTGCGTGCCCTCTGGTGTCACACCCTGAAGTCTGCTGCTGTCTTCCTGCTGATTTGGATCATAGTCAGCCTGTCCTTGTGCCTAATGGCCATGGATATCGTTTAAAATCAGTCCTGCTCCCATAGTTCCAGTATCCTGCCGGAGAGCCATTCCCCCAACTTGAGTCCTCAGCCATCATGCCCCTGTGGTGGAAGTGGCAGACCGAGGTGGAGATGTCCTCTGAGTATGGGTTAGGCCACTGTCCCTGGAAGTAAGAATGAGACCCACCTTTCCACTGATGCCTCATTCCCACCTGACGTAGCCCTGGAGAGTCGGGATGCCCTGCCAGGCTCTTACCGCCTCTGCGCCTGCACGTGCTCCCGCTGCTGCTGTCTAATTCGACATCTGTGTTTTCTTTATTTGATGACTGAGTCTGACAACACAAACGTGTCTCTGAGCCTGAGCTGCTTGCATATTTTAAAATGTTGCAGTGGCAGGAAGCTGCTCTCAGGCTGTGTGTGAGCACCTGACCTCTAGGTAGACAGAGGGCAGAAAGCCTCCTGGGTCCACAAGCACCCCCATCTCTGCACGGGCACCTCCCCAGAGCCTGCTCCCCTGAAAGAGATGTGCCTATACAGTAATTCAAGCGCCCTGGGGCCATGTGGAGGTTTTACTCCCAGGTAATCTGTGGAGTCCCAGGTTTATCCGTTTATCCTTGTGCTGGATTTTGAGCCCCTTGGATGAGGGAGCTATGCTAGACAGCCTGGGTTCTCTAAAGCAGAGGCCTGTTTGTGGATTGCAGAGGTGGCTTCCATGGTATGAGCAGCAGAATAGCTGTACCTTCCATAACTTATCTGCACACACCTGGAGCAGCCTCAGAGGAAGTGTTTGCCCCTCTACCGGGTCCCAGCTGGGGTCCCAGGCAAGCAAGGGCTTCGCTGACTGAGCCAGGAAGGGAAGGGCGTGGCTGTGAAGCCTGGGCAGGGGTCCCTTCAAGGGTGCTCAGTGGAGAAGCAGTCATGCCCCGCACGTGGTCAGCTTGGCTGTGTCCTGTGAGAGGTGGTCACTGTGGGAGGCCCAGCCACAGGTGATCTCATAGCTCACCTGGCATCAGGTAGATGGCTGGGAGAACTTTTCTCTCTGTTGCTCATGGTTAGGAGTGGGAGGGGCCTTAGAGCCAAGGAGGTTTTCTCTGATTTGCTGCATGAGAAGTGATTTGCAAGGACAAGCTTTACTTCTGGAAGATTTTCTGGTGGCCGATTGCTGCTTAGACTGTGAAGCAGAGATTTTTTTATTTTAATCTTTTTAACCACTTTTCTTTGGGGCCCCAGGGATGTGGGAAGGGGTTGTAGGGTGGCAACAGCTTGCCTGCGCTTTCAGGGCTTCTGAAGGTCAGAGAACAATTCCTCTTCTCTGCAGAACAATTTCATCAACCTCAGCTTCCTCCGCCTCTTCAGAGCTGCGCGGCTGATCAAGCTGCTCCGCCAGGGCTACACCATCCGCATCCTGCTGTGGACCTTCGTGCAGTCCTTCAAGGTGGGCCGGGCAGGGGCCCCCGTGCTTTCTGCCCTCTTCCTCCGTCTTGCTTCTTCTGCCTTGCTTCCTCCACCCCCACCCACAGTGGCCCTTCCTTTGGGAGGCTGGAAGAGGGCGTGGCGTCCAGGTCTCGTGGTTGTACCCATTGTCCTGTTGTCATTTATAAAGACATTTTAAGTTGTCTGTAGGTTCTCTTGGTCATGCTCACAAAGAACTGTGAGGTGGGTTTGATGACTCCAAGTTAAAGATAAAGAAACTGGGGCATTACTTGGTGAAGGGGCTTGGTGGCCAGTGGGATGGAGCTGGAATAGGCTGAGGTCTGTGTGGCCTCAAAGGCCCAGCCACCATAGCATGAGGCTTGGGTGTGGGGGCCGGGAGGCGCCTGTAGCCGACCTGCCCCTGTCTCTGCAGGCCCTACCCTACGTGTGTCTGCTCATCGCCATGCTGTTCTTCATCTACGCCATCATCGGCATGCAGGTGGGTGCTCCCCTTTGGGACAGAGTGTGGCCCTGGCCTCCCGTCTCCCGGAGCAGAGGGGCACTGATCATGATTGTTAAATCATAGTCATAATCAGCTGACCCTTAGTGAAGGTTCTCTATGAGCCAGATCCTGCTTTGAGCACTTCATGAGCTTACATATTCCTCAGAAAGGCTGTTTTATGGAGGAGGACACGGAGGTGCCACAAGATTGGGCTGCTTGCCCAGGGCCACCCTGGTGTGGGGCAGCTCTGGCCCTCGGCCCATTGCCGCCTCTCCAGGTGGATGGATCACAGTGTTCTTGAGGGCTGCATGGGCTTCTGGCCAGTGATGGTAGGGTGTTGGGGCACAGGTCAGAATGGGTGCTGGCCATGCGGAGGCAGTGCATTTGAGCACAGCTGTTGTGCCGAGTGGTCTGCACAGCAGCGTTCAGTCATCCTGTGAGTCTGGCAGCTGCGCTGAAGGACAGACCTGACCCGCAGCCAGGGTTACATGCTGCTGAGGAAAGCACCTGAGAATGTGAGCAGGAGCACATCAGATCCTTGCACTGGGCAAACTTGGCTTGCATAATTTAGATTTTCTTTATTTTGCCAGCTATTTGGGAAAAAGCATTTGAACAATATAAAGCAGTGTCCCAGTTATCAATCTTTGGCCTCTGACCACTTTCCAACAGTAGAGATGGAAGAAGAACCCAAATGTTAATTTGTGATGGGAGGTGCCATTTTTTCAAAGGTTCACTGAAAACTGTATTTCAGGGATTGAAGAATTCTCTTGCTTTAAAATTTGCAGAGATCTGATGCTATTTAAAACAAATATGTCTCTTTTTCCTGCTTTGGACTGGTGATATACAAGAGCACGTACATTACTGATCTTTGTGAACTTGTGATAGTTCATAAATTTGCAGCCAGATTCCAGATTTTGGGCTAAGTACAATTACTAATCCATTTGCATTTCTTACTGTGAAAAGATCTATTAAAATGGATAAAAAGCCCGTTGGGCTATTGCATATGTTTTAAAAGTCATTTTCCTATGATCTTTCAGACCTATTACCAACGTAATATCTGTTTTGGAGTGGATGATGATCCCACTTGAAAACACTTGCTGTGTTATGTGTAGCAGAGGCCTCACAAACCTAGCTCTGGGCCGTTCTTATGAGTATTTTGGACTTACGTCCGTGGACAGGTTCGGAGCTGGAGCCAGCATGTGTTTAGCCACTGAGAGGGTGTCTATACTGGGTACACGCTCTGGCCTCTCCTGGTTGGGAGTTCTCTAGTGGGGGGTCAGCTGCTCATCCCATGTGGGGTCCCTGTGTGGCTGGCACACCCTCTCAGGCAGGAGAACACATTCACCCACTTCCCCTGTGCTCCCAGGTTCACTCTCAAACCACGTTGGCCCATAGCTCCTGTTCCACGCCAAGGAACAGCAGCTGGTGCCGAGGTCTTTCCTGGGCGCAGCTCAGCCAAGGGACCTCCGAAGGCCCCGAAGCTTGTGCCATGGCCTCTTGGCCCTCCTGCGGCAGCTCCTGCAGACCCAGCAGTGCTGTGCCGTTGCTCTTCCCCATTGCAGGTCTTTGGGAATATCGCCCTGGATGATGACACCAGCATCAACCGGCACAACAACTTCCGGACGTTTCTGCAAGCCCTGATGCTGCTGTTCAGGTGTGTTGTTCGGTCAGCCCAGACTGATGTCTGCTCTTCCATCAGAGGCTGCTTTACTCGGGATGAAGAAGGGTGGGGCCCAACCACGGAGACCACCCCCTTTGAATTCCCCGACCCCACTGGCTTCCCCTCAGCACCTCAGCAGGCCTTTCTGGTTCTTCCCCTCTCGCTGCTCATCTTCTCCAAAGGCTCTTGATGTCTGCCCCAATCTCAGAACAAGCTGAAGGGAAGCCCTTAGGGAGGTCATCCTGGGAGCCCTGGGCCAGGCCCACTACTGCTGCCTCGTCTGTGCTCCCTGGCGGCAGCTCACGGGCCGGCGGTGAGGCTGCAGTCAGAGATCTGGGAGGACAGAGGTGCCTAGCAGGGGTTTTCTTGATGTGCAGGCCTCCAGCTTTCTGCCTGTGCCCTTGTTGATTCCAGGGAGTGGTGGGCTCTCAGGAAGCAGGGCCACAGAGGGAACTGCTGCCACCAGAGTCTCCAGCCACTTAGTGGCCCAAGGAACCCAGCTGGCCAGAACTGCTGGTGTGAACACACCTTTTTCTTCCATCACATCTCATGGGAGCTGCCATTCCTTGGGCTCCTGGATGCAGCCAAGCCAAGTAACAGGCAGAATCTGGAGGGGCCAAGAGCCCATGGCACAAGCTTTGGGGCCTTCAGAGGCCTCCTGGCCAAGCTGTGCCCAGGAGAGGGCTTGGCACCAGCTGCTGTTCCTGGGCATGGAACAGGAGCTATGGGCCATCCTGGTTTGAGAGTGAACTTGGGAACAGAGGGGAGGTGGGTGGATGTATTTTCCTGCCTCCTGAGTCTCCCTTAGTTTATCACTCATGAGCCTAGGACAAAAGGAAGGAACTCTTTCAGGGATTTACTGTTTTGGTTCACATATGCAAATGCACTGGGCTGCTGCACAGCCAGCCCTGGGGAATGTCGACACAGCCCACCCTGCCTGCAGACCCATGCTGATGTGAGCTCAACCCCAGACCTTTGCTGAGCTGCCTGGAGAAACCGCTTAGACTTGTTTCTGTGCATAAGATAAGCAGGGGCCCTCAGGCTGACGCTGCCCCAGTTGGTGCTGTCTGTGCTTTAGTGGCTGCGTTGATTTTATTTCCTTGTTTATTAATATTCTGCCTCACGCTACAGAGGAGTTAAGGCAAGTCTGTAAAGTCAGCCTTAGTTTTGAAGCCTTTGGTTTCACGGCTTTCTGTTTTTCCCTGAACTTTGTGTTCCATTGGAACTACTTCACCTCCTTCACCCTTACCGGTCAGGCCTGGCGCAGGCTGAAGCAGCAGCCCTGCAGGAACCCCCTGCCCCTGGCTGTCGCCAGTAAGGAGTGGGCCTAGCTTCTGCCCGGGGCTGGCCACACACAGAGACATGGAGGTGAGGGTCCAGGCCTCTGACCCACTTGTACCCTGTAAGCACCTGGTGCTGCCTGCGTCCCGGAACAGACTCTGCAGGAGCATCCAGGGTGGTGGGGTGCTCTTGAGGTGTTCAAGGACCAGTAGAGGCCAGGGTGCTTGGAGTGAACTGAGCTAGAACCAAGATGGGGGTGAAGTCAGGGAAAGAATGGGCAGCAGGTCCCACAGTGCTATGGGCAGTCATGTGGATTTTGACATTTCTGGTGAGCGTGGGAAGTTGTTGCAGGGTTTTGAGAGGAGAAGAAATGTGATCTAACCTGTGTTTAGTGGACCTGCTTCCTGCTGTGTAGGACAGAGTGAGAAGATCAGCTTGAAGCCGCCACAGCACAGGGCAGGTCATGGTTGCTTAGCCTAGGACAGTGAGGGGTGGTGACAGCCTGGCTATGTTTTGAAGGCAGATGAGCTGATGAACAGGATGTGGAGAGAGCAGGGAGGCAAAGATGACATCCACGTTTTTGGTCAGAGCAGCTGGAAGGAGAGTCACCATTTCTTGAAATGCAGAAGACTGAGATGGCATGTGTCTGGGAGGAGGTCAGGAGCACAGCTGGGGCCTGTGGTGTACACAGAGAGGTGCTCACCCTGGTGCTGGCCCCTTATATGGTAGATACTTTTTAGTAAGCAGTGCTTTCCCAATTAATGATTAGTTTGGAAATCTAATGCCAGAACGTTCTTTTGAAGAAACAGCATCTGTGACTCAGGCCTTGCACCCATGTTAGCTCTCTGTGGGAAGGAGCTCAAAGGAGTGGGCAAGCTTGGAAGCCCCACAGGGCTCAGGCTCCCATGGCTCCTGGCTGGCTGGGGCTCCCTCGAGTGCCTCTGTGGGCCTCATGGCTCTGCCCTTCTTCTCAGGAGCGCCACAGGGGAGGCCTGGCACGAGATCATGCTGTCCTGCCTGAGCAACCAGGCCTGTGACGAGCAGGCCAACGCCACCGAGTGTGGGAGTGACTTTGCCTACTTCTACTTCGTCTCCTTCATCTTCCTGTGCTCCTTTCTGGTGAGTCCTCGTCACTGTGCCCCTCCCAGCGCCACGTCTTGTCTTGGTGCAGCTCAGGCTCCCCCCACATCTCTTGCTGATCCCTGACTCTGTTCCAGGCCGTGTCACAAGCTGAGTCTGTGCTGATGGCCCTTGTTTCCCCAGAGACATCTGTGGAAAAGGCCCTTCCTCGATGTCTGTGGAAAAGGGTTACATTTCCAGGTGCAACTGTCCCTTAACTTCCAGCTTCTGGAAGTTATCCACTGTGGTGATGGGACATGAAGGAACAGCATCCCAGCCGGTGTGCAGGGAAAGCAGCCGGACTGGGTGGGGAGGTTGGCAGGCCAGGCCCCAGAGGTGTGGATTTTATTCCACGTGCTCGGAAGCCTCTGGGGGCCTCATAGGATCTGCTCAATGTTTTACAGCTTTGCTCTAGCTTCTGTGTGAGTGGGAAGGACGTGGCTGCAGAGTGAGCAGTGAGATGATTGGGGGCAGCAGTGGCCTGGAGAAAGGAGAGGCAAGGGCATGAGGTGGGATTGGGCTTCATTTTAAAAGTAGAGCTGGCATGATTGATGATGGGAGTTGGGCATGCGAGAAGAGAGAAAAGCAGGCTACATCCTGGGGTTTTCTGGGGTCACAGGGTGAGCAGTTCTTCTGAGATGGGAGTGCTAAGGAGCTGAGATTAGGTTAGGGATGGAGGCAACAGAGACTCCTGGTCGGCCTCTGGGCTGGAGATGTAAATGAGTTGTCATTAGTGTTTGTGGGGCTGCATGATATTTGCCGGATCTCTGCTAATTGTGAAGCTTAGGGCAGTGACCTGCGTCCAAAGCATCGCCTGAGTGCCTGTTAGACATACAGATTTCTGGGCCCCTTCCCAGACTGCATCAGGATCTCTTGGAGACAGATCCAGGAATCTGAGTTTTAACAAGCACTCAACGTGACTCTATGTGCTGAACTTTGATGAGCATTGACATAGAGGAAGAACACTGTTCAGAAGAAGGCTGAAGACTCTGCCCCAAGGGCTTTGAGGAGGCAGAAAGGAGCACTGGATCCTGAAACTGAGGAGGAGCAGTCAGGGAGACAGGTGGAGAGCCAGGAGAGGGCAGAGGGAGGAAGTAACCAGCCATGCACCATATTGACAGAAGGTGATGCAAGATGATGACCAAGAATTGTCCATTGGGCCGGGTGCGGTGGTTCATACCTGTAATCTCAGCACTTCGGGAAGCCCAGGCAGGCAGATCTCCTGAGGCCAGGAGTTTGAGACCAGCCTGGCCAACATGGTGAAACTCCATCTCTACTAAAAATACAAAAATTAGCTAGGTATGGTGGTATCTGTAACCCCAGCTACTTAGGGGGCTGAGGCAGGAGAATCATTTGAACCTGGGAAGTGGAGGCTGTAGTGAGCCGAGATTGTGCCATTTTACTCCAGCCTGGGCAACAGAACCAGACCCATCTCAAAAAAAAAAAAAAAAAAAAGCTGAGGCAAGAGAATCACTGGAACCCAGGAGGCAGAAGTTGTAGTGAGCCAAAATAGCACCACTGTGCTTCGCCCTGGGCAACAGAGCAGGACTCCATCTAAAAAAGAAATTGTTTATTGGACGTGTAAAGGCAGAGGCCATCGATGCCCTTAGCACAGTGTTGTCTCCATTAGCATAGTGGGAGCAAAAGTCTCGTTGCTGCGAGTTTGAGAGCCAGTAAGAGGAGAGGAGCACAGCTGGGACAGAACTGCTCTTGACAGTGAGCAGCACTGAGGAAACACCTCGAGCCTATGGCCCTGATTCCAAGGAGGAACAGCTGGCATGGGCTGTGCTTTTCTTTAGTCAAATTCACTCCTCAGTACGTGGGTAGAAAGGTGCATTATCCAAATTCGGGATTTTCCAGACAAGTGCAAGGAGGGAGAGAAGGGTGTGTGTAGGAGTGTGATTATTGTGTTAGATGTGGGATCAAAGCTGGGGACAGAGGAGGGTGAGGGGTAAGGCCACTGGATTGGAGGTTCTCATGAGGACATGTTTTGGGATGCAGGTATTGAAAAAGTGAGCTGGGAGGGTAGGCGATGAGAGCAGGAGTGGGACGTGTGAGGTGGAGACTCCAGAGGCAGTGATGATGATGCTACTGGTAAACATTGTCGTCATTACGTTATCATTGCAAGATCACTGCAGTAACGTTAGCATGATCACTGGTGATAAGCACATTTAGCATGAGTTGTGGGACCAAGGAGCTGAGCTGATGTGTGAGAAGGTTCAGGAATGGAGAGAGTGGGCAGTGGTCATCCCATCTCTGTAACAAGAATGATAACAAGAATAGAAGTGGAGACACATATGGGTGAAGGGGCAGAAGGCAGCAAAACACACTGCCACGTGTGTACCTATGCAACTGTCTTGCATGTTCTGCACATGTACCCCAAAACCTAAAATGTAATAAAAATTAAAAAAAAAAAAGAAGTGGAGACACAAACAGCAAGCCAGGTCCTAAGTTTTTCATGAAGGAAGGAAACTTAATAGATGATATGAGTCCCAGACAACAGGTTTTTAAAGAAGAGACCAGAGGAGACATTCATCCTCTTAGCTGTTTGAGCCAGAGCTAGAAGAAGTGGAGAGTGCTCAGAGGAGATAGAGATGTAAGGACTTCTGCTGCTGGCGGACTGTGGGCTTTGTGGGTACAGTAGAAGGTTGGGAATGGTGTGCATTTGAGGCAGGTAAACTTACGCTTTGATAGAGAAATATGAAAGAATCTACAACACCGTGTGTTACTACTTGCCGGAAACCAAGGGAAGGATTTCCATGTTTGAGTTGTCTCTTGATCCCTCAGAAGACCCCTGTGGGCAGCAGGGAGAGTGGGCTTTTTGGAGAATCACTTTCCTGAGGCATTGGTCTCTATACTGTTCAAAGACATCTGGTGCTATAAGAACCACCAAACCTATGGACACAAAGCCAAACCTACTAGCCTGACCTCACCATGTACCTGGATGCAGAGATAGGGTTCCCCAGAAAGCCACATTTATGATACCACACCATGCACAGTGCCAGCACTTACTAGACACATCCAGGATGAGCAGCACTGGACGAGGATTCCCTGGGTTTAGTTGTCACTCCTCTGCAGAGAAGTGGGTGTTTCATGGCCTCTGTCCTTTGTTCTTGTCCCCACGGACCTTGGTCATGTTCTTGGCTAACACTGGTGTCTCTTTACTGAAACTGTAATCCTAATCCTCCTGATACTTCCCTCACAGATTGGACATGCTGGGCAATTCATGCTTTGAAACACTTGGATATGGTTTGGTCTGATAGAGAAATGACTTGGAAAAAATGGAACTGTGAATTTGGGATGGGTGGCGGGACTTGGTTAGGTTGGGCTTTGATTAGTTACCTTGATCGGGATAGATGGAAGAATAGGGAATGAGGTTGGTCATGACAACCTGCTGATTGAGTCAGGTACTACGCAGTCTTAGGAATACTTTATTTTAGTCTCTGTGGCAGTCCCAGGATTGTTATTATTATTATTATTAAATGAAGAAATGGAGTTTTAGACATGTTAAATATCTTAGCCTGTGTTTGGAACCTAAGCTTTTGAAATGGATAAATTCCTAGAAAGACACAAATTACTATAACTGACTGAATTAAGTGGAGAATATGAACAGACCTATAACAAGTAAGGAGACTGACTTAGTAACCAAAAACTTCCCAATAAAGAGAAGCCCAAGACCATATAATGGCAAAGGGACACTGTTTGCTGGAAAAACAGGACATCCACATACAAAAGAATGGAGTTGGACCCCTACCTTATACCATATACAAAAATTAACATAAAATTAAATAACTAGACGTAAGAACTATAACTATAAAGCTCTTAGAAGAAAACACAGTGGATAAATCTTTATGACCTTTTATTTAGTAACAGAGTCTTAGATTTTACACCAGAATCACAATAAAAGAAAAAACAAATTGGTCTACTCAAAATTAAACACTGTTGTGCATCAAAAGACACTATCAACAGAATGAAACGGCAACCCAAGGAATTGGAGAAAATATTTGCAAATTACCTTTTTGATAAGGGGTTAATATCAGAATTTTAATAGAAAATCTTGAGCCAAATTAAATTAACAGAGTTTAATTGAACAAAGGAAGATTCACAAATTGTGCAGCCTCCTGAGTTGGAGTAGGCTCAGAAACTCCAGCACAGCCACGTGGCAGAAAAAGATTTATGGACGGAAAAAGGAATATGATGTACAGAAAAGCAAAGGGAGGTACAGAAACAGCCGGATAGTTACAGCTTAGTGTTTGCCTTACTTGAACACAGTTTGGACAGTTGGCCCCCTTTGATTGGCCAAACCTTGATGATTAAGGTTACAAAGTCTATTTATACTTCCATTTAGGTTATAGTTCACTAGGTACAGAGAAATCTTTAGGCTGAACTTAAAATATATAAGGAGACAGCTTTAGGCTAAACTTGATTTAACAAAATATATAAAGAACTTCTACAACTCAACAACAACAAAACAACCCAATTAAGAAATGAGAAGTGACATCAGCAAGATGGTGGATTAGAAACCCCTAGTGCTTGTCCTTCTTAAAAAGACAGAACAATAAACAAAAAACTACATTTTAATGAAAATAACTGAGGGAGAGCGCTGGAGTACATCAGAGGAGTAACAGAGACATTGGTGAGCACAGAAACTTGGGATGGCCCCCAAGAATGGAAGGAAACACTGAGCAAACACCACCACCCCATCCCACAACTGGGGTCAGCTGGGACCCAAGGGAAACTTTTCCCTTTGGTAACGGAAGGTAAGCGAGAGGATCCTAGCAGCCCCCATTATCACCTCGGACACCTACAGACTCCACCAGTGAGGTCCCCTGCAGGCCTCAAGGCACTAACCCCAGCTGAGGCAGCTGCCTGGAGTCCACACAGCTATGCTCCCCACAGAGACAAAGTCAACACTGCCCAGCCCCTGTGGCCCCTGTGCTTGCTGCAGTCTACTACCTAGTGACTGGAGCAACAGTAGGAGTGGCCACAGCTTCCCTTTATCCCTGAGGCAAACTGCCATCAAAGTAATCGAGACTGGTGGCTGACATCCCCACGCTGAGCTGCCAACAGCTGTTACACCCTTCCCTGAGGGGCCAAGTGGAGGTGGAGCTGCTTCACCTACCTTTCCCTTCCATGCACTCAAGCCAGAGCTGAAGTGGTATCCTGCCTCCTGGGAAAACAGTACCTTGGCCACTCAGAGCAGTCACACCTCCCCAGTGCCTAAGTTGAAGCAGTTCCCTGCATCCCCGGAAACAGTGCATTGGCCACCGAGAGCAGTCACATCCCCCAAACCTGAGATGAAGCAGCACATTGCTCTTGCCCGCCCCCACCCCAGGAATCAATGCCCTGGCTCAACTGAGGGCTGTGCATCCCATGGCTGAACTGACACAGTACCCTGCAATCCCAGATAAATAGAGCGTTGGCTCAGCTCAGACACCCAGTTCCATACGCCAAACAGCTCTAGTGCCCTGCTTCCCTGGAGCTAGACTTGCCCTCTAGGGTCTGAGCTGCTGAGACAGCCCTGAGGAGTGAAGTTCCCTGCCTCTGCAGGGCTCAAATGACAGCTATGCTCTGCCATTCTGGAGTACTTGCTGCTACACCTGGTCTCACAGAGCCTGGGATACTGCCAAGCCCCACCATCCCAGGGTCTAGAGTAACTACTACATGGTCCCTTTTCCACTGGGACCAAGATGCCACTAAGCCCTATGGGTTCAGGTTCCTGAACTGCAACTGTACCCAACTTCTCGGGCCCAAAACCTCAGGGCACCCCTTCTTCCTGAATTGGACCAGTGCTATGCCCTGTCCCCACCCCACCCAGGAGTCAAATCACAGCTATAATCTCACCCGCTGGGCCTGAGCTGCTAGGGGATTGCTTGGAGTCAGATCCTGGTACTGTGGGCAACCTACACCTAACCCTGCCACAGAGAGCAAACCTGTACCCCAAGACTCAGGTGCCACAATAAGGTCATGAGATTCTAAGCATAGGACCCCAGCTCCATAGCCACTCTGAGCACCTGGACCTGAAACCCAGTGGTGCTGTAGCTGATTGCAGGCCATCAGACCTGATACCAAGAGGTGTCCCCTTAGCTAAGTCTTCCCATTGTAGAGAAAACAAAGATAACAGGACCCCAAAAGCCCTTGACACTGAGGACATTTACAGCCTACACTGCCACTGCTGCTGCTGCTGCTGCTGCAACCTTCTATACCCTAGGCAATTGAAGTGCCCACCATAACTGCTGATTTTAAATGCAGCTAAAGAAGTTGTAGAGAGACTATACCACTGCACTTGGAAACAGTAACTACACCCTTTCCAGCTGGTACACTAAAACCCAACCATACTGTAAAAAGTTTGGAAGAGGTGATTTGTTCTACCAGATGTACAGACATCAGGGGACACAAGACACATAACATCACCCAAGGAATATACCTCTTTGGTTAACCCATTGAAAAAGAAATTTTTTTTAATGCCAGAAAAGGGATTCAAAATAATGTTCTTAAAAAAGTACAAGATACAAGAAAATACAGATAGACAATGTAATGAAATCAGGAACATAGTTCACAATATGAATGAAAAATTCAACAAAGAGATAGGAGTCATAAGAAAGAACCAGGCAGAAATCCTGCAGCTGACAAATTCAGTGAATGAAATTAAAAATAAAAAACTAGCAACAGAGAACATCAACAGTGAATCTGATCAAGCAGAAGAAAAAATAAATCTCTGAGCTTGAGATAGGTCATTTGAAACTAGTCAGAGGGAGAACAAAGAAATAATGAAAAAGTGAAGAAAAGCCTTTGAGAATTATAGAGCACCATTAAGCAAAAAAATATTTATTTTATGGGTGTTTACAAGGAAAAGATAAGCAAAAGGTATAGAGAACCTTTTAGTAAGGCTGGGCATGGTGGCTCATGCCTGTAATCCCAGCACTTTGGGAGGCCAAGGCAGGTGGATCATGGGGTCAGGAGATTGAGACCATCCTGGCCAACGTGGTGGAACCTCTTCTCTACTAAAAATACAAAAAAATTAGCTGGACCTGGTGGCACACACCTGTAGTCCCAGCTACTCAGAAAGCTGAAGCAGGAGAATTGCTTGAACCCAGAAGGCAGAGATTGCAGTGAGCTGAGATTGCACCACTACACTACAGCCAGGGCAACAGTGTGAGACTCTGTCTCAACAAAAATGAAGAAAACCTTTCAGTGAAATAATAGCTGAAAAATTCCAGTCTGGGGAGAGGGAGAGTCTGGACATTTAAATCCAAGAAGCTCAAAAGTCCTCAAATAGATTCAACCAAAAGGGTTTTCCCCAAGATGTGTTATGGTCAAATTCTCAAAATTCACAGAGAATAGAAAATTCTAAAAACAACAGGAGAAAAGCATCAAGTCACATATAACAGAATCCCCCATTAGACTGACAGCAGATTTGTCTGCAGAAACTTTACAGACCAGGAGAGAATGGGATGATATATTCAAAGTGGTAAAAGGGGTGTGTGTGTGAAATAACTGTTATCAGGAATATTATACCCAGCAAAGCTATCCTTCAGAAATGAGGGAGAAATACAGTTTTTGCCAGACAAGCAAGAAGTGAGGGAATTCATCACCAGTAGACAAGTCTTACAAGAAATACACAAGGGAGTCCTACATCTGGAAGCAAAAACATAAGTACTATCATGAAAACACACAAAAATATCAAACTTGCTGGTAGAGTGACTTTCACAAAAGAGAAAGAAAATAGTCAAATCTTATTACGGAAAACCACTAAACTATAATGACAAATAATGAGAGGAAGAAAGGAACAAAGGATAACAAAACAGAAAACAATTCACAATATGACAGGAGTAAGTCCTACCTATAAATCATAACCTTAAATATAAATGGATTAAATTCCCTCACTTAAAAGATATAAACTGGCTGAATAGATTTTTTTTAAATGACCCAACTATATGCTGCCTACAAGAAGCTCACATCACCTATAAAGACACATATAGAGTGAAAGTAAAGGGATGAAAAACATATTCTACATTAACAGAAACCAAAGTGAGCAGGAGTGCTATACTTATATGACACAAAGCAGACTTTAAGTCAAAAACTCTGAAAAGAAGCCCAGTGTGGTGGTGCATACTTGTAATCCCAGCTACTTGGGAGGCTGAGGTGGAAAGATTGCTTGAGTCCAGGAGTTCAAGACTGTAGTGTGCTGTGATTATACCTGTGACTAGCCACTTTACACTCCAGCCTGGGCAGCATACCAAGACCCCATCTCTTAAAAAAAAAATTTTAAGGCAAGGAATGTCATTATATAATAGTAAAGGAATCAATTGATCAAGAAAATACAACAATTGTCAATATATATGCACCCAACAGTAGAGCACTCAGATATACAAAACAAATATTATTAGATCTAAAAAGAGAGAGAGATTCCAATATGGTGTCATTTGGGGATTTCAGTACCCCATACTCAGCATTGAACAGATCATCTAGACAAAGAATCAACAACAAAAAACCCACATGGGATTTAAACTGCCTTTGACCTAACAGACATTTCCAGAACTTTTCATCCAGCCATTGCATGGTACACATCTTTATCATCACATGGAAAATTATCCAGGATAGATCACATGTTAGGCCACAAAACAAGTCTCTACAAATGTAAAAGAATTGAAATTGTGTCAAGTATTTTTTTCTAACAAAAATGGAATAAAATGAAATCAATAACAAGAGGAACTTTTGAAATTGTACAAATCCATGAACATTAACGTTCTCCTGAATGACAAATGGGCCAATGAAGAAATTAAGGAGGAAATTTTACAATTTGGCCCGGCACAGTAGCTCATGCCTGTAATCCCAGCACTTTGGGAGGCTGAGGCAAGTAAGTGTATCATTTGAGGTCAGGAGTTTTGAGACCAGCCTGGCTAACATGGTGAAACCTCATCTCTACTTAAAACATAAAAATAAGCCAGGCATGGTGGTGGGTGCTGTGATCTCATCTACTTGGGTGGCTGAGACAGGAGAATCACTTGAACCTGGGAGGCGGAGGTTGCAGTGAGCTGAGATTGCACCACCGCACTTCATTCTGGGCAACCAAGCAAGACTCTGTCAGAAAGAGAGAGAGAGAGAGAGAGAGAGAGAATAAAAATAGAAGCAGATGTCATGATAACTCCCTCCAGGGGAGCAGGGTAGCTGGGGAAGAAATACAACATGTCAAAACTTAGGGGATATGGCAAAAGCAGTATGAAATGGGAAATTTATAGCAATGAAAGCCTACATGAAAAACACAGAAAGAGGCTGGGTGTGGTGGCTTACGACTGTAATTCCAGCACTTTGGGAGGCCAAGGCAGGTGAATCATGAGGTCAGGAGTTCAAGACCAGCCTGGCCAATATGATGAAACCCATCTCTACTAAAAAATGCAAAAATTAGCCGAGCATGGTGGCACATGCCTGTAGTCCCAGCTACTTTGGAGGTGAGGCAGGAGAATCGGTGGAACACAAGAAGTGGAGGTTGCAGTGAGCCAAGATTGCGCCACTGTGCTCCTCCAGCCTGGGCCCCACAGAGTAAGACTCTGTCTCAAAAAATAAAAATAAAAAACCAGAAAGATTTCAAATGATTTAATACCACATCTCAAAGAACTAGGAATAAAACCCAAATCAGGCCAAAAATTAGTAGAAGAACAGAAATAATAAAGATCAGAGCAGAAAGAAACAAAATTGAGATGAAAACATTATAAAAGATCAGTAAAATAAAAATGCAGCCAGGCACAGTGGCTCACACCTGTAATCGTAGCACTTTGGGAGGCTGAGGTGAATCACTTGAGGTCAGGAGTTTAAGACCAGCCTGGCCAAATGGTGAAACCTTGTCTCTACTAAAAGTACAAAAATTAGCCAGGCATAGTGGTAGGCACCTGTAATCCCACCTACTTAGGTGGCTGAGGCAGGAGAATTGCTTGAACTCAGGAGGCAGAGGTTGAAGTGAGCCAAGATTATGCCACTGTACTCCAGCCTGGACAACAGAGGCAGACTCTGTCTCAAAAAAAAAGGGGGGGGAGTTTTGAAACGAAATTGACAAACCATTAGCTAGACTAAGCAAGAAAAGACACAGATAATTCAGAAGTAAAAAAGGAGACATTACAACTAATACCATAGAAATGCAAAGGATCATTAGTGACTATTACGAACAACTATACACCAACACATTAGAAAACCTAATGGAAATGGATAAATTCCTGGACATATGGAAGAGGAAAAGAAAACCTGAACAGACCAATTACTGTAATGAGATTGAATCTGTAATTTAAAAATCTCCCATCAAAGCAAAGCCCAGGATGTTTCAACAGAGAATTCGGCCAAACATTTAAAGAAGAACTAATACCAGTTTTCTAAAACTCTTCCAGAAAATCGAAAAGGGAGAATTATTCTAAACTCATTCTACAAGACTAGCATTACCCTAATACGAAAACCAGACAAGGACACAGCAGAAACAGAAACAAAAATGAACAAAAAACACCAGAAAGAAAAAGAAAACTATAGGCCAATTTATGCCTGATGATCATAGATGCAAAAATTCTCAAGAAAATTAGTGTTTTGTAGTAATTAGTAGTAACTGAATCCAGCAGCACATTTTAATTCACTGTGATAAAACAGGATTTATCCCTGGGATGTAACGATGGTTCAACATAAGTAAATGAGTAATCAACGTAATACATCATATCTGCAGAATGAAGGACAAAAACAATATCATCATCTCAGTAGACACAGATAAAACATTTGATAAAATTCAGCATCTGTTTATAATGAAAACTCAACAAGTTAGGTTGGAAGATACCTCAATACAATAAATGCTGTATATGACAAACCCACAGCCAACATCACACTGAATGTGGAAAAGATCCAGAACAAGAAAGGATACCCACTTTCACCACTTTTATTCAACATAGTACTGGAAGTTCTAGCCAGAGCAGTTCTGTAAGAGAAAAAAAATAAAGGACATCCAAATTGGAAAGAGAGAAATCAAGTTGTTCCTGTTTGCAGACAATATGGTCTTATATATAGAAAACCCTAAAAGCTCCACCAAAAAAACTCTTAGAACTTATAAAGTAATTTAGTAAAATCAATATACAAAAATCAGTAGTGTGTCTATATACCAGCAACAAACTAGCAGAAAAAGTAATCAGTCTCATTTACAATAGCTACAAAAGAAATAACTAAGGAAGTGAAAGATCTCTACAAGGAAAACTATAAAACATAGATGAAAGTTACTGAAGAGGACCCACAAAAAACAAAGGCATCTGATGCTCATGGATTGGAAGATTTAATATTGTAAACAGACCATATAGATTTAATCCAATCCCTATCAAAATGCAATGACATTATTCACAGAAATACAAAAAACCCTAAAATTAATACAGAACCACGAAAGGCCCAGGATAGCTTACATAATCTTGAGCAACAAGAACAAAGCTGGAGGCATCATACTACCAAACTTGAAAACAGCATGGTACTGGCATAAAAACAGAAACAGATCAATGGAACAGAACAGAGAACTCAGAAATAAGTCTTTGTATTTATAGCCAACTGATTTTCAACAAAAGCACCAAGAACATTCACTGGAGCAGGACAGTCTCTTCAATAAATGAGGGTGGGGAAACTGGATATCCATATGCAGAAAAATGCAATTCAACCCCTGTCTCTCACCATATACAAAAGCCAACTCAAAATGAATGAAAGACTTAAATGTAAGACTCAAAACCATGAAGCCACTAGAAGAAAATACAGGGAAAACACTTCAGGACATTGGTCTGGGCAAAAATTGTATGGAAAAGACCTGAAGAGCACAGGCAACAAAAGCACAAATAAACAAATGGGATTTCATTTCAGTAAAAACTTCAGCACAGCTGATGACATAATCAGCAGAGTGACAAGACAACTTGCAGAATCAGAGAAAATATTTGCAAACTATTTATCTGACAAGTGATTAATAGCTAGAATATACAAGGAACTCAACTCATCAGGAAAAAAAAATCAGATAAATAAATGGACAAATGAGCTGAATAGACATCTCTCAAAAGAGGACATACAAATGGTCAGCCAGTATATGAAAAAGTGCTCAACATCTCTAAGCATCAGGAAAATGCAAATCAAAACCACAGTGAGATATCATCCACCCCAGTTAGAATGGCTGTTATGAAAAACACAAAAAAATACCAAACGCTTGTGAGGATGCAGAGGAAGTCTCCTCAGAAGACTAAAAATAGAACTACTGTATGATCTAGCAATTCCACTACTGGGTATATATCCAAACAGAAGGAAATCAGTATGTCAAAGAAATGTCTGTGGTCTCATGTTTATTGCCATACTCTTCAAGAGATAGCCAAGATATGGAATCAACTTAAGTGTTCACACATGAGCGGATTTTTAAAGTATTTTATTTATACACGATGGAATACCATTTAGCCAAAAAAGATTGAAATTCTGCTGTTTGTGGCAACATAGTGAGCTTGGAGGTCATTATGTTAAGGTAAATAAGTCAGGCACAGAAAGATAAATGTTGCATGTTTTTTAAAATTTTTTTATTATTATTTTTTCTTTTTTTAATTGCATTTTAGGTTTTGGGGTACATGTGCAGAACATGCAAGATAGTTACATAGGTACACACATGGCAATGTGTTTTGCTGCCTTCCTCCCCCTTCACCCACATTTGGCATTTCTCCCCAGGCTCATATTGTAGAAGCTAAATAAAATTACTCTCATAGAAGTGGAGAGTGGAATAGTGGTTACGAGAGGCAGGGAAGGTTAGGAGGATGGGGGATAGCCAAAAGTTGGTGAACAGATATAAAAGTACAGCTAGACAGGTGAAATAAGTTTTAGTTTTCTATATCACTATAGGGTGACTGTAATTAACAATAATTTGATGAATATTTTCAAATAGGAGAGCAAATTTTGAATGCCCCAACACAGAAATGGTAAGTGTTTGAGGTGATAGATATGCTGATTACTGTGATTTTATCATTACACATTTGTATACATGTATCAAAATATTATACTGTACCTCATAAGTATTTATAATTATTGCATGTCAAAAAATAATAACGAAAGCAAAAGAAAAATTTTAAGAAAGAAATGGGCAAAGGAATTGAATTTTTTAAAAAAAGAAATTGAATAAGTAAAAAGCTTCTGCACAGACAGTGAAATAATCAATATAGTCATGAGACAACTTGCAGAATCGGAGAAAATATTTGCAAACTGTTCATCCGATAAGTGATTAATATCCCTTTCTCCAAATAAAATGACCAATAAGCACATGAAAAGATATTCAACATCACTAATAATTAGGGAAATGCAAATCAAAACCACAGCGAAATACCATTTCACACCCAGTGGAATTGCTATTACTAAAGAAAAAAAGATAGAAAAAGAAAAGAAAATAGGCCAGGTGCAGTGGCTCATGCCTGTAATCTCAACACTTTGGGAGGCTGAGGTGGGTGGATCTCTTAAAGTCAGGAGTTCAAGACCAGCCTGGCCAATATGGCAAAACCCTGTCTCTACCAAATACAAAAATTAGCTTGGCATGGTGCTGCATGCCTGTAATTCCAGCTACTCGGGAGGCTGAGGTGTGAGAATCACTTGATGCTGGGAGACAGAAGTTGCAGTGAGCCAAGATCATGCCTGGGCTGCAGACTGAGACTCTGTCTCAAAAAAAAAAAACGAAGGAATGGGGGAGGAGAAGAAGGAAGAAGAACAAGAGGAGGAGGAAGGAGAAGAAGAGAAAAGAAAATAGGTCCAATACAGTGGCTCAGGCCTGTAATCCCAGCACTTTGGGAGTCTGAGGCAGGCAGATCACTTGAGGCCAGGAGTTTGAGACTAGCCTGGCCAACATGGTGAAACCCCATCTCTACTAAAAGTACAAAAATCAGCCAGGTGTGGTGGTGCACACCTTTAATCTCAGCTACTCAGGAGGCTGAGGCACAAGAATCCCTTGAACACAGAGGTAGAGGTTGCAATGAGCTGAGATCGCGCCACTGCACTTCAGCTTAGGCGACAAAGTGAGACTCTCTGTCTCAAAAAATAAAATAATGCAAAAATCACAAGCATTCCTATACACCAACAACAGACGTGAAGAGCAAAATCAAGAACGAACTGCCATTCACAGTTGCTACAAAGAGAATAAAATACCTAGGAATACAACTAACAAGGAACATAAAGGACCTCTTCAAGGAGAACTACAAACCACTGCTCAACGAAATAAGAGAGGATGCAAACAGTTAGAGAAACATTCCATGCTCATGGTTAGGAAGAATCAATATGAAAATGGCCATACTGCCCAAAGTAATTTACAGATTCAATGCTATCCCCATCAAGCTACCAATGACCTTCTTCATAGAACTGGAAAAAACCACCTTAAACTTCATATGGAATGAAAAGAGAGCCCAGTCAATTCTAAGCAAAAAGAACAATAGCCAAGTCAATTCTAAGCAAAAAGAACAAAGCTGGAGGCATCACACTATAGGACTTCAAACTATGCTACAAGGCTATAGTAATCAAAACGGCATGGTACTGGTACCAAAACAGAGATATAGACCAATGGAACAGAACAGAGGCCTTGGAGGCAACACCTGACAAAAACAAGCAATGGGGAAAGGATTCCCTGTTTAATAAATGGTGTTGGGAAAACTGGCTAGCCATGTGCAGAAAGCAGAAACTGGACCCCTTCCTGACACCTTACACCAAAATTAACTCCAGATGGATTAAAGACTTAAACATAAGACCTAACACCATAAAAACCCTAGAAGAAAATCTAGGCAAAACCATTCAGGACATAGGCATAGGCAAGGACTTCATGACCAAAACACCAAAAGCATTGGCAACAAAAGCCAAAATAGACAAATGGGACCTAGTCAAACTCCACAGCTTCTGCACAGCAAAAGAAACAGTCATTAGAGTGAATCAACAACCAACAGAATGGGAAAAAATTTTTGCAATCCACCCATCTGACAAAGGGCTAATATCTAGAATCTACAAAGAACTAAAACAGATTTACAAGAAAAAACAAGCCCATTCAAAAGTGGGCAAGGATATGAACAGACACTTTACAAAAGAAGACATACATTAGGCCAAAAAAAAAAAAAAGAAAAAATGCTCATCATCACTTGTCATCAGAGAAATGCAAATCAAAACTATATTGAGATACCATCTCACGCCAGTTAGAATGGCGATCATTAAAGAATCAGGAGACAACAGAAGCTGGAGAGGATGTGGAGAAGTAGGAACACTTTTACACTGTTGGTGGGAGGGTAAATTAGTTCAACCACTGTGGAAGACAGTGTGGCAATTCCTCAAGGACCTAGAAACAGAAATTCCATTTGACCCAGCAATCCCATTACTGGTATATATCCAAAGGATTATAAATTGTTCTACTGTGAGGACACGTGCACACGAATGTTCATTGCAGCACTGTTTACAATAGCAAAGTCCTGGAACCAACCCAAATGCCCATTGATGATAGACTGGACAGGGAAAATGTGGCGCATATACACTGTAGAATACTATGCAACCACAAAAAACGATGAGTTCATGTCCTTTGTGGGGACATGGATGAACCTGGAAACCATCATTCTCAGCAAACTGACACAAGAACACTAAATCAAACACTGTATGTTCTCACTCATAGGTGGGTGTTGACCAATGAGAACACATGGACATAGGGAGGAGAGCATCACATACTGGGGTCTGTCAGGGGAAATAGGGGAGGGACAGTGGAGGGTAGGGCGTTGGGGAGAGATAGCATAGGGAGAAATGCCAGATATAGGTGATGGGGAGGAAGGCAGCAAATCACACTGCCATGTGTGTACCTATGCAACAATCTTGTATGTTCTATACATGTACCCCAAAACCTAGAATGCAATAAAAAATAAATAAAAATAAAATGAAACCACACTGTAATCCTAGCACTTTGGGAGGCCCAGGTGGGCAGCTTACCTGAGGCCAGGAGTTCAAGACCAGCCTGGCCAACATGGTAAAACCCTGTGTCTACTAAAAATACAAAAATTAGCCAGGTGTGGTGGCATGCACTTGTAATCCCAGTTTCTCAGGAGGCTGAAACAGGGAATCACTTGAACCTGGGAGCCAGAGGCTTCAGTGACCTGAGATTGTGTTACTGTGCTCCAGCTTGGGCCACAGAGCAAGACTCTATCTTAAAAAGCAATAAAATAAAGAAAATAATAAATGTTGGCAAACATGTGGAGACATTTCAACCCTGGTGCACTGGTAGGTAGGACTATAAATGGTGGTGTGGAAAACAGTAAGACAGTTCCTCAAAGATTAAAAGTGAATTACAGAATGACCCAGTAATTCCAATCTTGGTATAGAACCAAAATAAATCAAATCAGAGACTTCAATAGGTATTTGTCCACCCATGCTTGTAGCAATGTTATTCACAATAGCCAAAAGGAGAAAGGAATCCATCTCCATCAGCAGATGAATGGGTAAACAGAATGTGGTATGAACATGCAACGAACTATTATTATTCAGCCTTAAAAAGGAAGGGAGTTCTGACACATTCTATGATGTGAATAAACCTTGAAGACATTATGTTAGGTGAAATAAGCTAGTCACAAAAGGACAGATACTATATGATTTCACTTATATGAGGTACCTATAGTAGTCAACTTCATGGAGATGAAAAGTAGAATGGTGGTTTCCAAGGGAGGATGAATGAGGAATTATTGTTTCATGGATATCGAGTTTTAGTTTGGGAATATGGAAAAAGTTTTGGAGATGGATGGTATTCATGGTTGCACAACAATGTGAATATACTTAATACCACCAACCTCTACACTTAAAAATTGTTAAAATGTTAAAACGCGGGTTCACAGCTGAATTCTACCAGACGTACAAAGAGGAGCTGTTTCCATTCCTTCTGAAACTATTCCAAACAATACAAAAAGAGGGAATCCTCCCTAACTCGTTTTATGAGACCAACATCATCCTGATACCAAAAGCAGGCAGAGATTCAACTAAAAAAGAAAACTTCAGGCCAATATTCATGATGAAAATCGATGCAAAAATCTTCAGTAAAATACTGGCAAACCGAATGCAACAGCACATCAAAGAGCTTATCCACCATGATCAAGTAGGATTCATCCTGGGAATGCAAGGCTGATTCAACATACGCAAGTCTATAAACATAATTTGCCACATAAACGGAACCAAAGATAAAAACCACATGATTATCTCAATTGATGCAGAGAAGGCCAAAACCCTCAATAAACTAGGTATTGATGGAATGTATCTCAAAATAATAAAAGCTATTTACGACAAACCAACAGCCAATATCATACTGAATGGGCCAAAACTGGAAGCATTCCCTTTGAAATCTGGCACTAGACAAGCATGCCCTCTCTCACCACTCCTATTCAATATAGTATTGGAAGTTCTAGCCAGAGCAATCAGGCAAGAAAAATAAATAAAAGGGTATTTAAATAGGAAAGGAGGAAGTCAAATTGTCTCTATTTGCAGACAACAAGATCGTATATTTAGAAGACCCCATCGTCTCAGCCCAAAAATCTCCTGAAACTGATAAGCAACTTCAGCAAAGTCTCAGGATACAAAATCAATATGCAGAAATCACAAGCATTCCTATATACCAAACAGACCAACAGAGAGCCAAATCAAGAGCAAAATCCCATACACAATTGCCACAAAGAGAATAAAATACCTAGGAATACAACTAACAAAGGATGTAAAGGACCTCTTCAAGGAAAACTACAAACCACTGCTCAAGGAAATAAGAGAGGACACAAACAGATGGAAAAACATTCCATGCTCATGCTTAGGAAGAATCAGTATCATGAAAATGGCCATACTGCCCAAAGTAATTTATACATTTAATGCTATCCCCATCAAGCTACCAATGACCTTCACAGAGCTGGAAAAAAAAACACTTTAAATTTCATATGGAACCACAAGAGAACCTGCATACCCAAGACAATGCTGAGCAAAAAGAACAAAGCTGGAGGCATCACACTGCTGGACTTCAAACTATACTACAAGGCTACAGTAATCAAAACAGCATGTTACTGGTACCAAAACAGAGACATAGACCAGTGGAATAGAACAGAGGCCTTGGAAGTAACGCTGCATGTCTACACCATCTGATCTTTGACAAACCTGACAAAAACAAGCAATGGGGAAAGGACTCCATTTTTAATAAATGGTGTTGGGAAAACTGGCTAACAATATGCAAAAGGCAGAAACTGGACCCCTTCCTGTCACCTTACACTAAAATTAACTCCAGATGGGTTAAAGATTTAAACATAAAATCTAACACCATAAAAACTCTAGAAGAAAACCTAGGCAAAACCATTCAAGACATAGGCATAGGTAAGGACTTCATGACTAAAACACCAAAAGCATTGGCAACAAAAGCCAGGGTAGACAAATGGGATCTAATTAAACTTCAGAGCTTCTGTACAGTAAAAGAAACAATCATTAGAGTGAACCAGTAACCAACAGAATGGGAAAAAAATTTTGCAATCTAACCATCTGACAAAGGGCTGATATCCAGAATCTACAAAGAACTAAAGTAGATTTGTAAGAAAAAAAAACCTGTTCAAAAGTGGACAAAGGATATGAACAGACAGTTTTCAAAAGAAGACATACATGAGGCCAAGAAACATGAAAAAATGCTCATCATCACTGGTCATCAGAGATGCAAATCAAAACTACATTGAGGTATCATCTCACGCCAGTTAAAATGGTGATCATTAAAAAATCTGGAGACAACAGATGCTGGAGAGGATGTGGAGAAGTAGGAACACTCTTACGCTGTTGATGGGAGTGTAAATTAGTTCAACCATTGTGGGAGACAGTGTGGCAATTCCTCAAGGATCTAGATACAGAAATTCCATTTGACCCAGCAATCCCATTACTGGGTATATATATACCCAAATGATTATAAATCGTTCTGTTATAAAGACACATGCACATGTATGTTCATTGTGGCACTGTGTACAGTAGCAAAGTCCTGGAACCAATCAAAATGCCCATCAAAGTCTTGGAACGAACCAAAATGCACATATACACCATGGAATACTACGCAGCCATAAAAAATGATGAGTTCATGTCTTTTGTAGGGACTTGGATGAATCTGGAAACCATCATTCTCTGCAAACTGACACAAGAACAGAAAGTCAAAACACCACATTTTCAGTGATAGGCGGGTGTTGAACAATGAGAACAATTGGACACAGGGAGAGGAACATCACACACTGGGGGCAGTTGGTGGGGAGGCTAGGGGAGGGACAGCAGGGGGTTGGGATTGTGGGGAGGGATAACATGGGGAGAAATGCCGGATATAGATGAGGGTGGAATGGAGGCAGCAAACCACCTGGTTATGTATGCACCTATGCAACAACCCTGCATGACCTGCACGTGTACCCCAGAACCTAAAGTACAATTAACAAAAAGGAAAATAAAAAAAATTGTTAAAATGGGGCTGGGCGTGCTGGCTTATGACTAATCCCAGCACTTTGGGAGGCTGAGGCAGGCAGATCACCTGAGGTCAGGAGTTCAAGACCAGCCCAGCCAACATAGTAAAACCCCATCTCCACTAAAAATACAAAAATTAGCTGAGTGTGGTGGCACGTGTTTGTAATTGTAATCCCAGCTACTTGGTAGGCTGAGGTTGGAGAATCACTTGAACCTGGAAGGCAGAGGTTGCAGTGAGCCCAGATTTCCCCACTGTATTCCACCCTGGGCAACAGAGTGAGACCCTGTTAAAAAAAATTGTTAAAATGCAAAATTTTTTGTTACATATCTTTACTACAGTTAAAAAATAGATAAATTAAAAAAAATTAACACTCAGACTTTCCCCAAAAGTATAAGAGGAGGAAACGCTTCCTAACACATGCTGTGAGGCAGGCATTAATTACCCTTATATCATGGTCAAATATGCCACAAGAAAAGAAAACTGCAGACTAATAGCCCGTATGAATATCCATGCAAAAATCCTCAACAAAATACTGGCAAAGTAATTCCAACAACACATTTCCCAATTTCAAAACATACTAGAAAGCTACAGTAGTCAGAACAATGTGATACTGGCATAAAGATAAATACATAGGTCAGTTAAGTAGAATAGAAAGTCCAGAAATAAACTCAAATATCTGTGGTCAATTGACTTTTGACAATAGTGGCAAGGGGGAAAGAATTGTTGTTCTTTCCATGATAATTAAGTGGGGGAGAGAGTAATCTTTTCAACAAATAATATGGAGAAAACTGGATATTCACATGCAAAAGAATGAGGTTGGACCACTACCTCAATATACAGAAGTGTCTCAATCAATCAAAGACCTAATAGAAGAGCAAACATTGTGAAACTGTTAGAAGAATATATAAAGGGTAAATTCTCAAGACCTCAGAATTGGCACTGGGTTCTTAGATTTGACCAAAATCATGAGCAACCAAAGAAAAAAATAGATAAATCGGACTACATCAAAATTTAAAACTTTTGTACATCAAAGGACATTATCAAATATGTGGAAATATAGTGTACAGAACAAAACGGTAGAAAATATTTGCAAATCACATGTTTAATAAGGGTTAATATTCAGCCTATATAAAGAACTCCTACACCTCAACAACAAAAAACCAAACAACCCAACTTTTTTATTTTTTTGAGGCAGAGTTTTGCTCGTTACCCAGGCTGGAGTGCAATGGCACGATCTCAGCTCACCACAACCTCCGCCTCCTGGGTTCAAGCAATTCTCTTGCCTCAGCCTCCCAAGTAGCTGGGACTACAGGCACACACCACCATGCCCAGCTAATTTTTTGTATTTTTAGTAGAGACGGGGTTTCACCATGTTGACCAGGATGGTCTCTATCTCTTGACCTCGTGATCCACCCGCCTCGGCCTCCCAAAGTGCTGGGATTACAGGCTTGAGCTACCGCGCCAGGCCACAACCCAACTTTTTAAATAGCAAGGGATAAGAGTCGACCTTTCTCCAAAGAAGATATACAAATTTCAGACGATCACATGAAAAGATATTTAACATCTTTGGTCATTAAGGAAATGCAAATCAGAACCACAATGAGATACCACTTTGCATCTGCTATGACAGCAACAATAATTTTTCTAAAAATTGAAAATAGCAAGGGTCAACAAGGATGTGGAGGAGGAGGAACTGTTGTACGTTACTGGTAGGAATGTAAAATGCACCAGCTGCTATGGAAGAAGTTTGGCAGTTCCTAAAAAAATGAAGCATAGAATTATGATATGACCCAGTAATTTCACTCCGAGGTGTATGCCCAAGAGAAATGCAAAGATGTATCTGCACAGAAAGTTGTACGTGAATGTTTATGGCAACATTAATCATAATAGTCAAAAGGCATAAACAACCCAAATGCCTATCAGTGGATGAATGAATGTGGTGTATACCAATGGAAAATTACTCAACCATAAAAAGAAGTGAAGTGCTAGCACATACTACAGCATGGATGAACCTCGAAAACATTAAGCTAAGTGAAAGAAGCCAGACATAAAATCAAATTGTGTGATTCCTTTTATGTGAAATACCCAGG
Organism: Leontopithecus rosalia; assembly: GCA_028533165.1. NCBI lineage: Eukaryota > Metazoa > Chordata > Mammalia > Primates > Cebidae > Leontopithecus > Leontopithecus rosalia. The sequence goes on along the minus strand of CM052648.1, from coordinate 27,604,327 downwards.
ATAGACAAAGCTGTAGAAACAGAAATGAGATTGGTGGTTGCCAGGGGATTGAGGGGAATGGGAATTGGGGTGACAATTACCTAATGGGAATGGAGTATTCTTCTGGAATGATGAAAAGGTTTTGAAACTAGAGAGATGGTTGCACAATATTGTGAATATACTAAATGCCACTGAATTGTACATTTTAAAATGGGTAATTGTATGTTATTTGAATTTTAAACTTAATTTTAAAATAAGAACCCAAAGTGTTGGCCTGTAGAGTCCAAACTGTTAACCACAAGTCACTACTTTCATGAAAGGGAAGTCTGAGAAGGGAAAGACAGTGTGATCACAGACAAAGGGCGGGTCATGGACAAGAGACTCCAGGCCCTGAATTAGGGCGAGACACTAGCATGTGGGATCCAGAACTCTGGGAAGTCCCATGGGGAGAGCAGGTCTGGGCATGCGCCGGTCAAATCCAAGTGACCCCTGCTATCCCGAAAGCTTGCTTGACACACACTGGAGAGTGGTGGGGGGTTGGGGGAAGGCAGGTTGAAGTCTCTCTTCGTCACCTGTTCTCCTTCCTATCCTGCAGATGTTGAACCTCTTTGTGGCTGTGATCATGGACAATTTTGAGTACCTTACGCGGGACTCTTCCATCCTAGGTCCTCACCACCTGGACGAGTTCATCCGGGTCTGGGCCGAGTACGACCCGGCTGCGTGGTAAGTGGGCCCTGGTGCTCTGTGGTCCTCGGGTGGTTCATACCCATAGATCTTGGGATTGGCCTGGTGGCTTCAGACATGTTTTAAGTGAGCACCCCCTCAGGTTTTCGTATGGGACCCTGGGATCTGTCTTGCTCCATGTCAAGCGGCACTGGTGTCTGCTCTGAGTGGTGTCTCCCTTTTCCGTCTTGTGTGCCTTTGTGCAGCTCCTGGACTGCATAAAGTGATAAAGGTCTTTTGAGACCTTGAGTTCATTTCCTTGGGAGATACCCGGAGTTGTGGAAGGTTTTCAAGGGGTTTGTGAGACTCTAGTCTCCTGCTGAGTGGGCGTTTACTCTCTTCTTCCAAGGTCTGTCATGCGAGGGTTTGTGGAGGGCTTGTGGGAGAGTGTGTGGAAACAGCAGTCATAGCATTCTTGTGAAACTCGACGTGGGGTTTTAGGACATTCTCCCTAAGGGACTCAGGAGTCTCCCCCTGCTCTTTCCCTTGGATACAGGAGCCAACGTGCACCTCTGTGTCCCCATCCAGGCTGCACATAGTGGGTGTTTGGTTAACATTTTTGACACCAGATGAGCTACCCGGAAGGCCCTAGTGTGACCTTTGTCTGCCATCTGTCATGATGGAAGGTTTACTTGTTTCAAAGGCAAGGGGTGGTGCCTTTCCAGACAGAACAGGAGTCTCATGAAGGGCATGATTTGGGTCAGAAGGTGAAGCTGTTTGAGACCAGGTTTCCCGGGGGTTCTGTGTAGCCTGACATACCTTTCGTCTCAGGGCTGAGAGCTCGTTCAGGAAGGAAGGCGGGTCAGGCAGCATGGCTTCTCCATCTTTCCATTTGTCCATTCCTCCCATCACTCGTTTCTCATTTTCTTGCTCACTCACTCCCTCAAGCAGTGGCTACTGTGGGCTTCTCCCTGCAAGGCCACGAGGCCTGCTAGTACCTCCTCACAGTGTGTGCCCAGGAAACGGCCGTGATGAAGAGCTCTCAGTGAGTGCGTAGATATCCACCACTCCCTGCGCCCAGAGGGATAAGAACCGCAGCTGCCCCAGAGGCCTGCCTTCTCTCTCCGGCTCCCAGCATGTCCAGGCCCCCTCGTATTCTTCTGCCCCTGGCGCCCTTGCTGGAGGAGGGCCAGCATGATGTGTTCAGGCCCCTCGTGGTGAGGTCTTGATGCCAACAGAGCTCCTGGACTCTGCCTGGTTTTGCTTAAACTGTAGCTCGGCCCGGGCAGTCCTCCACAGACACAAAAGGCCTGGGAGCCTGACTAGACTTCCCCAGCCCCCATCTACTCAGCCTCCCCCGGGCACCCCCACCCTCCTAGAGAGGAACCAGAAGGTGCTGCACGGGGCCCTTCCCAGTCTGGGTAAGGTCTGGAGCCACTGGCAGCATCAGGGTCCCTCGACGGGACCTCTCCTGTCCAGGCTCATCCAGGCCCACAGCATCTCTGTGGGGATTTTTCATTTCAGTGGGAAATACACAATTTGTATGCAGTGCTGAAGAGACACAGAGGTTGCCTGCATTTCATGGTGTATGTGACCATTTCCGTGGCTTGCGAGAACCCCGTCATGTCTGACGCAGCAACACGTTTGTGTTGGGAGGGACAGGCTCAGGCACATTCCTACAGGACCTGTGGTCAGGACAGCCCAGTCGACTTGGGGGAGACTGACCACGCTTAAGACCTAGACCTTCTTAGGAAGGGGCAGGAGAGACTGCAGCTGAGGCAGGATTAGGTGAAGTCTAGGCGGGTCTCCCTAATGGTGTGGTCTAGAGAGTCGCTGCTTTTTCTGGGAATATTTTTTCTAGAGGAGACTGTGTTGCAGAAAACAGAAATACTTTATACCATACAGTTAGTACTGAAGGGCAAAGGCACATCAGCAAAGGTCCATGAGAGAAAGACAACATTCCCCAATCTTTATGAGGTACGCCCAGGCCTTCCAGTCAGCCACTGGTGAGAGCAGAAGTAGGAAGAATGGGAAGTGGATGTGGGCCAGATAGCAGCTTGGTTACCGTGCACAGTGCAGGTTCAGACTTGGCCCAAAGCCAGAGTCTCAGAGCAGGGGTCCTTGGAAGACATAGGCAGCTGGGGATATGAGGAAGTGCTTATTGAAGAGTAGACAGCAGAATATAGGCCTCACCCCAGAGATAGAACGCACAAAATGATACACAAAACCTGCGGGCCTTGAAATTGCACAGATGGGACCTGTGAGCAACATGATTCTGCCCCCATGAGCAGCCTGGGCTCACCCCACATAGCTCAAGGTGGCCAGGACAGGCCGAGGGGCCCAGCAGAGGCAGCTGAGCAGATTGAGTCTGGATCCTGCGTCCTGAGCAGAACACAGGGCATCTCAAGGCTTTTTGGTGGCCTCCGTGACAAATGCAGGGTTGTAGTCATTTATGTCCCAGGGACCACTCTATGGCTCCTCATTCTTTGGGAGAAACTTTGAAACAACAAAATTTTGTGAAATTTCCTGAGTTGTGTGTGCACATGTGTGACTGTGCATGTGTGCATAAACATGGACATGTGTGCATATACATGACTTTGCATGTCTGCACAGTGACTACATGTGCATGTGTACACATGTGTGTCACACACGCAGGCACACATGTCTGTGTGTGGTTTGCACACATGTGCATGCTCACGCTGTGGGATTGTATATATGTGTGCATGAGTGTATATGTGTGCAAATGAACTGCATGCCTGTGTGGTGGTGTGGATGTATGCATGGCATGTGAGCCTGTGGGTGTGTGCCTGTGCGTGTGTGTGTGCCTGTGGTGTGCACAGGCTTCTGTGTGTGCACCTGCCTGTGTGTTCATGTGCCTGTGGTATGCATGTGCCTGTGTTGTTCACATGCCTGTGTGTGCAGGTATGTGTGCATGTGTGCCTGTGGTGTGCACATGACTGTGTATGTGCCTGTGGTGTGCATGTGCCTGTGTGCCTGTGGTCTGCACGTGCCTGTGGTGTGTGCCTGTGGTCTGCACGTGCCTGTGGTGTGTGCCTGTGTTCACCTGCCTGTGTGTGCACATACCTGTGGTGTGCACATGCCTCTGTGTGTGTGCCTCTGGTGTGCATGTGTGTGTGTGCCTGTGGTGTGCACTTGCCTGTGGTGTACATGTGCCTGTGTGTGTGCATGTGGTGTGCATGTGCCTGTGTGTGTACGCTTGTGTGTGCCTGTGGTGTGCATGGGCCTGTGTGCCTGTGTACATGTGCCTGTGTGTGCATGCATATGTGTGCCTATGGTATGCATGTGCCTGTGTGTGTGCCTGTGGTGTGCATGTGCCTGTGTGTGCCTGTGGTGTGCATGTGCCTGTGTGTGTGCCTGTGGTGTGCATGTGCCTGTGTGTGCCTGTGGTGTGCATGTGCCTGTGTGTGCCTGTGGTGTGCATGGGCCTGCGTGTGCATGTGCCTGTGGTGTGCCTGGGCCTTTGTGTGTGCCTGTGGTGTACATGTGTCTGTGTGCATGGGTGTGCATGTGCCTGTGTGTGAGTGCATATGTGTGCCTATGGTATACATGTGCCTGTTGTGTGCATGTGCCTATGTGTGCATGTGCCTGTGTGTGCATGTGTGTCTGTGGTGTGCGTGGGCCTGTGTGTGTGCATGTGTGTCTGTGGTGTGCATGGGGCTGTGTGTGCCTGTGGTGCACATGCGTCTGTGTGCATGTCTGTGCATGTGCCTGTGTGTGCATGTGTGTGCATTTGGTGTGCATGTGTTTGTGTGTGCCTGTGCAATGCCTGTGCCTGTGTGTGCATGTTTGCCTGTGGTGTGCATGTGCCTGTGTGTGTGCATGTGTGTGCCTGTGGTGTGCACGTGCCTGTGGTGTACATGTGACTGTGTGTGCATATGTGTGCATGTGTGCCTGTGGTGTTCACGTGCCTGTGGTATGCAAGTGCCTGTGTGTGTGTGCCTGTGGTGTTCATGTGCCTGTGTGTGCATGTGTGAGCCTGTGGTGTTCATGTGCGTGCCTGTGGTGTTCATGTGCCTGTGGTGTGCATGTGCCTGTGTGTATGTGCATGTGTTTGCCTGTGGTGTGCACGTGTCTGTGCGTGTGCCTATGGTATGTGCCTGTGTGCCTGTGGTGTGTATGTGCATGTGTTTGTGGTGTGCACGTGCCTGTGTGTGCATGTGTGTGCCTATGGTATGTGCCTCTGTGTGTGCCTGTGGTGTACATGTGCCTGTGTGTGTGTGTGCATGTGTACCTGTGGTGTGCATATGCGTGTGGTGTAATGTGCCTGTGTGTGTGCCTGTGTTCATGTGCCTGTGTGTGCATGTGTGTGCCTGTGGTATGTATGTGCCTTTGTGTGTGTGTGTGTCTGTGGTGTTCATGTGCCTGTATATGCATGTGTGTGCCTGTGATGTTCACGTCCCTATAGTGTGCATGTGCCTGTGTGCATGCCTGTGTATGTGTGCACATGCCTGTGTATGTGTGTGTCTGTGGTGTTCATGTGCCTGTGTACATGTGTGCCTGTGGTGTGCATGTACCTGTGTGTGTGCCTGGTGTGCATGCCTATGTGCATGTGCCTGTGTGTGTGTGCCTGTGTGTGCACATGCCTGCGTATGTGTGCCTGTGGTTTACATGTGCTTATGTGTGCGTGCCTGTGATGTGCACTTGCCTGTGGTGTGCATGTGCCTACATGTGCATGTGTGTGCCTGTGGTGTTCGTGTGCCTGCATGTGTGTGCCTGTGTGTGTGCATGTGCCTGTGTGTGCATGTGTGTGCCTGTGGTATGTGCCTCTGTGTGTGCCTGTGGTGTACATGTGCCTGTGTGTGTGTGCATGTGTGCCTGTGGTGTGCATGTGCGTGTGGTGTAATGTGCCTGTGTGTGTGCCTGTGTTCATGTGCCTATGTGTGCATGTGTGCCTGTGGTGTGCATGTGCCTGTGTGCATGCCTGTGTATGTGTGCACATGCCTGTGTACATGTGTGTCTATGGTGTTCATGTGTCTGTGTACATGTGTGCCTGTGGTGTGCATGTACCTGTGTGTGTGCCTGTGTGTGTGTGCATGCCTGTGTGTGCACATGCCTTTGTATGTGTGCCGGTGGTTTACATGTGCTTATGTGTGCGTGCCTATGGTGTGCACTTGCCTGTGGTGTGCATGTGCATGTGGGTGCCTGTGGTGTTCATGTGCCTGCATGTGCCTGTGTGTGCATGTGTGTGCCTGTGGTGTGCACATGCTGTGGTGTTCATGTGCATGTGAGTGCATGTATGTGCCTCTGGTGTTCACGTGCTGTGGTGTGCCTGTGCCTGCGTGTGCGTGTGTGTGCCTGTGGTGTGCATGAGCCTGTGTGTGCATGTGTCTGTGTGTGCATGTGTCTGTGCGTGTGTGTGCATGTGTCTGTGTGTGCATGTGTCTGTGCGTGTGTGTGCATGTGTCTGTGTGTGCATGTGTTTGTGCATGTTTGCCTGTGGTGTGCACGTGCTGTGGTGTGCATGTGCCTGTGTGTGCCTGCATGTGGTGTGCATGTGCCTGCTGTGGGCGGATTCTTATGGCATGGAGCTATTCACCCTGGTGCTGCCTTTCCCAGCCTCCCTTTGTTGTTGCTTTAACCCTGTGTTGTGAAGCCTGGAGACTTGAGAGGAGAACTGCAGTCACACTTGCAGCAATCTGGCTGCTTATTTCTGTGTGCACCCATCTGTCCAATAATATCTCCTGAGCACCTGCCATGTGCTGGCACAGGGGCCTGAAGGTGAAACAGGTACATGCTGTCAGAGCACTCAGCCAGGCCTGGCAGTGAGACCACATGGTTTCTGTAGCTCAAGGCCAGGGCATTTCTAAGGAGGGAGAGGCCACGTCCAGCCTGAAGAATGAGAGAAGGTCACATTTGAGCCGAACTTAAAGGAATAGGAAGGATTGAACACTGGAGAAATAGGATGGATTGAGCTGGGGATGGGAGGTGGGGCAGCAGGGAGAGGGAGGCCAGGCAGCTTCTGTCAGGCTGGAGAGGAGGGTGTATTGCAGAGGGACTGTAAAGAAGGCTGAGAGTGGTTAAGAAAGGCATTGAAATTGATTGAACAAGTCACTTTGATTTTGTTTTATAGACAGTGGGTACAGTCCTCGAATCGAGCAGTGATGGTGTCAGGGCCATACTTTTCACCTGGACTTGATAGGCAGGGACAGTTGTGGAGGGTGGGAGGTCTCACATGTGTCCAGCCTCTGGTGGTGGTCCCTTGGCTGCAACAAGCTTAGCAAACACCTTGGTGAGGCCGAGATGGGGCTTCCTCTTTCTTCCGCCTTTTGCAGAAGCAAATTTAACATGATTTGGAGCTGATTGGACTGAGGGGGCTACACCGTAGGAGAGTGAAGCATTGGTGGTGACCCGAGGACGCCCCTGTGATGAGAGGGGTCTTTAGCTGGATCAGGGCTTCCAGGGGAGGACACAGAGTATTCAGGGAGACAGGGTCAGTCAGGAGGCAATGGGTGTGGGCCTCTGAGGCTGCTGTAATAGAGAGGCAGACCCGCTGTGCTGTGGTGGTGAAAGAGCTAGGCCTCAGAGGGAGACTCATGAGGAGGGGCCTTGGCTGGCCTGGGAGGCCCAGGGAGCAGCCTCGCTCAGGGTTGAGACCAGGAGCTGGCTGAGAGGGAGGGGCAGGGCAGGCCCAGGAGAGATGCAGGCCACAGAGCAGAGTGCAGAGGAGCGGCCGAGCCCAGTCAGCAGCTGTGGACGTGCTCTGCCTCTGTGGAGCACAGGGTGTTCTGTGTGGAGTGGCTCCTGCACATACCGGGCTCTGGAAATTGCGCTGGGGTTGCCCCTCCTCCTGGGGAGTTCCAAGCCCGTCTCCCAGTGAGGTGCCACCTATCCAGTGTACTCCTCACCTCCGCCGCCGCGCCTGCGCGAAGCGGATCTTCCCATCACAGGCTGGGCGGGCGGGCGGGACGGGCTCCACCCTGCCTTTGTTGCCATAACCTGTGACATTTCCTTTCCAGTTGCCGGATTCATTATAAGGATATGTACAGTTTGTTGCGTTGTATTGCGCCACCCGTTGGCTTAGGGAAGAACTGCCCTCGTAGGTTGGCCTACAAGGTTTGCAACTTCAGAGCCTCCATCCAACATACTTCCCTGCCCGAAGCGCAAACACAGCACACACTCCCTGCCTGGTTTGGGAATGACGACACCTCACCTTTCTTTCCTCCTGTCCTGCCCCGCACTCCAGCCTCCTGGACGCTTTGGTTCCCTGTCTAATCTCCCCTGACCCTTATAGCTGGCTGGGGACAGGCAGCCTTTTGAGAGTACACAGAAAGCTTTCTGGCTGGGCCATGATGGCTGGGACCAGCTGGCTGGGTGGGAGCTGGGGCCAGGTCCCTCCTGCATCAAGGAAGCAGCCATCTCACCTGGTTTTTCCTCCAAGCTCTCGAGAGTGAGCTGATGGTCAGACAAGGCCGCGGCCCCCAGCGGAAGGGAGTGCAGGCACAGGCCTGCCAGGAACAGCCATTCTCTGGGTCGGAAGAGCCCAGTAACCCAGTGGCTCTCCAGTCCCTGGGGGAGGAAAGGGCAGAGGCAGAGTGGGGGCCAAAGACCAGCCGTCCTGCTTTGCCTCTGGAGTGATGTGCTCAGCTCAGCCAAGGAGCCCCTGGTCTGGAACCATGGGAGGAGGGCAAGGCCCCAGGGCAGATCCATCTGCCAGGAAGGAACTATCCCCTTTCTTTCCTGGGCCACTTGAATCTGGCAGTGTCTGTAGGACCCCAAGCCCACAGGCGGGTGTCCCAGGGTTGGAGGTAGGCCCCAGGCCTGGTGGCCTCTTTACTTGAGAAGACTGTCATCAGAGCCTTTAGGTTCCCAGATCCTGCAACCTGCCCCTTTGCTGTCAGAGCTGGTGCAAGGTGGCCCTAGGCCATGTCCCGCCAGCTCCTCCCACCTCCCGCAGTCTCCCATTTCCCACCCAGCCCTGACCCCTAGCAGCAGCCCTGCCCTGGGCTGGCCTCGGGCGTCTCTGGGCTTGAAGCAGGACTTGCCCCACAGTCAAGTTTGGCTCTAGAGCTGCAGGGCTCCCTCTAGTTTTCCAGTTTGTTACAGATCTTTTCCACCTTTTAGCCTCTAGCCTTACTTGGAAGCAAATCTGACCATAAGGGAAGCTGATGTCTGCTGTGGTTCTCAGCCACTGCCTTATCTGCACCTGACCCTGCCTGCCAGCTCTTCCAGCAGGGTGAACCAGCTCTTTTCTGATTGGCATTTACTGTGATTTTTAAAAGACTAAAACCAGAAATTATGAACCCAAAGCCGCCCCGATGCAGCCCTTCCTCACCCCTCCATGTTCATTAGCTCAGACGCCACCCCCGCCCACTGCCCCACGTGGGGCTGGAGTGAGGAGGTGAGGCTCGGGGGTGGGGGGCCAGGAGGGGTCAAGCCAAGCAGAGAAATCCCTCATTTTACTTATTTTGATTTTGGGCTTTGAATCCGACTCTTTGATTAACTGGCTCTGTTTTCTTGTCTGCTTCCTCCCGCCCCCCCAACCGCTCCCCTCCCGCTCCCCTCCTGCTGCCGCTCCTCCTGTGGACCACCCCACTGTGCCCTGGCCTCGCTGGGACGGGTTTCCAGTGGGCGAATCAGTTACAATGACATGTTTGAGATGCTGAAACACATGTCCCCGCCTCTGGGGCTGGGGAAGAAATGCCCTGCTCGAGTTGCCTACAAGGTAGACCTTGACCCTGCAACCCGCCCCCCAGGAGGCTGTGTGTGCTCTGCACGGGGTGCTCTTGCTGGCTCTTCCAGTTCCTCTGCTTCTCGGGGCACCTGGCTGTCTGCCGCTCTGCTGAGCGCCCCTGGCCACCTCACTGTGTCTTTCTCCTCAGCCCCATCCCAGCTTTTTTCCCAGACAGAGGGAGGTGGTCACCATGATGTCTCACTGGCCTCTTGTCCCCACATCCTGAGCAGCCCCCTCTGAGAGCCCCCTGGAGGTTCAGGGAGACAGAACTAGACCCTCCTCCCTGCCTTTTCTCCCTCCCTTTGTTTCCTAGGAATGAGGGGACAGACCACTTGTTCAACAGAGGTTGTTTTTGTTCTGGGCTCATAACAAAGCACTAAGCCCCTGCTATGGCCGGAGCTGTTCAGCCCTCTGGGTCTGGCCCTGGGGGCAGGTGGGGCCTGCAGGGCCTCTGGTGCTTTTGTATAATCCCTTCCCCATCTCAGCAAGTGCAGAACCTCCCTGGGCCCAGGCCGCAGTCTCCAGGGATGTGCTAGGTTCCATGGTGGGGAGGAGGCACCATGGCACTGAGAAGGAAAGGGGTGTCGGGGAAAACATCTTGCTATTATTCCTGGGGCCTCAGGCTGCAGAATGGGGACGGCCTCAGGGCCTAGGAGTCATGGGATGCTGAGTCCCCAAGAAGGGGGTAAATCGAGGGATACCTCCAGGCCTCCCTCCTGGGTAGGCAAGCAGGTCACATGGCCCAGCCCTAAGCCTGTTCCATCTGCCCAGCTGTCCTCAGTCCCAGCCCATGCCCACCGTGTGTAAACACCTTTGTTCCCCCAGTGCCCACCCACCCACCAGAGAGTCCTCCTGAAGCCCTCCCTGCTCTCCAGCAAACGACCTGTCTTTCTGCCAGCATGTGCCTCAAGTGTTCCTGAGTCTCCCTCTGTCTGAGGAAGCTTTCTGCCAGAGCCTTCATCTCTCTGGTGCTGTGGACAGCTCTTGTGCACGCTGTCTCTCTGTGCCCTGACTCTAGGTCTTTGTTACCTGATTCAGTGCAGCCTGTGGGAGCCTAGTGACACCTGCAAACCATCCTCAGCCCCTGCCCTGCCCTGCCTTGTGCCTGCCTGGGGTCCTGCATGCAAGGCTGTAGTTTTGTCCCCAAGAAGGAGAGCTCTGTCCACACTTGGGGCCGGGCCGAGCAGGAAGGGCCGTGATGGAGCAGCCTTTGGCCGACTCCAAGGTTCTGGGCATGGAGAGACCAAGAGAGGCCTCGCAGAAGGACTGGACAAGCTGAGGAGGGTCCAGGAGATGCCCAGAGTGCCTCAGCACAGAGGGCCCAGGGCAGAGACACCTGTCTGTTTGTCCTGGCCTTGCCTCTTGGCTTCTTCCTGAGATTCTTGGCCCTTTGGGGCATGGAGTGGGCCGATGGTACCCCTGGGTAGGGCAGCCCTCTAGTGCCTGGGTGGAGCTCTTCCTTCTTGGAAATCACCTGCCTGCTCTGCCTTCACTGCTATCCCCAACTCCCCCCACTGCCTGCCCTCCAGGAGAGGAATTCCTTGGTCTCTCCCTCCACCATCCATGCTGGTCTGCAGGGATGCTGTTCTCTGGGAAGCCGTTTGCTCCTCGTGTGCTGCACACAAATGCTATGCAAAGCCCTGGGGCTGGGACTGGACGTGGCACGTGGGGCTTTGCCAGCATTCAAGGCAGTCAGGCTCACGTCTCCAGCCCTGCTTGCATCCACACCCCACCAACTGTTAGGCTGAGGACTCTGGATTTGGGGCCAGGATGCTAGGGGCAGGGCTGTGTGGCCCTCCCTAGAGAAGGGGCTGCCCTGCCACAGGGTGCAGGCTTGGGTGACGACAGGCAGACCCCAGGGAGGAGCTCCTGTCTCTAGCTGGTCAGCGCTTCTGGGGTTTTACTTGGCCAGCTCCATGCTCCCCATACTGAAAATCTTCCAGGCACACCCGAGATGTATTTCCTCCTTGAGGACTTCTAAGTTCTCAGAGCCTGGGCCTCTGGGCAGCACTGACTGTGCCTGGAGGACCGTGGTGCAGACACAAACTTGTCTCCAGCTGTTCTGTCCCTGAAAACTGGCAACAGGCTGGAGCAGAGGTGCAGGACGCTGCCCCAGCCTGTCCTGAAGTGCAGCAGCCTCGGCCTCAGGCCCTGGGCAGTCACATCTGTTCCTGTCCTTCCACCAGTGGGAGTTGCCTTGCGTGGAGATGGGCTCTACCTTTTAGTGGCATTGAGCATCTCTCCCAGGCCCCGTGCTGTGGGGTGAGAGGCAGAAGCCTTGCCAGGTGGAGCTAAAACTAAGGTGTCACCCACTGGGAGCTGGGCCCCAGAGAGGCATCCTGGACCACCCACCCCTTGTCCAGATGATCCAAGTGGTGGGAGGAGAAGATGGGGGTGGGCAGAGCCATGAGCACGGGACCCCTTCTGTCTGTGACTGCTGTTCCTCCCCAGCCAAGGCCACACACCTATATTGAGCCACAGGCAGGGGTCCCACCTGTGCTTTCAGAGGGATCAAGGCTCTTGGCCTGGCCCTATGCCATAGTCTTTACCTGGAGTTCTACTTTTCTGCAGCTAGGAAGATCCTCTGCTGAGATTTACAGGGTGGGGAGTCCAGGGTATGAATGCTGGCAAAACTCCCACCTGCCCCACCTCACTCAGGCCTAGGCACCTGCAGGGACTACCACTGGGTTGCCCAGCCCAGCCTCCAGGGACCCCATCATTGAGTAGTCCTGGGGTGGGGGGGTGACCCCAGCAGGCCTGGCCCTGACCGGTCCTGCTTGTCCCTAGCGCCTGGTTCGCATGAACATGCCCATCTCCAATGAGGACATGACCGTCCACTTCACATCCACACTGATGGCCCTCATCCGGACGGCGCTGGAGATTAAGCTGGCCCCAGGTGAGCAAGGCGAACTTCGAGGGAGGGCCCTGGGACCCAGAGATGTACACCCCTGCCCTCAGTGCCAGCCCCAGGAGGGAGCGAGGAGGGTGAGGGGCCAGCTGTGTCTGGGGGGTCTGAGGACAGCTGCACAGGAGGCCTGCCCTGTGGGGCACTGGCTTTTTTGCTTGGTAACTATCTGCACATCAGCACCACAGTGATCCCATTTCAGTAAGGAAATGGAGGCATGGTGAGGTTTAATAAATTACCTAGGTTATTCAGAGCCAGCTGGTGGTGGAGCCAGGACATAGCCTTGGCAAGCCTCACCACAGTCAGCGCTCTCCCTGGGCACGAGGCTGCATGCCCTTGGCCCTTCCCACAGTGAGCCCATCCCCTATCCGGTCTTCCCCTGATCAGATGGACAGAGCCACAGCAATGCCAAAGCAAGGAGAGAAGCCTCAGAGTGTCTTCCCCACCCCCACCCTCTGCGTCTGCTCTGCCTCCTGCTTTGAGCACCAGGCCCCACTCGTCTCCCCAAGGATGCCACGCTGGCAACACCGTACTGTTTCTTGCCCTGCCAGTTTTCATCTCTACTGGATTATTTGTGTCAACATATAAACATCCAATTATTTCCTCCATCTTTAAAAAGTTCTCTTCCCGCCATCGACTTCGCCATTCTCTCCTTCCTAGCACCCCACTCTTGAGAGGTTGTCTGTGACTCCCTTTCCCATGTGCGGGGGGGCTCTCCCCAGTTTCACTAGAGCCGCCTTCAGGGTCTCCAGGCCTCCACAATGCTCAACTCGGAGACTGAGGTGCATCCCCATCCCGTGGGCTGCCCGCACTTCCCCGCTGACTCTTCTCTTGGAATCTTTTTCGTGTCTGTTTCTCTGATCCCACAAACTCTGGGTGTGCCTTTGTGCCATGGAATGTTCTCTACACCCACTGCTTTATTAACTCACCTATTCCCATGGCTTTAAATAGCATGAATCCAATTTTGTATTTTTAGCCCTGACTTCTCCCCTGAACTTCAGATTTCCCCCCACAGCCTTCTCTATCTCAGTCAATGCTCAAACCAAAACCTTAGAAGCCATCTTATTCTATTTATTATCTATTTATTTGAGATAGGGTCTCACTGTGTCACCCAGGCTGGAGTGCACTGGTGCAGTCATGGCTCACTGCCACCTCCACCTCCCAGGCTCGAGTGATCCTCCTGCCTCAGCCTCCCAAAGTGCTGGGATTACAGGTACCACCCCTGCCCACTAATTTTTGTATAACTTTTAGACATGGGGTTCACTGTGCTGCACAGGCTGAGAATCATCCTTTTCTCCCTTTTTCTTATCCCATTTCTGATTCATGCCTTCTATCCTATTTTCTTGACTCTTATCTTTAAACTATATCCAAAGTGTGGCCACTCCTCTCTGTTCCCCACTGCCACCTCTGCTGGCTCCCAGCTGTTGCTGCAGCGACTTCTAATTCATCCGCTTCTGCCCTTGACCCCCTCTGTCTGTCTTCAACACAACAACCAGAGTGATTGGGTCAAAAATTAGACTAAGGGCTGGGTGTGGTGGCTCACACCTGTAATCCTAGCACTTTGGGAGGCCAAGGCGGGCAGATTACCTGAGCCCAGGAGTTGGAGGCCAGCCTGGGCAGCCGGGTGAAACTAAAACAGAAAAATTTAGGTTGGGCGCGGTGGCTCACGCCTGCAATCCCAGCACTTCAGAGGCTGAGGCAGTTGGATCACAAGGTCAACAGATTGATACCATCCTGGCCAACATTGTAAAATCCCATCTCTACTAAAAATACAAAAGTTAGCTGGGTATGGTGGTACATGCCTGTAGTCCCAGCTACTCAGAAGGCTGAAACAGGAGAATCGCTAGAACCCAGGACACGAAGGCTGGAGTGAGCTGAGGTTGTGCCACTGCACTCCAGCCTGGCAACGGAGTGAGACTCTGTCTCAAAAAAAAAAAAAGAAAAAAATTAGCTGGTCATGATGATAGGTGCCTATAGTCCCAGCTACTCAGGAGGCTGAGGCAGGAGAATTGCTTGAACCCAAGAGGTGGAAGTTGTGGTGAGCTGAGATCACGCAACTAGCTTGGGCGACAGAGCGAGACTCTATCTCAAAAAAAAAAAAAAATCAGACGAACAAAACTGATAAAAGTCCTGGCTGGACAGATCAAGATGATAGAGAAGATACAAATAACCAATATAAGCAATGAAAGAGGGAACATCACTGCAAATCCTGTTAATGTTGAAAAGGTAAGAGGCCAGACACGGTGGCTCAAATCCATAATCCCAACATTTTGGGAGGTAGAGGCAGGAGGGTCGATTGAGGCCAGGAGTTGAAGACCAGCCTGGGTAACGTAGTGAGAATCTGTCTTTACAAAAAATGGTTTAAAATAATTAGCTGGGCGTAGTGACACACACTTGTATTCCCAGCTACTCAGGAGGCTGAGGCAGGATGATCACTTGAGCCCAGGAGTTTGAGGCTGCAGTGAGCTATGACTGCGCTGCTGTACTCCAGCCTGAGTGACAGAGTGAGACCCTGTCTCTTAAAAACAATCACAAAAATTGTAAATAATACAAAGAACTGTTATAGACAACTTTATGTCCATTTAAACAAATGAAATGGAAAAAATCCTTGAAAAACAAACTACCATGCTCATTCAAGAATAGATAACCTTCAGTTTCAACACCAGAGGACAAAAAAATAAGAACATATAATAACCAGGCCAGGTGCCATGGCTCATGCCTGTAATTCCAGCAGTTTTGGAGGTTGAGTCAGGAGGATCACTTGAGCCCAGGAGTTTGAGACCAGTCTGGGCAACATAGGGAACCCTGTCTCTACAAAAAATTAAAAAATTAGCTGAGTATGGTGGTGAACACCTGTGCTCCCAGCTTCTTGGGGAGACCAGCGTAGAAGGGATGAGACATGATGGTTCTGCCGCAGTGAGACCCCATCTCAAAAACACCTTCAGTAATACCATGTTTATGAAATAACAACTGTACTCACTCTAACCTGGGACAGAGGGAGACCCCATCTCCAAAAACAAAAATAAAGACAAAAACAAAACCTCAGTAATATCTTATTTATTAAATAACCACTGCACTCCAGCCTGGGTAACAGAGTTGAGACCCCATCACAAAAAAATTAGTAATACCATATTTATTAAATTTAGAGTGGAAAAGCCTTCCAACAAAGAAAATTCCAGGTCCAGATGGCTTCATTAGTGAAGTCTATCAACTGTTTAAGGAAGAAACTACCAATTCTAAATAGACTCTTCCAGAAAGTAGAAAAAGGGAATATTTTTCAACTTATTTTATTTTCAGAGGCCAGCTTTGCTCTGTTACCAAAAGTAGACGAAGACATGACAAGAAAAGAAAACTACAGACCAATAATATCCCATATGAGCATAGACTTTATAATCTTCAACATAATCTTTTAGCAAACAATGTATTTTAAAAGATAATCCATGATGACACAAATGGGGTTTACCCCAGGATAAGTTTGGTTCAGTGTTTGAAAATCAATTAATATAGGCCGGGCACGGTGGCTCATGCCTGTAATCCCAGCACTTTGGGAGGCTGAGGTGATTGAGGTCAGGAGATTGAAAACATCCTGGCTAACATGGTGAAAACCCATCTCCGTTAAAAATACAAAAAACTAGCCGAACATGGTGGTGTGCGCTTGTAGTCTCGGCTATTCGGGAGGCTGAGGCCAGAGAATCGCTTGAACCTGGGAGGCGGAGGTTGCACTGAGCTGAGATCGCACCACTGCACTCCAGCCTGGGCGACAGAGCAAGACTATGTCTCATTAAAAAAAAAAAAAAGAAAGAAAATTAATTAATGTAATTTACTGTATCAAAGAAGGAAAACTGCATGATTATCTCAATAGATACAGAAAAAGTATTTGACAAAATGCAACATCTATTCATGATTTTTAAAATTCTACATAAACTAGGAGTTAAGGGAAGCTTCATCAGTCATGTATTATAGACTAACACTTATACAGTCCATTTATTTTCAACAAAGTTGCAGAGGCAATTAATGGAGAAAAGATCATCTTTTCTGCAAATGATACTGGAGAAATTTAGATAACCCTGTGCAAAAAGAGAAACATTCCTGGCATGCTGCTTTAGCTAGCTCGGGCTGCTGTAACAAAATGTTGCAGCTTGGGTGGCTTAGACAAAAGAAATTTACTTCTCACAGTTCTGGAAACCAGAAGTCCAACAGCACTGTCCTTGTGAGATGGGTGTCACTGTTAGGGCTCTTCTCTTGGCGAGTAAACAGCCATCATCCTGCTGTGTCCTCACATAGACCTTCCTCTGAGTGTTCAGGGAGAGAAAAAGAGCAAGTGGGTTTCCAGGTGTCTCCTATGAGACCACTGATTCTGTGGATCAGGGCCCCACACTTGGGATCTCGTTGAACTGACCCCCTCCTTACAGGCCCTGTGTCCAAATACAGTCAAATTTGGGGGTCAGGGCTTCTACATATGGACTAGAGTAGGGGACAGCTCAATCCATAGCACATACCTTTTACCCTATACAAAAAATAACTTGAAATGAATTGCAGACAGATATGTAAAATCTATTTGGGAGGCCAAGGCAGGTGGATCACGAGGTCAGGAGTTCAAGATCAGCCTGACCAAGATGGTGAAACCCTGTCTCTACTAAAAATACAAAACTTAGCCGGGCATGGTGGCATGTGCCTGTAATCTCAGCTACTCAGGAGACAGATGTTGAGGCAGGGAATTGCTTGAACCCAGGAGGCAGAAGTTGCAGTGAGCCGAGATTGTGCCACTGCACTCCAGCCTGGGCGACCGAGCGTGACTCTGTCTCAAAAAAAAAAAAAAAAAAGTAAAATCTGAAATTTTGAAACCTCTGTAGAAAACACAGGGCCAGGCGCGGTGGCTCATGCCTGTAATCCCAGCACTTTGGGAGACTGAGGCGGGCAGATCTTTTGAGGTCAGGAATTCAAGACCAGCCTGGCCAATGTGGTGAAACTCCATTTCTACTAAAAATAACAACAACAAAAAAATAGCTGGGCATGGTGGTGGGCACCTGTAGTCATCCATACCCAGGAGGCTGAGGCAGGAGAATTGCTGGAACCTGAGAGGCAGAGGTTGCAGTGAGCCAAGATTGTGCCACTGCACTCCAGGCTTGGCGACAGAGTGGGACTCCATCTCAAATGGAAAAATTCAATAAATTGAACTATAGCAAAACTTTTTCTATATGAAATATATATATTTTGAGACAGAGGCTCACTCTGTTGCCCAGGCTGGAGTGCAATGACATGATCTCAGCTCACTGCAGCCTCTGCCTCCCAGGTTCAAACGATTCCCCTGCCTCAGCTTCCTGAGTAGCTGGGATTATAGGCAGACACCACCACACCCAGCAAATTTTTGTATTTTTAGTAGAAACAGGGTTTCACCATGTTTGCCAGGCTGGTCTCAAATTCCTGACCTCAGGAGATCTGCTGCCTCAGTCTCCCATAGCTCTGGGATTACAGTGGTGAGCCACCACGCCCCACCATGAAAGATATTTTTTTAAAAGGAGGCCAAGTGCAATGGCTTGCCCCTGTAATCCCAGCTTTGATTTGAGAGGCAAGGCAGGAAGATCGCTTGAAGCCAGGAGTTCAAGACCAGTATGGACAACAAAGTGAGGCTCTGTCTCAACAAAAAATAAATTTAAAAAATTACCTGGGTGTGGTGGTGCACGCTTGTGGTCCCAGCTACTCAGGAGGCTGAGTCAGAAGGATTGCTTGGGCCCAGGAGTTCAAGGTTCTGGTGAGCTGTGAGCATACCACTGCACTCTAGCCTGGGCAACAGATTGAGACCCTGTCTCAAACAAATAAAAGAAAACCAGAAGGAACAGACAAGACTAAAACTTGGAGAATATATTTGCTAAACACGTATCTGCTATGGGATTCGTATTCATAATATAGGAAGAACTGTCACAGCTCCCTAAGAAAATAACCCAACTAAAACAGACAAAAGATTTGAAGAGAAATGTCATCAAAGATATTTGGAAGACAAATAAACACATGCAAAGGTGCTCAATATCATTAGTCATTAGAGAAATCCAAAATAGTAAGACAAGAACCACAGTGAGGTTACACTCCACCATTCAACTCTAGTTGGCAGAATACTTCTCAGAATGACACTGCTTAGTGCTGAGGGCAAAGCAACTGGAATTCTATTGGGAAAAGAAAGTGGTAGCCCCTCAGACAGTTTGCAGTTACTTCTGTGGTCCAGCCGTTCCACTTAGGACATGAAAACATACATCCACACAGAATCTACATGGAAATGTTTACAGCTTTATTCAAAATTGCACCGAACTGTAAACAACTCTTATGTCCATCAGTTGGCAGTGGAGAAACCAATGGTGCATTCATACAATTAAAGACTACTCAGGAGTGAAAGGAAACACACTACCTTTGCACGTGGCAATGTGTGAGACTCTCACATGTACCACACTGGGTGAAAGAAGTCAGATTCAAAAGCCAGTGTGCTGTATGATGCCATGTGTGTGATATTCTGGAGCAGAAGTATAGAGATCCAGAACCCATCAGTGGTGGCAGGGGCTGCCAGTAGGACTAGGGTTTGACTCAAGGGGGCACAGAGGAATTTGGGAGTGATGGAGGTGTTGCATACCTTGACTGTGGTGCGTGGGTATATGCATTTACCAAAGTTCATAGAACACTCAAAAGGGTGACTCTTACTGCATGTGAATTGTACCTTAATAAACCTGATGTCTAAGAAAGGTGATTCTGATTGTTTTATTCATTTGCTCAAAACCCTCCACTGCCTTCCACGCTGGGCTTCCTGCCTGCCCCCTCTGTCCACCTTGCCCCGTGTCCTCCCTGGCTCTTTGGGTGACACAGCAGGGCCAATGTACTCGAGGGCTCCTTTCTGCCTTCAGGACACACAGGGCTCCTCCTTGGGAGGCTTTGCTGGCCGTCCTGTCCCCAGCCACAGCCCTGCTGATATTTCTTGTTCCATTCCCCACTCTGCTCTCCTTGCTTTGGCACTTTTCACTCTCCAGTACACTGTTTTTAGTATTTTGTGTTTTCACTCATTGCTACTTTATTGGTAGACGAAAACGGTGTCAACTCCAGAAGGGAAATTTTTGGGGGGTTTTGGTCCCATCAATTGGAACAGTACCTGATATTTAGTAGGTGTTCAGTAAATATTGCTGAACAAATAGATGAATGGCTGGAGTGCTGCCATCTTCCCCCTAAATCCGCATTGCCCATCCCGTGCATACACATGCACATGCACATGCACACCGCACACATATCAGACACACACATTTGTGCACATCCAGGAGGATGCCCCGCTCCCCTTCTTCTCCTCTGGGTAGACTCGCTGCAGGGAGAGCTGTGAGCAGCTTCTGCATCAGCATTTGTTCCCACCACACCCTCCTTCCAGCACGGTCTCTACCCCATTCATCTCCCCACCTGCACCAGCTCTGTCCCATTGGCGGCTATAGGGCTGCTCCCAACATCTCTGTCTTTTCCCCTTCTCTGCTGTCATCCTGGTCCAGCTGGGACAAAGCAGCATCAGTGTGACGCAGAGTTGAGGAAGGAGATTTCCATCGTGTGGGCCAATCTTCCTCAGAAGACTCTGGACCTGCTGGTACCACCCCATAAGCGTAAGTGTGAGGGTGAGAAATGCCGCTGGCCCCCACCTTTTCTGTCCCACCCAGAGTGGCTGGAAGGCTGTGGAGGTGAGGGCAAGGGACAAAGGGCAAGCCACCTTGGAGAGGTGGGCTCACCTCCTTGTGAGTCTGCGCTTGGCTCCAACCAAGTGAGCCCTGGGATGGCAGAGGAGCCACAGGAGATGAGCGTGGGTTTGTGGTGTTTAGCTCCTGGTGTGTGAAATTTATGTTTTAAAATCCAGAGAAAAGTCAGGAAGGGATCCCAGAGATGTTAGGAGGGTGGGGAGGTGCCCAGCTCCATCTTGTACTGAGACGTGAAGGAGTATGGGGAGGTGCCCAACTCTGTCTTGTGAGAGATGGGAGGGAGAACGGTGAAGTGCCCAATTAAATCTTGCTTTCTGAGGAGGAGACTCAAGAAGGGCCCCGCATTCAGCAGAGTTGGGGGGATGGCCTCAGCCCGGCTGTGAGAGACCTCAGGAGTCAGGGTGGCCAGAAGGGCCAGGTCAGCATCCGGAGGAGTCCCGGTGGCCGAGTCCTGTGTTCTGCCTTAGAGCCGTCTGTCCCAGTGCATTTCCAGGAGTCCTTGTGTCGGGTGAGGGAGGGGAGGCTGTTTTCTCACCTAACTTCCACCCCCTGTTTCCATGGGTTCTCGGCCCCCTTCTCTGAATCTCAACCACTGTGTTCTCTTCCAGCTGATGAGATGACAGTTGGGAAAGTTTATGCAGCTCTGATGATATTTGACTTCTACAAGCAGAACAAAAGCACTAGAGACCAGATGCAACAGGCTCCCGGAGGCCTCTCCCAGGTACCTGGCAGCCCTCGTTTTCCAGGAAGTCACTGGTGCCTCCGAGGTTCCGGCATCCTTGGGGAGTTTGGCATGGGGAAGACCCACACTGTTCTTGGAAAAAGTGCCTCAGGAGAAGGAAGATGAAAGATGCTTGCAGCTGCCTCTCTGGCCCCCAAAGTCTGGAACTACACACAGCCTTTATGCTTTCCATGGGTTGGTGGTACTGGGCAGCTCCCGACATAGAAAGCCAGCACCCAGGGCCAGAAGATGAGGGCTGCCCTGGGCAGTGTCGCCACTGTTAAGGGGTAGAAGAGAAGATGTGAAGACAACTGTTTTCCCTTCACACAGAGACCAGACAAATTCAGATGTATAGGTTCAGGACCACTGTCAGTTCTGTTCTTGACTCTGGCTGAGATGGTTTGGGGGCCCGTCTTCCAATGTCATCCTTCCCACACAGCCGTGTCTTTGGTGACCATATGTAGTCTCTCTGCTAGAAAATTCTTCAGGTGTCCAGAGTTTCCAGGGATGCTAATCCAGTCCCCAGATGGAGAATATCTGGTGGTCAGGCCACACCTTCCATTCTGACATCTGGGGTAGACACTAATCCAGCCAGCAGGCTTCCCCAGCCCTGAAATCTCAGAATTCTGCTCAGCCCAACCCTAACCCTAACTCCTACCAGCCAATTCAAGGTGATCATTAGATGGAATCTTGTTGCCACCTGTAATCTGGTCCAATCCCCTAATTGTGTAGCAGGGAAACTGAGGTTTTGAGAGGTGACATGGCTTTTCTGAAGTCGTGACAGGCCCGGGGGTTTGAGGAGATGCTGTAAGGGTCCCTTGGCCTGCTTCAGTGTTTTGGTCACATGCTCATATTTAGGGACAGGGTGGGAACAGGGAAAGCAGGTGGCCCCTTGCTAAGGGGAAAGAGCCCTGACGCTGGGCTCGAACATTGCCCTGTGCCGTGGGGTCAGAGCAGGTCGAGGAGGCCACATTGCATTGCAGGCCCATTGGAGGTCTTTCCCTTCCCTTTGCCTTCTTTGCAGATGGGTCCTGTGTCCCTGTTCCACCCTTTGAAGGCCACCCTGGAGCAGACACAGCCAGCTGTGCTCCGAGGAGCCCGGGTTTTCCTTCGACAGAAGAGTTCCACCTCCCTCAGCAATGGTGGGGCCATGTGAGTATCCGGATGGAAAGGAGGGGGCCCAAGGCTAGTAAAGGAGGAAGCAGACATCTCATTTCCTTGACCTCCCTGGCTCTCACTTCTGCTGGCCTCTGAGTTCACCAGCTTGGAGGCACCTGAGGGGTATGTCTGCCACCCGACTGTGTACCCAGGCCCTTGGCTGCCTTCCAAGGACAGAGAGCCCCAGGTCACGTCTCAGTTCTCAGGGGCTGGCTCTGCTTGTTGTCCTTGCTGCCTGAGAGCAGTCAAGGGCTCTTCTTTTGCTGAGACTTTAAAATTGTTCCCTGTGACATTAGACAGGTGCCTCATCAAACCCACCTTCCTAACAGCACTTAGACCGTGTCCTATTCCCGCCGCATGCACCTGCTTCCCTTTCAGACAAGAGGCCCCTGCCCCTGCTCCTCATCGGCCCTCCATGGTAGCAGATGCTGAGACTCCAGCTCCAGCTCCCACCCCTTTCTGTCAGTGGCCTCCTGCTCTTCTAACCCTGTAAGACTTTTCCTCTCAGATCTCCACTTTGGCACTGATTTCTGAAGCTGTTATATTTTGTAACAAATTGTTAAGGTTCTTTTTTATCACTTAACTCTTGCCACAGTATTTCTTGATAACAAACCACCCAGAAGCAGGTAACTTAAAAGAACCATCACTTTTCCCACTGTGTCCCAGAAAAGTGTGCCCCCAAATCTCAGGACCCAGATCCTGGGGACTGACTCCCGAGGCCCCAACGGCCCCCGGTTCCCACAGTCTGCTTTTGGCATGCTGATGAAAACCTTTCTTTCATTTAAACTCCTGATTCTGCTTGTATGTGTAGGTGGGAGGGGATTGTGAGGTGTCTGGGGTTTATGTAAGCCAAGCTTTCAGCAGGAAATTGAGCTTCTGTTATTTCTGTGATGAGAGTTTCTACCTGAATCAGTTATAACTCCTGTATGGCAAGATAAGGAACTCCCACTCAGACTGGGTCTGGCGAGGGTGTTTATCGAGCCATTTAGTGAGCATGTTGAGCATACACCTGGCCTTGGGAATGGTGTGATTTCAGGGTTCTCAGTGCATTAGGGGCCAGCTCTGACCATTCCTCCTCTCAGCACCAGCCTGCTACCGCAGCCGCTCTTGGCCCAGTGCCAGCAGGGGCCGCAGTGTCCTAGACAGCATGGAAGGAGAAGAGCTGCTTGCAACTCTCAGAAGATAAAGGATGGGGCTTCTCAGAAGCCCCAGCAACCACCAATGTGTTTCTCTGCCATCTCTGCACCGACTGCTGTGATCAGAGTGTGGTCCACTGAGACCATCAGGCTCTACTCTGAGCTAAGAGTGATCAATGCCACTCAACCTGCAAGACTAAGAATGTAGTCAGTGCTTCACTGAACGTGGGAGTGAGCACTCAGCCAAGCAAATTCCATGCCAGCTGAGAGACAAGTGATGAGAAATACTAGTGCAGGGGTATCTCTGGGTGGGACCGTTGGGGCAGGCAGATGGGAAGCACGTGTGGGGTGGCCTCCACCAGAAAGCTCCACCCCAGCAGAGAGCCAAGGGATGGAAAGGCTCGTCATGGCTGGGGGTGGGGTGGGGTGGGTCAGAGAAGTGAGGAGCCGCCACCAGCAACGGACCCCTGGGGAAGAAGCCCCAGGAAGAGTCCCAGGCAAGGCCACCCTGTCCCAGCTCATCCCCTCCATGACAGCTTCTTCTGTGCCCATCCCAGCGAATCCCCTCCGTAACAGCTTCTCCCAAGCCTGGCCCAGTCCTCCCCTCTGTGACAGCTTCTCTCGCTGTCTGCTACCATAGGCAGGACTTCTGTAGCTACTGTCCTAACAGGCTCTGCACACGTGGCCCCATTCCTCCCCAAGATAATCCTGTGTGTCAAGGACAGTCCCTGCTCCTGCTTCACAGATCAGTCCCTCATCCAGATCGGGGTGTCAGGCCCAGGACCGCCTCACACGTGAGCACATGGGGCAGGAGCTGGTGCTCTGCATCCTCTCTGCCTCTCTGAATCCCTTCCTGCTCTGACCCTGTTTTGGATCCATGTCCTTTGATGAGGCTTTGCTTGGGTCCAGTATGCACAGGCCATGTTGGGGCTCCCTGGCCTCTGCTGCATGTGGTGGAGACGCCTGGCAGGTTGAGGTGCCGGGCTATTGGTGAGGCACCTGCGGCTTCTGACTCTACAGGAGTCCATTTGTCTTTTCTGCCACAGACAGAACCAAGAGAGTGGCATCAAGGAGTCTGTCTCCTGGGGTACTCAGAGGACCCAGGATGCACCCCTTGAGTCCAGGCCACCCCTGGAGCGTGGCCACTCCACAGAGATCCCTGTGGGGCAGTCAGGAACACTGGTGAGCATCCCTGGGGGCCAGTGAGACTGGAATGGGGGATACGTGAGATCTGGATGGAGGATGTGTGAGACAGGGTAAGGGGATGTGTGAGACTAGGATGGGGGACGTGTGAGACCGGGGTGGGGGACGTGTGAGACCGGGGTGGGGGCGTGTGAGACCGGGGTGGGGGGTGTGTGAGACCGGGGTGGGGGACGTGTGAGACCGGGGTGGGGGGCGTGTGAGACCGGGGTGGAGGATGTAGGAGACCGGGATGGGGAGTGTGAACAGGGATGGGGGTATGTGAGACTAGGATGTAAACAGCAGTGGGGGTTAGGTGAGACTGAGGTGAATTTGGGTGGGACTGCAGTACCCCATGGAGTGAGTCCGGGGAGGGGTCGACTAGGCAAGTGCTCTCTCCCCAGGCTGTGGATGTTCAGATGCAGAGCATGACCCGGAGGGGCCCCAGTGGGGAGCCACAGCCTGGGCTGGAGAGCCAGGGCCGAGCAGCCTCCATGCCCCGCCTTGCTGCCGAGACTCAGGTGGGTGGTCTGGGAGGGTCCAGGACCTGGGGCTGGCATGTGCAGGGTGGGGAAGTGGGGATGTGGCTCTGGGTATCCTGCAGGTGAGGAGACCTGGGGTGGAGAGGGCTGGGGTCCCATGTGTGGAGCTCTTTGCTGAGGTGGGAGCAGGCACCCCAGGCAGCCCTGACTGGGCCCCAACAGAGGTGCAGCCTGGGTGCCTTAAGCCCCAAATCTTCTCCAGAGGGTGGGTCAGGTCCAGTAGATGCTGCTGGGACAGCTGTGCCTGTTCTCAGCCTCCCGTCAGGGGCTGTGGGGCCTAGGGCCCCCTTTGGCCCCATCATTTCTGCTTCTCCTCTCTGGGACTCTACTCCCCCCAATAACCTCATCCTCATCCAGAAAATCTCACCTCCACCTCAGTCCCCTCTCTCCGCCTATGGCTCTGTGGAGGACCCTCTCTGCTCACAGACAGTTCCTGGACCACTTCTGCTACCGAGCTCCTTGCTGGACTCTCCTCATTCTGGGATACACACTTTGGGTTAAGGAAGAGGAATCTCTGGCCTGGGGATGGCTGCGGCCCCGTGTTTCCCAGGGCAGGCTCCTACTACAAGGACACTGGGAGGGTTGCCCTCAGAGGCTGCTCTGGGAACGCTGTACCCCAACCTCTGAGGCTGGGGAGGAGCTCTAGGCCCTTGCCTGCAACCTGAGCCTGCTCCAGGTGGCCAAAAGTGATGGGAGCCCCCTGTGCCACCCCGTCCCTCAGCTGTCTTGGGCTGTGGAGCTGTGGACCTGGGCCTTGTCTGTGACTCTTCCCCTCCCCACTGCTGTGGCCAGCAGACCTTTTTCCTTTCCTCACTGCCCCTCCTCCCTCTTGTAGTTTCTCCTCTTCCCACCAGTCCTTCCTCCCTTGTCTCTTTCCCTGCCCCACAGTGCCCTCCTGGGCGCTGCCTGGTCAGTGGGTACAGGCTGAGACTCCCTGCAGCCTATACTGGGGCCTCCTTCACACATGTGATGTGCTGGCGGCTGTGGGTGAGTGTACCTGGGAGGGCCCACCCCACTCCTCCCCACCCCTCCAGAGCTCTTCCACAGGTCCTGATTCCAGCTGTGGAAGCAGGTCAGGGGTCAGTTCACCCCAGCTGTGCCAGGCAGAGTGATCCCACTGCAGGCAGCAAAGGCATCCCTGAGCCCCACTCAGAGTTCTTCCAACCAAGCCAGCAGCCTCTCTTCCTGGCAGGACACACGGGATGGGCCGGGGACTCAGGCACCATCTGCCCCCAGCCTGCCCGCCTGGGATACAGCATGGGTCCCTCTGACTGTGAGACCAAAATGGAGGACATGTGGCCCCTCTGTCTGGCCTGCTCCACTGCCCCTCCCTTGCCCGCATCCCCGCTGACCCCAGTGCCTCCCCGAGACGCACTCTTAGGCCGCGTGCCCACCATGTCCTTTGTCTGCAGCCCGTCGCAGATGCCAGCCCCATGAAGCGCTCCATCTCCACGCTGGCCCAGCGCCCCCGCGGGGCTCATCTCTGCAGCACCACCCCAGACCGCCCGCCCCCTAGCCAGGCACCGCACCACCACCATCACCGCTGCC
Organism: Leontopithecus rosalia; assembly: GCA_028533165.1. Taxonomy (NCBI): domain Eukaryota; kingdom Metazoa; phylum Chordata; class Mammalia; order Primates; family Cebidae; genus Leontopithecus; species Leontopithecus rosalia. The sequence goes on along the minus strand of CM052648.1, from coordinate 27,578,095 downwards.
ACCGCCGCAGGGACAGGAAGCAGAGGTCCCTGGAGAAGGGGCCCAGCCTGTCTGCCGAGATGGATGGCGGTGCGTGCGGAGGGGCCTGGGGAGCCCCTCGGGGAGCTGTGGCCCGAGTCAGGGTGTCCAAGCAGCCCATGGGGACCCTCTTCCTTTGTGGGCCTCATGACCCCATAACCAGCTGGAGCAGGGTGGGGCTGAGGCCCAGGCCCTAACCCTCACCCTAGCCCTACCCCAGCACCGCCTGAATTCCGTCCTGCTGGCCCTGGGGGTCAGGGGTCCCTGCCTTGGGCCTGGCCGTGCTAACTTCTCCTCTTCCCTGGCCAGCACCAAGCAGTGCTGCGGGGCCGGGGCTGCCCCTGGGAGAGGGGCCCACAGGCTGCAAGCGGGAGCGAGAGCGCCGGCAGGAGCGGGGCCGGTCCCAGGAGCGGAGGCAGCCCTCATCCTCCTCCTCAGAGAAGCAGCGCTTCTACTCCTGCGACCGCTTTGGGGGCCGCGAGCCCCCAAAGCCCAAGCCCTCCCTCAGCAGCCACCCCACATCACCGACAGCTGGCCAGGAGCCAGGACCCCACCCCCAGGTAAGAGGATCAGGTGGGCAGGTCCAGGCCCAGCAGCCTCTCCCTTAGCCCAGCGGCCCTGTCCCACAGGCTCCTCGCCCAAGGGCCTCCCCACTGCACTTTGTCGTTCCCAGCAACCCCAGGGGCTGGGCGCCCTGTCCCAGAGCCAGCATTGGCACCCCAGCCCAGCTGTGTCCTCCTCAGGCTCCTGCCTCGGTCACCCTGGGATGGTAGGTCTATGTCCTCATCCACTTTCAGACCCGAGACTCCAAATCCACACCTCCCTCTCCGTCCCTTCTGACTCTCCTTCCCTGACTGTGGTCGTTGGGCTTTCGTTCTGGCCTCTTCCCTGGGCCCCACCTGTCCCTTCCATCACCTGCTCTCCCCCACCCCATTCCTGGGCCTGATCGTGACCACCACCCTTCCTCACACACAGGTGCCTGTTGCCTCCCTGGCCATCATGGCCCAGCGTGTCCCCCAAGGCCTCCCTCTTTCCTCCCCGCCCACTAGGTGCCTGTGCGTGATGTGCTCTATTGGTTCGGTTTTGTATGTTTGATTCGTTGTAGGGCAGTGGTTCCGTGAACGGGAGCCCCTTGCTGTCGACATCTGGTGCTAGCACCCCTGGGCGCGGTGGGCGGAGGCAGCTCCCCCAGACGCCCTTGACTCCTCGCCCCAGTATCACCTACAAGACGGCCAACTCCTCACCTGTCCACTTCGCCGGGGCCCAGACCAGCCTCCCTGCCTTCTCCCCGGGCCGGCTCAGCCGTGGGCTTTCCGAACACAACGCCCTGCTCCAGAGAGACCCCCTCAGCCAGCCCCTGGCCCCTGGCTCTCGGATTGGCTCCGACCCTTACCTGGGGCAGCGTCTGGACAGTGAGGCCTCTGTCCACGCCCTGCCTGAGGACACGCTCACCTTCGAGGAGGCTGTGGCCACCAACTCGGGCCGCTCCTCTAGGACTTCTTATGTGTCCTCCCTGACCTCCCAGTCTCACCCTCTCCGCCGCGTGCCCAATGGCTACCACTGCACCCTGGGACTCAGCTCGGGAGGCCGAGCACGGCACAGCTACCACCACCCTGACCAAGACCACTGGTGCTAGCTGCACCGTGACCGCCCAGACGCCTGCACGCAGCAGGTGCGTGCTCCAGTGGATGAGTTCTATCATCCACGTGGGGCAGCAGCCCCTAGGGGGAGGCCTTGCCCACCTTAGTGAGGCTCCTGCGGGCCCTGTCTCTCCCTCCCCTTTTATTCTAGATGACGAATAAAGCCCTGTTAGAGGATGCGGCTCTTTCTGTCCCCTTCCTGTTTTGCCTTCCTGGGTCTTGTACCACACACCAGACCCTAAACTGGAGGCTGCTGTGGGTGGCTGAGGACCACCCAGGAGTCCAGATCCCGGGTTGGTGCTTGGAGCTGTTGTGAGGAGCTCTGCATCCTGTGGGGAGCACCCGCGCAGCGCAGAGGAGCAGGACCCGCCTGAAAGCACGGCGAAACCTCTGGACGGTGGGGATGGGGAGTGGGACACAGGCTCGCGCCAGCCGTGGCTTATGAACGCTCACTCAGACACGCTCTGTCCCTCCCCCGGACACCGTCGGCCCCACAGGGACCGAGTTGGAAAGTGTTCTTGCTGTAGTTTTGAGTTTTAATTGCAACACCCCTCACTCTTTTGTCACTTCTATATACTCGATGTAGGAAAAATAGAAAAACAGAAAAATGGGGAAGGAAATGTTCACATAACTTTAACAAATCAAACCTCTGGAAGAAAGATGTCAGCTTTTTGCCACATGTCTTTGTGGCTTGTGTGAGGAGACGCCCTGTGCAGCTGTGTCCGATCCAGGTGGCCCCTGGCTCTGCTGCTCTTGACCAAGTGCCTGACCGCCGGGCCCTCACACCCAGGCTCCTGGGCACTGTGGCGTGAGATGAGGCCTCCGGAACCATCGTGGGAGCATGTGAAAAGTACTCGCAGTGGCAGCCAGGTAGCAAGCCCTTGCCAGTGGAGAGCACTGGACGTCATGGTGGGAAACAAGGCAGCTGTTCGTTGTCCTCCCACGAGCAGGTGGACTTCCAGGGAAGCCGCAGGGTGGCTGACCATGTGCTTGTGTGAGGCATGTTCAGTCTGTTCTGCATCGGATTCTCAGGGCACACTCTGGTGTGTGAAATAGGTTTCTTTCCACATATGGCAGAAGACAGGGAAAGGCTGGCAGGATGGAGGGAGATGCTGGCTGGTGGCTTGGATATGGGGCCGTCAGGGTAGGAGGGAGGAAGCCTCAGCTGGAATGAAACTCAGAGAAAGTGACCAAGGGAGGACACGGCTCCTGCTGCTGAGGCTGGGCACCTGATGCCCAGCACTGTCCTGGCACCAGACGCAGGGAGCAGACAGTCAAGTGAGTCTGAACCCATGGCCGCGCTCAGGAGAGAAAGACCACACTCAGGACACTGTCCAAGGTGAACAAGATGCCGGGAGGCCCTTTGATTTGTGAAGAAAGGGAGCATTTAGAGCAGTTTGTGGTGGTGTGTCCTCTGTGTTCTGAAATTCCAGATGATCTGTGTTGGATTCTTGGCTTCTACCCCATGATTCTCCTCAAAGAAATTGTGTGTGATGTGTGTGCGTGTGTCTGTGTCACAGGAGATGCAGTGCCTGTGCAGGTGTGTTTAGTGTGTGGATGTCATTAATCCATAGGGCTATGCAACAAAAGACACATTTAATAGAAATAAAACACACAAGACCGCTGCCTGGTCTGGGGTTCAGCATGATTGTGACCAAACTTTTTTATATAATTTCCTTACCTGAAGGCACAACACTCTGAAACTTTAAAGATAACAGAATATTTTATTCGAATAGAAAAAAAACAGGAATCTCGGACTGTGCATGTGATCATGTTGGAGTAGAAGGATGTGTATTTTGACACTGATGTTTTGTCCCTTGTTCCCCTGCTGCCAGCCCATGTTACCTTGGGTGTCAAATGTGTCCATTCCATGCAAAACCACGGCCATTTCCCTGGGCAGTGTTGGGTCAAGAGTACTTTTCTAGACCCACACAGCCTAGCTGGCTTGTCTGGACTCTTGTAGGCATTGGAATTGATGAAAATCACAGGGAGGGGGGAAAATAGACATGATGTCTCGTTACCCTGACTTTGGGTTTTGTTTCTCACTGTCTTCTCCAGCTGTCATATATGTTCCCTGAATCTCATAGTGAGTTGCCAAATTTGAAATGCGTCACCCAGTTGTCTGCATCTGGAACCAGTCAAGCAGTGGCTGTAGTTTGAACAAGTTATGTGTGCATGTAACATATATACATATATACATATATACAAGTATGTGCATGATGTATATCTTCGTACTTTTTGATACAATGTATTCATTTGTTAATTTTTAATTATATTTGATATAAATCAAAGGTTTGTTGCAAAACTTTATATTTAAGAAGTGTTAAAAAGAAGTCCCAACCATGCAACCCAACTGGGACCTACTTAAAAAAAAACTCTGTGATTGACTAGTTTGCTGCCTGAGTAATATTTATCAGCCAAACTTTGGATTCTGCTATTGTTTCTACAATGACATTTTGTATGAAGCAAAGTCCTTGGATTAAAATAAAAACTTAGCAAAAAATCAAAAACAAAACCCCACCATGCTGCCACTGGTATATGCAAGGGTGTGGACTGGGGGTGCACTGCCAGGACGGGTCAGAAGAAAGTAAGAACTGTTTAGTTTTGTTTTTTGAGACAGAGTTTTGCTCTCATCGCCCAGGTTGGAGTGCAGTGGTGCAATCTCGGCTCACTGCAACCTCTGCCTCCCAGGTTCAAATGATTTTCCTGCCTCAGCATCCTGAGTAGCTGGGATTACAGGTGCACATCACCATGCCCGGATAATTTTTGTATTTTTAGTAGAGACGGTATTTCACCATATTGGCCAGGTTGGTCTCCAACCCCTGACCTCAAGTGATCTGCCTGCCTTGGCCTCCCAAAGTGCTGGGATCACAGGCATGAGCCACTGTGCCCAGCGTGCAGTTTGTTTTCAATGCAAGTGTGGGATCAGGTAGAGAGTGTGGTGAGGATCAAGGGAAGCACCTGGAAGGAGGAGGCAGATTTGACTTCCCTGGGGATCAGGGTTAGGGTTGGTTAGGATTACGGTGGTGATTTGGGGTTGGGGTTGGATAGATGGTGGGGGAGGTTCCAGGAGGCTGTGTGAGTTTGGAGCACAGAGCTCTTAAGATGCCCCAATCATTCATTCACTTTGCAGTTAAAATGTCAGGATATAGCTAGCTACATGCTGAAAAGGACAAAGGGGATATTCTTAAGAGAAACCTGGCACCGTAAGTACAGAGTAGGGCAGGCACAGTAGGTACAGACATGACCATTGTAGGACCTTCCTGGAGTGGCAGGAAGCCCAACCCCAGCAGTGGATTCAGATTGATCACTGTACATGCATGTCAACCAACAGTGAGGGGGTCCCACGAGCCTGGGTGGGGCAAGTCGGGGACCTAAGGCACAAGCAGGAAAACCAGACAAAAGAGATGAACACTTAAGGAATGTGAAGAAGCCCAACATAAAACTCCCTGCGCAGGACCCTGGGTCTGTTTTCCTGAAGATCAGCCCACTCCTCCCTCGAGCTGTACTTAGCTTTTCTACAACAAGCTCTTCACACTGCATTTTTTTCCCCAATGAAGTTATCTGCTGTCTTTGTACGGCCTCTTGGTGAAAAATATTTTTTCCAAGTTAGGAACTGGGACGTCAACTCTCCCCAGTTTGAGTTCCCAGAATTGATGGCCCTGAAAAACCTGTACTCCGACTTTAAGTGGTATAGGAGGAATCCGGCAGGGCGCTCCCAGCTGTCACACTGGGAGCAAGAGGGCCCTGCAGTGTCCCCAGTCGCCAGGAGGGGGCACACGGGCACCACACCTTGAGCAAGAGGGCTCTGCAGTGCCCCGCCCGCCAGGAGGTGGCGCCCGAACCACGCTTTCAGATTTGGAGGCACTGCCTCCAGCCTGCGCCGTCAGGGCCGGCAACTTCCGTGCTGGGCCGGATGTGAGGGTGAAGCCATGTTCTCCTCAGCACAGACGGGGCGGAACAGCGTGGGGCGGCACCGCCTCGCTTTGGGACAACTGGAGTCTACGTCCGTGGTGAGTAAAATCCTTCCTGTTTGCAGCGCTGGCTGCTGCGGGTTAGAGACCACTAAGAAGGGCTGGGTGTGGAAAACTGGAAGCCAAAGCCTATCTGGATTCTGCGCTCGAGGTTCTGGCGACTGCAGTGCGAGGTCCACACCGCAGCCTCAGAACACAAACGGAGCGTTTCTGATGCAGGCACGGCATCCGAAATACGAATGCGACACCCGCGGTGCTCATGTGGCGAACACCCGTAGTGCTCGTGCAGTGCCTCAGTTCAAAAGTGTTCATATAAACCCCGGGCTGCCCGCGCGGCCCTGCAGACCCGATGTAGCGCTCGTAATCATCAACACTGACAGTACAGCGGCTCAGGGCTGCTGTTGAGCCGGAGCTGCCCGGGCCTGGCCTCTGCAGCGGAGTTGTCGTGTCTGCTTCACGGATGTGGAATTGGCGTGGTTGTTTTACAAGTTAGATTGCTTCCTAGTAATTCCATACTTTCAGGAAACTTGCAACGGTAGTAGGGAGTTTTCTTTCTCTTTTCTCTCAGAGTCCCCAGCGGTTGTTGCTGCGCCAGATCTACAGCTTCACAGAAAACACCCCAGTGTCTTTCACCCAAAACAGGGACCCCTCCCAGGTAAGCTCTAGGTGACGCCAGTGTAGGAGGCCACATTTCTACCTGAGGGTTGGGTCCGCAGGGGCCACGTTTCTATCTGAGAGTTGGGTCCACAGGGGCCACGTTTCTACCCGAGGGTCGGGTCCACAGGCCCGTTTCACTTCGCAGCCGCCTCTGCTGGGTGGAAAAATGTCTCTTTCCATCTGGGTCCAATTTTCCTTTCTGGAGCCTTTGCAGAGGTGAAGAGCAGATCTGTCCCCAGGCTGGGTCTGCCCAGCGGTTCCCCCTGGGCGGATGTAGATGCCCCACTTCAGGTGGGAATTTGCAGCCTCCTGGAGGAGCACAGGCCTACCTACCCACGTGCCACAGAGATCTCAGCGTGATCGTTCCCCAAATCTCCTTTACAAATAAGTCTCATCCTGTTACTCTCCTGATTTAACTTTAACGCTGGTTTCCCACTGGCTTCAGGACAGGGTCACAGAACTGATCTGGCCACCTGTCCCTGAAAGCTCCCACCTGCTGCCCTCTCCTGCCCAGTCCAGCCCAGTCCAGCTGCCTGCAGTGTGGCTCTCACCCATAGGGCCCACAGGGACACAGCAGGCTCTCGGGGTCTTGGGGACTCTGCACACATCCGTGAACTCATTCACCTAACACCCCCTTATCAAATACTCTTAAGATTCTGTCTAGCTAGATCCTTGAAGTCACAGTGGTTATGATGTGTAACAGCACAAAAATTCTAATGTGGTTTTTTTAGACCAAAAAAAAAAGGTAGATCATCTGTGAGAATCACTCTTAATTTATAAATCAAGGAAATAGATACATAAAAGCAAAGCCCATATTTGGCATAATCAGTAAAGAAAAATAAATTCTCAATGCCGAATAAAAGACAAAGGGCACAACTGATTGTTGAAATTTCATAAGAGTTTATTGGACAGAATATTGCCTTGCCATATTCTCCATCCCTGTGTGTGTGTATATATGTGTGTGTGTATCACACACGTACCAGTTGCGAGATATTTCAGGTTTAAATCCTCATGTTAACTTTTTTTTTTTCTGATGGAGTCTGGCTCTGTTGCCCATGCTGGAGTGCAGTGGCGTGATCTCAGCTCATTACAACCTCCACCTCCTGGGTTCAAGTGATTCTCCTGCCTCAGCCTCCCAAGTAGTTGTGATTACAGGTGCCCGCCACTGTGCCCGGCTAATTTTTGTATTTTTAGTAGAGATGGATGGGGTTTCACTATGTTGGCCAGGCTGGTCTCAAACTCCTGACCTCAGATGATCTGTCTGCCTTGGCTTCCCAGAGTGCTTGGGATTACAGGCATGAGCCACCGGGCCCGACCCACTCATTTTACTTAATTAGACAATATAGTTAATTGATTAAAAAGTCCTAGTGCACATCACGGCAATCTGTGTAAATATTCGAAAACGTATTTGTTTATGCAATGAACAACTAGTAAAGAAAACCGATACTTTATTCATATTTGTGGATAGTGAAAGGCAGTGAGGGGGTATAATTGTGTCAGAGCTCTGGTGTAGGACTTAGGGCAAGAATGGATCCAACTGTAAACTGTATCTAACCTCAGTGAACCCAATGACTCTCTCAGCTGCCTCATGCTGGATGGCAAATTCTTGACTGGTAGAGATGGAGGGACAAACTATCACTTTCGTTGAATCTCCAGTCTAGCAGGAAAGTCCTCATATTTCAGAATGTTATACTGCGCCAGATATTTCATTATCAGGGAAACTGCTTCCCAGCAATATTGTTAACCCGGCTGTTCCTCAGGTGGGTGTAGAACAACAACAACAAAAAATCTATAACACAAAATTCTGCAGGTATCCTAAGATATATGAAACACTTGGCAAATACTAAGTTTAGGGTTAGGCTTAGGCTTGTGAATTATGTAAATGTTCATGGAAATGCCATCCATGCCTTGGAGCTTGAAATCAGGAGGCCCTAATCATACTCTGTGAGTATGACAAGAACTCAGCAATATCTTAGTTCAGATCCCAGCTCACTCCTGAAGTCACTCTGTGATCTTGGGTCATAGCCCTTCTCAGCATTCTTTCTTTGTCTCATGTCAGAGACAAAGATAGAGATAAGCTTTCTGAAATGGTCCAGGATTAAGTGAGGTGAGTTATGCAAACCTGTCAGTAGAGGGTCTTGGACCACAAAAGATGACAAAATAACCCACATAGAAAGGAGGGTGGGATAGTCTGAATAGTGGGCAGTGAAGAGGTGACTTTGTGCCCTGTCTCCAAATGTTCGCATCAGCAGTATCTTCTATTTGAGCAGACTTTCTCCATCAACTAGTTGAAATAGCTCATGTTTTTAAAGCTGTCATCTACTTGGGAAGAAGTACAGATGTATCTGTAACTCTGGAGAAAGATTCCAATGCCTGTTATCTGAGCTCCATGGGATGACACAGTTGTGACCAGTAAGCTCAATAGATGACAGACTCTGAGTACAAGAGGCATCTATTGAAGCCACTGTAATTTAGGAGAGCTACCTGTGGAGACGTACGGGACTCTGTTCTCCCCAGACCCTGGGTCTGTTCTCATGAGAAGCATCTCACGGAGGGCACAGGCCACAGCATTTACCGCTTTGTAAATAGCATTCCTGGGGTTAAACATGGGCCTGTCAAGGCTCAATGGCACAGCCTTCAAGCAAACACTGAGAGAATATCCATCCAAAAGAGATTCAGAAGAGCATTGAATGTTAAAAAAAATGGTTTTCTAAGTAAAATACGGATAATTAGCAACGTTAACTATGTTGAAACTGTTTGAAAACCAGGAGTTAAATTTCTCTGATGTGAAATCGTCCCATGGAAAGTGCCAGAAAGAAGTCTTTCCTGTGTGTGGCAGTATGCCACTGAGAGGTGTGACCTATACCTTGCATGTGGTGACAGTCTGTAATCCAGCCACTTGAAGGCTTCACAGTATGCTTGTGCCACCGTAACCTGTAGCCACCTTTGTGGGTGAATCTGGGGTGCCAGTGAGGAGATCACAGTGGGGAAAAGGCAGGGCTTACTCAGTGACAGGCATCTGCTCTGTAAAGGCTGTGCACAGTTCCCCTGTCCATTTCTTCTCAACTTCCAGAGGAACTGCCCACTTCTTACATCCTCTAAAGGCTGTGCACGGTTCCCCTGTCCATTTCTTCTCAACTTCCAGAGGAACTGCCCACTTCTTACATCCTCTAAAGGCTGTGCACGGTTCCCCTGTCCCTTTCTTCTCAACTTCCAGAGGAACTGCCCACTTCTTGCATCCTCTGACACAAACAGCCCCACCCAAGTTGTGGCCAGGACGCCCAGTAAGCCACTGTGCCCTAGGCTGGAGCAGCGGCCCTGCAAGTAATCTGTCATTCATAGATCAAAGGGATCCTGTGTCATTTAAGTGGGAAGAAACATTTCCAGAAGAAAGAATCAAGATAGTGTGTCTGTGATATTCAGCTGAACAACATACCTTTTAATCTTTTATTAATGAAAAATGTTCTAGATATCAAGGAACGTTAATTTTAATACGAAGCAATAGGGTGATAGGTTTTTTTTTTTCCATGTTCTGTTTGCAGCCTATCTGCAAGTCCTACCTTAAAAAATTGCTCAGAGGCTATTTCTGGCATCTGATGAAGAGGTTCTCTGAGGTTCACTTCAGCCAGTAAAGAATTCCTTCTCCTTAACTGCTGTTGCCGTTGCTGCTGCTGAGAGTGCTGGTAGAAGCCAGAGGATCCAGCGGAGGAGGCACAGAGGGCAGCGGCGGAAGCAGAGAGGGATGAGAGCACAGAGCGCGCTTTTCTGCCCACCTGAGGAGCCGGAGCAGCCCCGGCCCCATGGCCCCGCCAACGCCACCTGCCTGTCAGACAAAGCCAAGAACCCATACCCGCAGCAGGTCTTTTTTCGTGCAGATCTTTTACTTAGATTAACTTTAAGGTTAAAAATTACTCATTAGGTAGATTTACTATGAAAAATTATTGAAATAATGTTTTTTATAAGAATGATAACTTATAGAACTTATTTATAAGAATGATAACTTATAGAATCAAATCTATAAGCTGTAAGATGTTGTGTCTAGTAAAGTATAATATTAGCTTCTTTAAATAGAACTTAAGCAGAACAGAAATTTGTTTTATATTTAATAGTGACAGCTTTGAAGACATAGTTGTTTTGTTACACCAAAAATATTAATCTTATTTAAGATTGATCCAAATCGTATTAACTTGAAAAACATTTCTATCAGTTCCCATATTTCTAGGAGCTTGGGGAATATTTATTTATAAATGCTTATTTTTTTTCCAAGCCAATTTAGAGCACTTATATAGGATGTTATAAGTGAATTTTGCAATGCTATCTGGAGTTAAGAAAATATCACATATACACAAAGTATGTTAATAGGCATACAAACACAAAGAGAGGTCTCATAGCTTTCATCCCAATATTTTAGCCATGAATCAGGCATAAATATTCTGATGATTAATTTTAGATATCTGCTTGATTGGATTAAGAGATACATAGGTGTAGTTTGAGGGAGACACAGCTGTGGACCTGGGCAGGAGCAGTTCTTTAGTTTGAGGGCCTCACGGCTGTGGACCTAGGCAGGAGCTGTTCTTACTTTAGTTCGAGGGCTGTGCTGCTGTGGACATGGGCAGGAGGGGTCTTACTTTAGTCCACACAGATGGTGTTCTGTGCAGGCTCTTACCTTAGGTTGATGGCCGCAGCTGTGTATCTGGGCAGGAGCAGTTCTTTAGTTTGAGGGCTGCAGAGCTGGGGACTTGGGCCGGAGCGGTTCTTACTTTAGTGTGAGGGCTGTGCAGCTAGGGACTTGGGCAGGAGTGGTTCTTACTTTAGTGTGAGGGCTGCACAGCTAGGGACTTGGGCAGGAATGGTTTTCTTTAGTTTTAGGGCTGCATAGCTGGGGACCTGGGCAGGGGTGGTGCTTATTTTAGTTTGAGGGCTGTGCGGCCTCAGACTTGGGCAGGAGCAGTTCTTTCTTTAGTTTGAGGACCGTGCAGCTGGGGACCTGGACAGGAGTGATTCTTACTTACTTCACTTTGAGGGTGCAGGAGCAGTTTTTGCTTTAGTCAAGAGTTGGAGAGTCCAGAGAATTCAGTGCTGCTGTTGTAGAGTAAGGGTAGGTTACCTGGAATCCTTGGGAGGAGTCAGTGATGCTGTTATTTCTGAGGTTCTTGAAGCTAAACATGGAGCCAAAGTTGGGAAGGAGAGAGAGTCACAGGATGGCCCCTGAAACTGTAGATGTAGCTGTACACCAAGTGAGCTAAGCCTGGAAGTGTCTCAGTCCTCGGTATCAATGCATTCTCTTTCCTACACAGTTGGGATTTGTTTTCTGTCGCACAAGACAGAAAGACCCTGATCAGTATTCTCAGGAATTGAAAAGCTTAAAAGAAACTAAATGATGTTGGTAATAATAGTAGAAATTTAACCAGGATTATCCTGACAGAGACAAAATCACACATACGCAAAATATATATATCTTCAATAGTTAGTAAAATAAAATTAAATAGAAAAATAGGCCCAAGTAAAGCTCTATAAAGTTGTTTCATGGAGAAGGGGTGAAGGACAGAGGTGAATCTGAGAGTTGCTGCTGATGGACACATGGAGGAGAACTTACCATTTTCCCCACACAGTTTCAGTGCAGGATTATCTTCTGTGAGACCTGGCAGCTGGGTCACTTCGCACAGCTGGGGATGCAGTGGGTGTCACAAAAGGACCCCGTCCCAGCTGGTCCTACCCCTCTGCTGTGATAAGTGCGGCCTCTGATCTCCAAGAACTGACTGAGTTTTGAGGGGAGGCCAGGCCTGTGAGCACAAGGGTATCCATGGTGAGGTTCCGTGGGTGGAAAGTCTCGTATGTGCTTGAGGTTCCTTCCTGATGCTCATCTGCCATCTTGCCCTTTAACGCATTTTGTTTATAACTGTCTTCTCAATACCGTATAGGAAATAAGCGCTTGTATAATATGGTTCAGGTATAAGGAATGTTCACACATTGGACACACGGGACCTCCACCAAGTTGAGGGAGTAGAATGTGAAGAAACCAAACTTTGGATGCTCCCTGGAGGCTCCTCCCGAATCCCAGTCCCTTCCCTTCTCCTTCAGAGGGAGTGGCTTTCTGCTTCCGTCTTCATCATTCCTGTACTTTTCTTCATGGTGCGTTTCTTTCCCCGTGTTTGTGCGCATCCCTAAACAATACTGCGTGTGGTTTTTGAACACGGTTGTCTTTTTGAGACAGGGTCTTGCTCTGTTGCCTCGGCTGCAGTTTTGAACTTTGATGTGAAGAGGTCTCCTGTGTGGCTGCTGCTCTGCTGCACTGGCTCTTGAGCATTTGTTCCATGTCTATTTTCGTCCTCCGTTCTCTTCCTGAGACCCGTCCACACTGACCCGATTCATTTTCATTGCTGCGTGATCTCTCATGGTGGAGGGGACTGTGGGAAATGTCTTCATTTTCCTGCTGATGAGTGATTGGCCAGGTGTACCCCTAGGACCGTGTTACTGTGAAGGTTCTTGGGCATTTCTTTTGTACACAAATGCAGTTTCTTCTGGTCAGTAGCTTTCAATTTTTAAACTTTCATCCCAGTAAGAAATGTAATTTTCCTCATAACCTACAACACACACCCTTTCATAAGCAAGCATAGCAGAAATGATTCACAATCACTCTTAGTGGTGGCTGAGTGTTCCTGTGGCTCTCCGTTCTCCCCAACACTTGCACTGATTGTGGGATTTTTGCCAGTCTGCTGGGTGTCACCTGGTATCTCACCCTGTTAGGCTGAGACCCTCTTCATGTTTTTATCAGCTATTCCTCCCCATTATTTTCTTCTGTGAAGGGCTGGTTCAACTCTTTTGCCATGTTTCTGTTTACTTGTTTAAATTTTTGCCTTTTTCTTTTATTATTACTACTATTGTTATGTTTTTGAGATGGAGTCTTGCTCTGTCGCCCAGGCTGGAGTGCAGTGGCACAATCTCAGCTCACTGTAACCTCTGCCTTCTGGGTTTAAGTGATTCTCCTGCCTCAGTTCCCGAGTGCCTGGAAGCACTGGTGCCACAATGCCCAGCTAATTTTTGTATTTTTACTAGAAATGGTTTCACCATGCTGGCCAGGCTGGTCTTAAACTCCTGACCTCAGATGATCTGCCTGCCTCGGCCTCCCAAAGGGCTGGGGTTACAGTCATGAGCCACCAGGGCAGGCAGGCGGGCCTTGCAGGCTGCTGTGAGGACTTGGCTCCCTCTCTGAGTAGGGTGGGATTAGCAAGGGATTTAACCAGAGGAACCATGGGATTGCCCTTATGTTTTTCTGCCATGGTTGACTCAGCTGAACATACCTCCTGAACAAGACTTGGCCTTGGACACCCAGAGGCCTGTGGTTGAGGGTTCCCTCCTGGTGTGGCCACTGACACATCCACGTTTGGTGCTCACACAGCCGGGCAGCCCAAGACCTGCTTTGCCTGGGCCTCTCATCAGTGGCATTTCTCAAATTCATCCCCTCCCAAGTCTCTTCCATCTGTAAAACCAAACGCCTCTCTCTGCTACTTGGAAACCCCCATCAGCACCTCCCTGACTCACAGGGCATCCTGTCAGCATCATAGTCCTGACTTTCCCACGTGGGCAAGCCCAGGGGACCTCTGATGGACCAGGACAGCACCAGCACTAAGGCATCCCCTGAAGCTCACAGGAAGAGTGGACCAAGAAGATGGGAAGAGCACAGGGCGCAGGCAGCAGAAATGCCCACGATACTGTCAGAGACGAAGGAAAATATGGCCACGGCTGATACAAAACGCTACTCGACATTTGTCACAGGCCTAAACGTAGAACATGATGCTATAAAACCTTTAGAAAAAAATGGGAAAAACTGCACAGCCTTGGGTTTGGTCAAAAGTTCTTACACCTGACACCAAAAGCATGATTCATAAAATATTGACTAATTAAATTTAGTCATAAATTTAAAATTGTAACTCTATATAGCAATAGAATTTAAAGAGAATGAAAGTACACACTATGGTCTAGAAAAAAATATTTGTGAATCACACATTTCACAACCTACTGGCATGCAGAATATGAAGAATTGTCAAAACTTAACCATAAGAAAGTGAAAACCCTGGTATAAAAGAGAGGGCGAATATTTGAAGGGAGACCTCATGAGAGAAGGCATCAGGAGGGCAGATTGCCCAGGACAGACACTCAGCATCACAGAGATGTTGGAGAAATGCTCATCAGCATTCCCTCTGCAAATCCATTAGAATGTCTGAAAACAGAAACCAATGGCCAACCCAGGCTCTAGTGATGACGCAGAGGAACTGGGACCCTCCTAAGTTGCAGTGGAAATGGGAGGGGTCCCGCCATGCTGGAAAATGGTCTGGAAGTGTCTTACTAAGTTAACCCATCTTTACTACGTCATCCATCAACCCCACTCCTGGAATTCCCCCCAAGAGAAAGCGTAAACGCACGCACATCAACCTGCACTGGAGTGTTTAAGCAAATTCTTCATTACCAATAACTGGATGAGAACAAAGTGTCCATTGGAAGAAGAAGGTGTAAACCAGTGCGATGCTTTCACACAGGGGGCCCCAGCCAGCGTGGAAAGATGCACCCCGAATGCAGCAGCTCTCTCAGGATACTCAGCCAGGGAAGCCGGTTTCAGTGGGCACAGGTGAAGGATCCCACCACGCGTCATCTTGCGGGAGGCAGCGCTACCATGTGGAGGAGCAGGGCAGTGGTTTCAAGTGGCTGTGGGTGGAGGGGCGAGGGGAGGAGCTCTCTGGGCGATGGAGTGAGCCGCTGTACCTGACCATGGACTCTGCGGCTGGGGCTGTGCAGCAGACACTGGCAGATGGAGGCTCCCGCAAGTGTAACACAGAGGGTGTCCCCTCCACATAACAAAAATGTATTTCAAACACCCTCCTAAAATTAAGAAAATAACATGAAAAGTATTTCATAAGATCGTTGGACTTTGAGTTTACTCAATCTACCTGGGAGCATAGCACTGAAGGCACAGGCCTGGGAATCCTGGAGGGAGAGGCTGTGGGGTTAGACATCAGCTGAAGGGGCTCAGTGCCTTCCTATCTCATTCCCAAAGCCCCTGCATATGATTTTAAATTGAGTGTGGGTCGTGTCTTTTACAGTGATATGGACTCCAGATCTTTAGAATAAAATGCTCCAAGGTTTAACTGAAAATCTTGTCTTCTTTGCTTTACATTTTACATGCCTGCCTTTGGTGATATCATCGGTTTGGCCCAGGAGGGAGCAAAGATCTCATGGTGCTGGTTAAAGGGGAGCATCTCCAGGGCCCAAGGTCTGAGAAGGACCCCATTCCTCAGCTAGGAGGAAATAAACACACATGGCGAAGCCACCCCGGGGGCACCACAGAGAAGAAAGTGCCCATTACCCAGTGGCCACAGAATCAGAGAATCACTGAGCTCATTTAGGAAGGAGAATGAGGTGGCACCTCCGCCGTTTCCCTCTCCCTGCCCTCCCTCTCTCTTTTTCTTTTTCTTTTATCTTGGTTTAACTGGGCTTGTCTTCAGCATCACTGGGAAACTTCATGAAACCAGTGTTATCAAGCTCCATTTGCAGTTTAAAAATCTAGTGCAGAAAGGTCAAATGAATTGCTCCCATTTGCCCAGCCAGTGTCTGGCAGCGTCGCTGGCACTGGAGTTCAGGGGTGGCCACACATTTTGTGGTCTTTCTATTCTTTCTGATGCATAAAGTTTTCATTTAAATGAGACTTACTATAATGTGTAACACAATTTTGAAAGGCGAAGACAAAGTGAGGCACACACTATTATGAGGCAGCCTTGCTTGCGGCAGGGAGGTGCGGACTCTCTCCGGGGACCCACAGCTGGCAGTGGGCTGAGCCTGAGGACAGAGCCTGAAATACCGGTGCTTTGAGCTGTGAACATGCATTGAATGGATAGAGCTGTTTTCAAAAGTAAATGAGCAATACATTCTTTTCAGCTCTGGAGACACAGAATGCCTGTGCTTCATGGGACCCCGCCCTTCAGATCCAGAAGACACTGAAAAGAAATGCAGGGATTTGAACCTAGGCTGGGGCTCCTGGGGCCAGGCAGCTGTTACCTCTTGCTGAGAGGATCCACACACTTGAAGCAGCACCTTACACAGCGGGTCACCTTGACTCCCCATGATGTCTGTGAGGCTTGTTCTATCTTCTTATGACCAAGAAGACTGTATGTAATTTATACACTCCTTGTAAAGAAAACCTGAAAGCCGTTGCTTAAAGAAATGCCCTTGAGCAAGAAGGGCAGCCATGGGTGCGGCAGGTGGGGCCTGTGGGGCAGCTGTGGGCATGGCAGGTGGGGCCTGTGGGGAAGCTGTGGGTGGCAGGTGGGGCCTGTGGTGTTTGAGGTCTTGGCAGGTGGAGCCTGAGGGTCAGCCGTGGACGTGGCAGGTGTGGCCTCTGGTGCCTGAGGTCCTGGCCAGCAGCACCCAGGAACGGCTCCGCTCGAAGGACATCTTAAGGCCAGTAGGGCCATTTGCATGGCAGAGGCCGCACCCTGAGAGTGGTGGTTTCTACAGAGCTTTACATGTTCGCAGGACCACAGAGAGCAGGGTCAGAGCTGAGCACTGAGAGCCAAGCCATGGTGGGTGAAAGAAAGAGCGGGCAGGGATCATTCTCTGGAAGAGGCCTGGATCTGGGCCGGAGCAGAGTCACTGTGAACCAGACACAAGCGGCTACCACAGCCAAACCAGATTCCCGGATCCCGCCGATGCCCTTGGAATCCAAAGAGCCTTTCTCATGCAGTTTTCATTTTGCCCAGCATGGATCAAGATTCTTAGCCTACAGATGTTCAAGGGCTTATTTCAAGGCCACAATCCATCAACACGGCCAGCCAGGCTGCTGCTCTCCTGGCTCTCTTTTCTTACTTTAACCGGTCTGCAGTCCCTGAGATGGGCGGGTGTGAGTAGAGCGATCTTGAGATGGGCGGGTGTGAGCAGAGCCATCCTGAGATGGACGGGTGTGAGCAGAGCTGTCCTGAGATGGACAGGTGTGAGCAGAGCTGTCCTGAGATGGGCGGGTGTGAGCAGAGCTGTCCTGAGATGGGTGGGTGTTAGCAGAGTGGTCCTGAGATGGGCGGGTGTGAGCAGAGTGGTCCTGAGATGGGCAGGTGTGAGCAGAGCCTTCCTGAGATGGGCGGGTGTGAGCAGAGCTGTCCTGAGATGGGCGGGTGTGAGCAGAGCGGTCTTGAGATGGGCGGGTGTGAGCAGAGCTGTCCTGAGATGGATGGGTGTGAGCAGAGCTGTCCTGAGATGGACGGGTGTGAGCAGAGCTGTCCTGAGATGGACGGGTGTGAGCAGAGCTGTCCTGAGATGGGCAGGTGTTAGCAGAGTGGTCCTGAGATGGGCGGGTGTGAGTAGAGTGATCCTGAGATGGGTGGGTGTGGACAGAGCCATCCTGAGATGGGTGGGTGTGAGCAGAGCCTTCCTGAGATGGGTGGATGTGAGCAGAGCCATCCTGAGATGGGTGGGTGTGAGCAGAGCCTTCCTGAGATGGGTGG
>CM052648.1:27549321-27560217 GCA_028533165.1 Leontopithecus rosalia | reverse complement strand
TGAGCAGAGCGGTCTTGAGATGGGTGGGTGTGAGCAGAGCGGTCTTGAGATGGGTGGGTGTGAGCAGAGCCTTCCTGAGATGGGTGGGTGTGAGCAGAGCCATCCTGAGATGGACGGGTGTGAGCAGAACCATCCTGAGATGGGCGGGTGCGAGCAGAGCTGTCCTGAGTCAGAAAGACAGGTAAGCTGTCACAGAACCTTCATGCTAGAAGTAGGGTGCCATGGTACTATCTTATCAGCTGTGACAGTGGTACATCCAGCCATTTGGCTTTTTTGTGGGGAAGAGGGGAGGGAGAGGGTCTCGCTTTGTTGCTCGGGCTGGAGTGCAGTGGTGTGATCATGGCTCAGGGCAGCCTTGACCTCCCAGGCTCCAGCAGTCCTCTCACCTCAGATTCCCACGTAGCTGGGACCACAGCCTTGTACCACCATACCCAGCTAATTTTTTTACTTTTTGTAGAGATGGGGGTCACTCTTTGTTGCCTAGGCTGGTCTTGAACTGCCTGGCTTAAGTGGTCCTCCTGCCTTAACCCCTCAAAGTGCTGGGATTACAGGCATGCCAGACATAAGGAAACATATATCTGATTCCTACCCCCACAGAGTTTATATTCTAAATGATTAAGTGAAAAAGTGTATGTGAAAAGCTTTGTTATGCATTCTGAGACAACACAGCAGGAATATTTGACCATCTGCCTAAGATTTAAAAGGAAATAACTTAAAGCATGTGTCTAAATAGCAAGTAATGTTTTAGAATGCATTTTCAGATTCAGCTTAGGCATCTGCAGCATATAGACAGCTTGAGCAATAACCTGACTTAGAGACAGACAACTTCAGTCCCCACTGTTCTTCGTATCCACTGCTTTTTCACAGCTAAAACCCCCACAGTGGCACTGGTAAAGGTCATGTTACTTTAGTCATTAAACATACAAGTATACTTCTGAGGGTTGAATGTAGGCACTTGCAGAAGATAGGCAGAATAGCTCACATTTAATTCTTGATGATACTATGTTTAGCTTTCTTATTTGAAATCTCATTGAGAAAAATAGTGGCATGTGCTCAAAGTAATTTTTCAGTTCACAATTTTATCAGTAATGTTATTATATCATTTTCCTACTTTGACAGAGGGTGAAAATTTTGAGGAGCTTGTCTGCCAGAAATTTCTTCTTCATTTGCAAAACATTAATGAGTTATTATGTTTAAATGTTTTAATTTAATATTAAGTGTACTTGGTCAACCTGGCATGGAACATACAAAATACAAATAATTTAAAATCATTAACTATTGCATTTGTAAGAAAGACTTGCTAATCATAACTGCTCATAATGATTCTGAATAAAGCATTATTTCTTTTAATTGAAAACAATTGTAGCTATAAGACAACTCAAATAATCATCTAACTTGCTCATTAGTTTTATTGCTAATAGTCTTTAGCTGAAATTTTAATTTTGATTAATTTTCTTTCCATTGGTTTTGTGTGTGTGTGGGTAAAATATACAGAATATTAAATTTGCCGGTTTTTCTATTTTTCAAAAGTGTACACCTCAGTGGCGTTTAAATGCATGCACCATTTTACCTTCCCATCAGCATTGCGCAGGGTTTCAGTTTCTCCGTATCCTGCCCAGCATTTTTTTTTGCTATTCTAATGGGTGTGAAATGGCATTGTATTATGATTTTGATTTACATTTCCCTACTGTCTAGTGATGTTGAGCATCTTTTCAAGTGCTTATTGGCCAATTGTGTATCAACTTTGGAGTAATACCTGTGTACTTCCTTTGCCCAGTTTTGAATTGTGGTATTTGTCTTTTTGAAGTTCTTCTCTATATATTCTGGATATTAATTCCTTATAATGGATGTAGTTTACAAATAACTTCTCCATTCTCTGGGTTGCCTTCTACTCTGTTGACAGTGGTTCTTGATGCACAAAAGTTTTTAATTCTGATGAAGTCCAGTTTGTTTATGTTTTCTTTTGTTGCCTGTGCCTTTCATAGTCTATGTAAGAAATCATTGCCAAATTCATTGTCATGAAGCTGTTTTCTTCTAAGAATTTTCTAACTTTAGCTCTTACATTTAGGTCTTTGGTTCATTTCAAGTTACTTTTTGTATTTGGTGTTAGGTAAGGGTCCACCTTCATTTTAGCTAAAACTTTATATATTTTAAAATTTATTATGAAAAGCACAAATTGTTTAGTTGAATGGAAAATTTTGTGCAGTGGAATTAATTCAGTTTTTAAAACCTTTTTATTATGGAAATATCCAAACTAATACATACATAAAAGAATATAATGAATCTCCCATGTACCCATGCCCCAGCATTAATTATCAATATTTTGCCAGTCTCATTTCGTTTACATACACACACACTTTTTTTCCTAGAAAGTTTTAAGTTAAATCATAGGTATTATCTCATTTTACCCGTAAGTACATAAATGTAAAGTTGTTAACGTATACATTTACGTTAACATTCTCTCATCATCTGTTTTGTTCTTATTCTTACATGTTATACCATGGCATCATCAGACTTTGCAAAGTTAAGAATTCCATAATATCCATTTAACAATGGACTCACTTTGACTCTACCTAAGTACAATTTAGGAGGAGATTTGAGGATCTGTTTTAACATTAAGATATAAACTTTTATAACAACTGCTTAAATAATTGTTCCCTAGAGTCCAACATTTCTATTGGCGAATTAGAAATTAAGTTTACAAAGACATAGATTCTGCTCATTTTGCTTTCACTCTAAAATCACAGTTAAGATTACTATGCTGGAAAGTCTTCATGTAGGGAATTTCAAAGAAACAGATTATAATAGGTTTTGCCTCTGGAAGTAGGCATGAATAGATGGCAGGGGTCGATAATGAGAGAGACCATTCTCGTATCACTTTGTACCTTTACACATTGCCTTTTTTTTTTTGACAGGACCTTGCTCTGTCACTCAGGCTAGAGTGCAGTGTCATGATCATAGCCCACTATAACGACGTCCTGAACTCAAGTGACCCTCTTACCCCAGGTCCCCGAGTAAAGTGACGGGTTAGAGCGTGCACCACATGCCCGGCGGTGTGTTGCTATTTTGTATTTTAAAAAGAACCTAATCCTGACTGTGCTGGTAGTCCCATGAATCTGTGCACATACATGCAAGCAAGTGCATGTAAAACTGGTGAAATCTGAGTAAGGTTTATGGGTTTTACCAATGTCAATTTCCTAATTCTAACAGTGTATGGTAGTTAGCAAGATGTCATCATTGAGACAAAGTGAGTAAAGGATATGTGAGATTTTTATATTATTTCTTATAACTACAAAATAAAAAGTTTTAAAAACTAAGTTATGATAACAAAAAAAGAACTCTTTCAAAACTAAAATGTAAAGTTTAAATATTGATTTTATTTTTTAGGAATCTGGTGGACAGTAACAAACTTTGGTGAAATTTCAGGAACCATAGCCATTGAAATGGATGAGGGAAACTATATCCATGCACTCAACAATGGTCTTTTTACACTGGGAGCTCCACACAAAGAAGGTTTGTGTCTGGAAGGGTAGAGGCTGCCACAAGTATAGATTTTATGACATTCACTTAGGCCAAACTCTATCTAGTCTCAAACATTTTCCGA
Source organism: Leontopithecus rosalia (assembly GCA_028533165.1). Taxonomy (NCBI): domain Eukaryota; kingdom Metazoa; phylum Chordata; class Mammalia; order Primates; family Cebidae; genus Leontopithecus; species Leontopithecus rosalia. The sequence continues at coordinate 27,556,613 of CM052648.1, read as the reverse complement.
AGGAATGGAGCCATTGCATTTGACTCATCCATTTTTTGGTCCTTCCTTGATATTTACAGCCACTGGCAAGTCCCTCTTTCTAATATCAGCATTTGAAAACATTCTATATAGTTGCAGAAGAGTCTCCTTGGAAGTCAAAACAACATGAATAATTAAAATAGTAGTGGAAGGAAAAAGAAAATCTGCTTGAGTCAAAATGTTTGAATTTCTTTTTTATTCAGACCTGTTGCCACAACTAACCTGTGTGTATTTAACAATTTGAAGTTGTCTCATTTTTTTGGCCCATTAGAGAAAGCACTAATGAGATATGAAGTAATTAAAAGATAAAAAGTATCAGTTGGCCAGCATGGCTACCCCTTGAATAAATGAAAACATTTAGCTTTTTAAGTAAGTGCTTATTTATGACTGTATTTTAAAACATAGAGAAGATATCTTGGGAGTTACTAAATAAGCATTAGGTCAGCTTGTCTGCTTATATATTCAGTATATAAAAGTTAGTACTATAGTTGAAATAAGTTAAATAGATTTGATTCCAAGGATACAGTATTACAGTGACATCATAATATCTGAATATTCTTATATTTAATTGCAGAAGAAAACTACATTTTTTAAAAACAAAATAATGTCTTTATATCTATATTTATAGCAAATGTCAAATTTATTCTCAAATGTTTTTTTTCCTCCAATAGTCGATGAGGGCCCTAGTCCTCCAGAGCAGTTTATGGCTGTCAAGTTGTCTGATTCCAGATGAGCTTATGTTGTACTATAATTAGTAACCAGTTATTTAAAAAATATAATTTTATTTATTAAAAATGTTACATCTGTCTTACTTAAGCCCACAGAGTAATTTTGATATAAAAAACAAAATAACTTTTTTGAAAAGTAGACTTTGTGATCTACTTTTTGTAGATTTCCTATCAATATATAATGGTAGGCTGGGAAAAAATTATGTAAGTTAAAAAATGAAGATTAATAATTTCACAGACCAAATAGATTAAAAAAGAAATCAAACAGTACAAAACCTGGTTCGCTGTTGCTATGATATTTAAACTCACTGCTCGGAAGTCCAGAGACAAACAGGGATATTGTTGAAACCAGCAGAAAGTGTTACAGAATCATAACGACCAAAAGAATATTTTTATGCACTATTTTTACAGTTATTTTATAAGGTAACCTTTTATATTTTCACATTGCGCAAAAGTATAGAATGATTCTTGGGTAGAAGATACTGAAAGTGAGTTTATGGTATTTTAGTAATCGGTTACGTCAATATGATAATGATTTCTGTTATATTATCATTAACATATAAAGGAGTAAAAGGCAATTCTGGCATCCCAGGACATTCTTGGTAAAGTAAAAGATTAGAAATTATAATTAAAAAAAATCACGTTAAGATGAGTATTTCTATACTTCCTTTGAAAGTCTGATGTAAGGTGAAAGACAAAGAATAAAACAGAGGAAGAAAAATTTCAATAGAACTGACAAATGGGGGAATTTTTGCAACAACCTTAATAGGCAGTGAGTTCTTACTCTTCGTAAGTATGTACGGAATTCATAGCACCCCATCAGACCCCAGTAGAAAACTTGCAAACAGTAAGACCTCAATAGAAACATGCACGAGGGAATCTAAAAACTAAAATGGAAAGAAAAGTGAAAACAATTGTTAGTCTAGTTTATTATTAAATGCAAATTAATAGGATACTAGTTTTTTCATATCAGGTTTTTAAGTTTTTTTAAAAAGTCATTGTTTAAACAAATCCTTGATACAAAACACACTCTCTTAATTTGAGGTAAGAATGTAAATTGAAACAGCATTTTCTGGAAAACAGTTTGATGATATAACCTTATACCCTTCGATCCAGTTATTTCCTTTTTAGGAATTTTTTCTAAGGAGAAATCAGCAGTTTTATGTACAGAATAGATGTAAATAGAACTATTTAAAAACAGAAAAAGTAAATTTTAATAATTTATTATTGAACATTTCTAACCATTTAAGGAGGTGTAATTGAAGAATGATGAAATGGGAAAATGTTTGCTATGCATTATGTAAGGTATAATGTTTATATTAAATAAGCAAAACATGAAACTGTAAATATATAACTGCACTGTCCAGTATGGCAGCAACTAGTCACATGCAGCTTTTTTATTCTTTTTTAAGAGATAATCTTACTCTGTCACCCACATGGGAGTGTAGTGGTGTGGTAGTAGCTCACCATAACGTCAAACCTCTGGGCTCCAGTGACCCTTCTGCGCCAGCCTCCTGAGTAGCTGGCATTATGTGTACGTCACCATGCCCAGCTAATTTTTTAATTTTTCTTTAGAGATGGGATCTCACTATGTTGTCCAGGCTGATCTTGAACCTCTTGCCTCGAGCAGTTTTCCCACTGGCCTCACAAAGCACTGAGCTTATAGGAGTGAGTCACCACTCAGCCACATGCATCTTTTGAATACTTAGAATATGTCCAGTCTGAAATTTTAGATATGTATACACCCCACACATACACATGTCCTGTTTTGATTTTCTCTAATTAATTTTCTTTCTCTCAGTTTTTAACTTTTATCTGTCTTATTAATGTACAGAATTGCCCTGAAATCTGGCTATGGGAAATATCTTGGTATAAATTCAGATGGGCTTGTAGTTGGGCGTTCAGATGCAGTTGGACCAAGAGAACAATGGGAACCAGTCTTTCAAAATGTAAGTGCTGTTACTGTTTATAAAAAATTCCTGTCAGTTTAACAGAAAGTCTGTGACGGTCAATGGTAATATATTTAAAAAGAAAAAGTAGGATGCAATAGTGTAATGCATTAAATTGAAAAAAAATCAGTAAGAACGTATAGCCTTAAAGAGATCTCAAAAAATAGTGCAACCAAAATAGCATTAGTACTTTTGCCCACGATTATTTCTGTACATCTTTAGTTCCTAGATGTGGATCTCATTTCCATTAAAGAACCAGTCAATTTTAGGTCTCAGGGTAGGAAACCAGAATAGTTCCTAAGTATCTTCTTCGTAGCGGAAATGTGGATGCTTTCAGAAACATTAGAGACTGTATGCGAGCAATGGAGCAAGCTAAGACCAAGTTGTGACAATCTGTGTGTAGAATAAATAATAATAGCTCATTGAAGTGAATTATCTCTAAAAGACTTCTAGTTCATAAGCTTAAAATAGTGTATGACAAAATAGTTTTACTATAAAATAAGAACAAAGATAATGTATTAATTCTTAATTGTAGTAAGTAGGCAGCTGTAGGATATGGATGTTTTGTGAAATCTTTGTTGATGGCCAGGTGCAGTGGCTCACACCTGTAATCCCCACACTTTGGGAGGTCGGGAGTTCGAGACCAGCCTGACCAACATGGAGAAACCACGTCTCTACTAAAAAATACAAAATTAGCCGGGTATGGTGGCACATGCCTGTAATCCCAGCTACTTGGGAGGCTGAGGCTGGCGAATCACTTGAATCCGGGAGCCAGGAGATCGCAGTGAGCCGAAAACGAGCGAAACGCCATCTCAAAAAAAAAATAAAAATCTTTGTTGATACAGAATGTATAATTTGCTTTTTCTGTTTGTGTAAGAAGTAGAGATTGAACAAAAATATGTGAGTGCTAAATAGTCTTTAAAAAGTAGATAGCTATATCAAAAACAGGAAGGACGAGTGAGTACCATGAAACAGCCAAATAGAAGATGACCTCAGCCTTGAGTAGCGGCTTTGGTAGTCTACAATAATTGAATTGAAAATAGGAACTCATGAGTGTTTTCCAAGATGACAAATTGAACAAACATCCCCCAAAAGAGGTCCTCATTTAGACTAATTTCCTCAATCTGCCAGTGTAAGATCTTAATTCAGTGACTTTGAAACTTTTGACCCCAACCATTGAGAATCGCATTTTTACATTGCAGGCCAGCACACAATTAACAGTTCTTATCCATATGTTATGCATCTTGATATTTCTTATTCTCTTTTATCCCTTCCTCCTTCTGTATTTCTTTTTTTTTTTTCCCAGTACCGTTCAGGAACCACTAAATTGATTTCATGACCCACTAATGTGTTGCAACCCCTTTGAGATGATCCTACTAGTTATGATGAGATACTTCTAATGATAATAATATGCCAGTAGAGAAGGCCAATATATCATAAGGCCAGGATGATGAGTTAGATAGTTCTAATAACACAACACTTTAGGGAAGTTTGTTTCATTTCATTTTTAGGAAGGACGCTAAGTTTCCAAAATTTAAATTTAAATGAAAGAGGCACTTAAAACTCTATTGCAAAAAGGGACTTAGCCCAGTAATCTGCAGCACAGGTTTAAATTGCCTTGGGCCATACAGCCATGTTCCAGGGCTCACCAGGAGCCATCCAGATGAGAGACCACCAGCTCTTGCCACCTTGACTAAGAAATTAAATTCACATTATCAGCACTTTTTTTAACTGGATATGATGTAAGGTTAATGTATTCTGTAATTGTATTTGTAAATATTTTCTCTGAATGTTATGGTATTTTAAGTTTTCCAAAAGAATCAACCAAATACAGTTATAATTAAACATTATATTTGTTAAGTGAATTAAGTTAACCAAATTTATAACCCAGCTTTAGATACACAAGAAAATAGTTTTTAAAGCTTTAATAGAAAGCAGTGTTGGCCGGGTGCGGTGGCTCAAGCCTGTAATCCCAGCACTTTGGGAGGCCGAGGCGGGTGGATCACGAGGTCAAGAGATCGAGACCATCCTGGTCAACATGGTGAAACCCCGTCTCTACTAAAAATACAAAAAATTAGCTGGGCAAAGTGGCGTGTGCCTGTAATCCCAGCTACTCAGGAGGCTGAGGCAGGAGAATTGCCTGAACCCAGGAGGCGGAGGTTGTGGTGACCCAAGATCGTGCCATTGCACTCCAACCTGGGTAACAAGAGTGAAAACTCCGTCTCAAAAAAAAAAAAAACAAAAGCAGTGTAATACATCAAACATTAAACAACTAAAAAAGTATACGAATATTTATTTTCATACGCGAAAGTCCCTCAGACATTGATTCTTAAATTTAAAGACACCAAAGGCATCCTCTATATCTTTTCATGTTTTCTAATTATGAGGAACATAAATTTTCCTTAAAATGCTAATATTTTAATAAAGTATTATGCAGTAGTAATTATATTCTTGTCTTTAAAGTTAATTTTTCAAACTGAACTAAATCAGTTATAGTTTCAGTAGATTTTTTTAGAAAGGAAGCAATCCTACTTCACCTAATTAGAATTTAGTCCTACTAAAATGATACACTAAAAATGCTAATTGTGGTAATCTTTGATTTTTAGAATAATAGGCGATTTTGGTTTCCTTTTCTATATGTTCTTATATTTTTTTCCGATTTTCTCCAAGTTCTTTTCCTTGATTTTTAAATCAGAAAGGAAAAATTAATTAAGTATAAACAATGTTTCTTCCGCAAGTATTCTCATGGCTCTATTTTGTTATTTCGTTTCACTTAGGGGAAAATGGCTTTATTGGCCTCAAATAGCTTCTTTATTAGATGTAATGAAGCAGGGGACATAGAAGCAAAAAGTAAAACAGCTGGAGAAAAATAATAAAGGTAATCATGACATTTTTATACACATGACTGCATTTCACACATGTGATGTGACTGTATCTCTAAAATGTTAAATTGTCAATTACTGTCACTTTAAAGATTTAATTAATAGTTTTTTATAATATGGTGTTTCAAATAGACTCATTTTAAATTATAAATCCAGCAATTGATGGCTTGTTTGCATAAGGTGATAGAGAAATCACTGCATCTATGAGCTAGCTACCTTGCCATTATCTCCATATATTAGTATCTTTTCCTGAGTACATGCTCTTTTTAGGCTTGCATTTTCTTGTTTTCTTGCTTGTATTCTAAAATCTAATTTTTAAAATAGATACTATATACATATGGTTCAGTATTTTAAAATAAAAGCATATAAAGATGGTGGCCGTGCATCTTACTCAAACTGTGTCCCAGCTCCTGTTCTTATCTCTTTCCCTTTGGTTTTTACAGCCTCCTAAAATTTTTTATCAATATGAATATGTTTATAATTTTCAACTGTTTTACACCATAGGTAGCCTCCTCTATAGTCTTCTAGACTTTGATTTTTTTTTCCTTAAAATTGTATCTTGGAGAGTTTTCTATTACTTTGAATGTAGGAATTTTTCTTTTTCTCCCTTTCCCTGTCTCTTTTATTAACAGCCACATGATATTCCATTTTAGGAATATACCTTAATTTATTTAATTAGTCTCTTATGCATGAAAATTTAGGCCGTTTCCAGTCTTTTGCTCTTATAAACAGTACTACAGTGCCTACTTAACATTGAATATGCATTAATTTGTAGAGTGCGAGTGGGCCTGAAGATAAATTTCCAGAAGCAGAATGACCAGGTCAAGGGTATATGCATTTGTGTTTATGTTATGCTTGAGCTTCCATGATGACAGTCACTCTCTGAAAGATAAAAAAAATCGTAGCAGAACTTTTGGGGCTTTAGCCCTCAAATGTTTTTATATTTTTATTAATAGTACGAGTTTTCTTTGCATTAGGAGGAACACGGATCACATAAAACATGATATTTATTTTTTTTATGGTCATTTTATTTTTATTGTCTTTTTTTTTAAATTGCATTTTAGGTTTTGGGGTACATGTGAAGAACATGTGAGATTGTTGCATAGGTACATACATAGCAGTGTGATTTGCTGCCTTCCTCCCCATCACCTATATCTGGCATTTCTCCCCACGCTATCTCTTCCAACTCCCCACTCCCCGCTGTCCCTCCCCTATTTCCCCCCCGACAGACCCCAGTGTGTGATGCTCCCCTCCCTGTGTCCATGTGTTCTCATTGTTGAACACCCACCTATGAGTGAGAATATGCGATGTTTGATTTTCTGTTCTTGTGTCAGTTTGCTGAGAATGATGGTTTCCAGGTTCATCCATATCCCTACAAAGGACATGAACTCATTGTTTTTTTATGGCTGCATAGTACTCCATGGTGTGTATGTGCCACATTTTCCCTGTCCAGTCTATCATCGATGGGCATTTGGGTTGGTTCCAAGTCTTTGCTATTGTAAACAGTGCTGCATTGAACACTCGTGTGCATGTGTCCTTATAATAGAACAATTTATGATCCTTTGGGTATATACCTAGTAATGGGATTGCTGGGTCAAATGGCATTTCTATTTCTAGGTCCTTGAGGAATCGCCACACTGTCTTCCACAATGGTTGAACTAATTTACACTCCCACCAGCAGTGTAAAAGTGTTTCTATTTCTCCACATCCTCTCC
>CM052648.1:27533783-27548821 GCA_028533165.1 Leontopithecus rosalia | reverse complement strand
CCTTCCTTCCTTCCTTCATCCCTTCCTCCCTTCCTCCTTCCCTCTCTTCCAGCCTTCCTCCCTTTCTCCCCCCCCTCAAAAAAAAGAGGTTTGTAAAAGAGGTGGGTTGTAATCAAGTAAAAATAAGTTGTGTAATGTTAAAAGTTTGAATGTATTTGGTAATAGTCTATGCAAAGTAAAATAAATATCTTAAATTTGCAATCTGATAAAATGAACACTTGTCTGCTAGGGATAATTTCATAAGGACAACATTAGTTTAAATGCTTGATTTATTGCTCAGCAGGATCTGATCTGCAGAATGTTTTTTTAAATAAATTTATCTTTAGTGTTTCTTACACAAGGGCTGCAGAAGAAGCATGTGATAGCGGTTACTTAAGATTATATATGTGAAGTAAAAACACATAGCTAGAACCTGTCCATGTCTGAATATAATTGCTTGGTTAATTTTTTCTCTTGCATAAGAAATCACCTTGAATGTTCTTGTATAATACGTAAAGTGGGGAAGGTGGTAGATAAACATGACCCATTGGATTCTCTTTGCCAATATCTAGATTAGATCCTATGCTGAAAGAGAAACCAAGAAAAAAGATGACATTCCAGAAGAAGACAAAGGAAATGTAAAACAATGTGAAATCAATTATGTGTATGTATTCTTTTTCTTTTAGAACCACAAATTTGACAGTGAAGTGCTTTTCAATGTGCTTTCAAAATAAATAACCTAATTAGGTAGGGATGGTGGGGCATGCCTGTAGGCCCAGCTACTCAGGAGGCTGAGACAGGAGGATTGTTTAAGCCCAGGAGTTCACAGCTGAAGTGAGCTCTGATCACCACTGCATTCCAGCCTGGGTGACAAAGCAAGACCTATCTGAAAAAATTAAAACTGTGGGACAAGAAGAGGTAGCACAGTGTAGCCTCTAGGACAGAGCACTGAGCTAAACACTTTTCTCAAGGCTTCAGTTTTCCTAATCATCCTGCCAGCTCTCAAAGCTAAAGTCACTTGGGTTAGTCAATCATAGAATGGCTGTGATGCCAGTCAGACTGTGCTATGGCCAGGACACGGGACTCCAGCCAGCATGTCCTAACAGCAGTGGGGCCTTGTGGTGCTACCCAGTCAATGAGTGGTCCTCCTCTTGAAGGGTTATTAAGGTCATCTTTGTCGTCGAAAAGCTACAGCTTATTAAAAACCTACAATTAGACTTTTTTAATAAGTGAAAAAGAAATTGGCAGTGTTTATAAATTTAATAGTAAATATGTATAATCAGAGTTTGAAGTATCTTCCAATGAAGACATCTTCTTTACAGAAAGAAATTTCAGGGCTTCCAAGACCACAAACTTAAAATAAGTAAAGAAGACAGTAAAATTCTTAAAAAGGCTCGGAAAGATGGACTTTTGCATGAGACACTTCTAGACAGGTAGATATTTATTTACTTATTTCCAACTATTTTCAGTAGCCAATAGAAATGGCATGTAGAAAACCTGTGTTCTCTTAAATTACTGTCATTTTCACATTTTTGTCTTTATTTCTAGTTTATGAATGTGGCAATATTACCTAGAGAGGACATCATAAGTCTGGGGAAAGACTGTCAAGAAAGAACATGTAAAAATTATAACCGATTCTAAGTATATACGTTAAGAAATTCAGGTTTGATTGTATCTGCTTCATAAATTTGTTATTGTCTTTTTATAACTATTAGAACCAGAGTTAGAAAGAAACATTTTGACTAATATAAAAATTCTGTAGATTCTGTTAGAGTAATTCAGTTTCCTTAAAATAAGAATAGATCAGCTGAAAAACTAAGTTACAAAAGCTAAACAACTGAAATTGAAGCAGTTTTATTGTAAGATTTGGAAGTGTGCAGGATGTTTATCCTAGCACATTATTAATATTTATTACCCTTCCTATGTAGATAAGTAATGTCCTAGATTTATAACATAGAGGTAGAAATGATTAGCTGTGAGTGTACAAGTATCAATCAATCGAGTGCCAGATTTTGATCATCACCAGCCACTCATCCAAGTCCTATGTTGCAAAGTTACTTTCACCCTTTTTTACATTACTTGATAAAGGGAATGTTTAATTATATATTTCCTATTAACTAGTTGGTAGAGTTCATACCTAAAGTCAGTAAATAATGTTAAGAATTTTTTCCAGCTGAGCAAATGAATATGTAGTTCTAAGAAATCAAGAAGTTATAAAATATAATCAGGAAGAAGACTCTAAAACAGAATAAGCTCTATGTCCTCATAACTTTTATCACTTGCAGTAATACAATATTGTCACCCTGTTAAATGGAAATTTAGAGGACACTTAAATTCAGAAATAATTAAAATTGCTATTGTGGGTTGAAAAAGCCCTTAGGCAACATTTATTGAATATTAGAAATAACTTTTATAAGATTAGAATCCATTTGTTATAGAAAACAAATTTAAAAGTATGCATATTTTAATGTAAGTGTTGTGATAATAAACCACAGTTGAGCATACAGTTTTAAAAGCTTTTTACATTTAGTAGCAGTTGAATATATATGCCATGTTTTACATAGATTAATTTTATTATTTTTCTTTGTTTAAATAGGAAAGCCAAATTGAAAGCTGACAGATACTGCTAATGACTTGAGATTTTTGTTTCTGCCTTATCTTTTTGTGTTTTTTTTTCTGAATAAAATTTTCAGAGGAAATGCTTTTACAGAGTTATTGAGTTGTTGTGAAATTATTTTTTAACTAGTAGCTAGTTGAACCAGGATTAAACAAGTTTAATCAAGATTCTTTGTGGATGTACTTTTTAGCTGACTACAGGTTTTCACATGGAAATGAAATTTACACTATACACTTAATGTACCACAGAATTTTTTTCTGGATTTCCTGTCCTGAAGCATGAAGTGTATTAGTCTAAGAAATCAGTTCTTCCTGTGTTCCTTGAGGAATCTGTCGTATTTCATTGTATCTTACTTGATACAATAGATGCTTCATCAGCGCCTTTAAGGAAGTTAGAAATTCCCAATCCCATCAACAAGGCCTTGATTCCAACTCCTAAGGACTACCCAGATCACAAACAATCCAGACACATATCAGAACTAGGGGGCTGGGCAGAGAGAACAAATCATCTGTTAGGGAGTGGGACGGAAAGTGGAAACATTACAGAAGAGCAAATAGGCTCACAATAGTGGGGAGAGCGTAGTACTGGGGAAACTCCCTAATGAGGACAGGTTAGCCGCAGATCCTGGATATTTGTGTGATGCTTCTGTCCTCGCTAGTGGGCTGGAATGGAGGCTGATGAAGTTCGGACACTAAGTGTTGCTCAGAACTGCTTTGTTGAAGCCTGTTTGTGAGTTCCTAAACACAGTATTCCGGTGGGATCTGATCCCAGTGAGTGGTCCAAATCCAGGTTGTGTATCAAGTGCCACAGGAAATTCTACTTCAGGACCGAGGTTGTTTCAGTCATCTGGATGTTGTCAGAAGTCCACATTGTGAGCTGGCCTAATTTGAAAGACCCTATCTAGTTCTACCCTTTAAATTCCATTTGTCCCCAAATCTAGAGTTACGTGGCATCTGTACAAGCTAGGTAGCTGAGCCACGGGGTCAGCCCTATGCAGGAGCTTTTGTTGTAGGCCTAGCTCCAACTCCAGTTCCAATAGCTGGACATCCTCATCTGCGTTCTGATCCTTGGCTTGGGAACAAGGTTACTACTCTCATCCCACAAAGCAGTGGTTCTGGTTCCCAACTGGTTACTATTTTGCCTCCCAGGGGACATTTTTGGTTTTCGAAACTGGGATGTGGTGTTAGAGGGTAGAGGCCAGTGATACAGCAAAGCATGTAGCAAAATCCTATTCCGCCCAGAATGCTGCCGGTGCCAAGGTTGTGGAGCCTTCCCACCGAAGGGCTTGGTCTGTTCCTTGCTTTGCCAGCTCGATAACCCTTAACAGTTCAAATTTATGCATAAGCACCTCCTAAGGGACCTGCACATTTCCAATACCGACTGCTGAGACCCATCCGTAGACATGCAGTAGCAAGTCTAGGATTGGGCTCAAAACTTGCATTTTAACAAGTGATCCAGGTCATTCTGAAGCAAGTGATATGAACCACGCGTTGAGGAACACTGCCTTCAAGAGACTGAATCTTGCTTCTAAACACTAGCTGGTATCTGAGACCATTTGCCGGCTGACTGATTTTCCTGGCCCAGACATTCTGCCTGCCTGGCCTTTGCTGGCCCAAGCATTCTCCCTTCTCGATCTCCTCTGCTTCTCACAAAGCTTCCCAACAGCCCCCTGAATCTGGCCCTTCCTTTGTGACTTCCCCACACCTGTGCCCCCACAGCGTCGTGGGGCGTATCCGAGGGGCCATCCGAGCAGCCCTTGGGCTTCACAGCAGCCTGAGGGCTCCCCAGCCTAGAACCAAAGCAGGGTCGGGCCTAGGTGGGGCTTGGATGGGGGACTGCTTCGGGAGGCTGTGGGCTAGAGGCTTTTGGCTTACTGCTACCTCCTTTATTTTATTTTATATTTTTCTTCTCGCAGCACTTCCCCACCACTCGGTAATTCTCTGGCCCTTTCTTTCAAGCCAACCTGCTCCCCGGCGCAGCCAGAGACTGACCCGAGAGGCTTTGGGCAGCCTCCGAAAACCATAGCAGTCTGAGGGGCAGGGGCAGTGGAGAAATGTTCCGACAATGGGGGAAAGCGGAAAAAGAGTAGGAAGCCAAAAGCCTCCAGGCCTGGGCCGGTCATTCCCTTTGGTCCCCCATCTGAGCCTCAGTCAGGCCCGACCCTGCTCAGCTTCTGGGCTGGGGCGCCCTCCAGCTGCTGTGGTGCCGGGCAGCCTGAACGGATCCCCCACGGGGAAGCCCCAGGCCGAGGCAGGGGCGCTGGTGGGCAGGAAAGGGGGAGGTCAGAGAGTCAGAGGGCGAGTGGGAAGAGTTGTCAAAAGCGGGAGAAAGTGGGAAGTGAGCGGGATGAAAGCGTCCAGCCAGCGGACTCCCCAAACGGTCCAGTATCCAAGGCCCGGCCATGCCCTGCCCCACTCCGCTTCGGTGCTGGGGCTCCCTAGCCGGGACAGACCCGCATGGGGGGCTGCCAGTCCGTGCTGGAGGCGCAGGTGGGCGGGAAACGGTGTCCAGAGAGTCTGGGGGCGGTTAAGAGGTGTTGTGTCCGAGAGGAAAGCCTCTAGCCTCGGGCTCCGCAGCTGGTCCCCCATCCAGGCCTCAGTCCCGCCCGGTCCTGCTTAGCTTCCGGGCTGAGGCGCCCTGAGGCTGCTCTGGCTCACGGGCCTGTCAGGGCAAACCCCTCAAAGAGGTCCCGGGCTGTGGCGAGAACGCGCGGGCGGTGCCGCGGGGCTAAGCAGGACCTGGCGTGGCTGGGTTTGGACTTGGGGGGCTGCCTGGAGAGCCGGGGGCGGGAGGCTTTGCCCTCTTTGCTTTCTTCAAGCTTCCCCCGCTAGGCCCAAGCTTCCCAGCTGCCCCGATTATCCCCCAGGCCTGCTTGCCTGCGCCCGCGGAGGCCCTGACACTGCCACAGCAGCCCTACAGCACCACAGCCCGGAAGCTAAGCAGGGTGTGTCCCGGCTGGGCTCGGATGGGAGACCGCTGGGGGAGACGGGAGGGAGGCTTTGGCTTTTCGATTCCTTCTGCTCTCTCCCGCTTGTCGCAGCGTTTCCCAAGTGGCTCCTGACGCTCTGGCTTTGTATTTCCCGTTCTGCTTGCCTGCGCCCCCACCAAGAACAGGGACTTTTCGTGGGTGTCCGTCTCAGAAGCCCCCTGGTGAGATGTCGAGCGCCGTCTTGGGACGTCTGGCCTGCAGACCCTGAATGAACGACGGATGAATGAATGCACTCTCACCATTACAGTGACTTCTGTAAGCTAGGGATGGCCATTGGCTACTTTCAGAAGGTGAAATGCATCCAATTGACCAAGACCCTCTGTTCATCCACACTTTGATTTCTGTAGATTTTACAACAGAGGTTCTAAGTTAACATACTTGTGGATAGTTAACAGGGTTAAAAGAATGGTTTTACAACTGATAAATCTTTGGTTCCAGGACGTAAACACTATTAACAGGTAATTTCCCTTTGATCCCCTGACAGGGCTGCTCAGCACAAAATTTACATGAGTTAACAGAGTGGAGACAAAGAAATGTAGGGTAAATGGAATTAAATTGGGAAGGTCTTTGATTGTCTCTCTTTCCTATGCTGATGTAAATGAGGCGGCTGCATTCAACGCCTCAATAAAACCGTTTGGCCTTCCAAAAGGTTTGAGATTACAATCTATAATTTTTCCTAATATTTAATATTTTGTCAGCCACCCCAAGTAAATATCAACACCCTGGCACCATAGCAGTTTGAGGGCACCGCAGCCCAGAAGCTCAGTGGCGTGAGACTTGTCTGACCTTGGAGCTTGGATGGCGGAAGGGACCACCTGGGGACAACAAGGGCTGGAGGCTTTTGACTTTCCCCTTCTGGTTTTCCCTGCTTGTCCCAACCACTCCTGACTCACTGCCTCCCCCTTTTTCTGCCTGCCTGTGCCCCCATGGAAGCCCTGTAGGTTCTTTTGGGGGTCTGCCCAGCAGCCCTCAGGCATTATAGCACCCTGAGGGGGCCAAAGCATGGAAGCTAAGAAGGGTCAAGCCTGGCTGGGGCTTGGATAGGGCTGAGGCTTTTAACTTCCTGCTGTCTTTTCGCTTTTCTTTGCTTGTTGCAATGCTTCCCAACTGCTCCCTGACTCTGGCCCCTGTTTTCCATCAGCCTGCAAGCCCATTGCAGCCTAGAACCTCCTGGTAAAAAATTGTCCCTGTAGACCCTGGTGTCATAGCAACCTGAGGGAGCTCAAGCCCGGGAGCTGAGCAGGGTCACACCTGGCTAAGGATTGGATGTGGGACTGACTGGTGGTACAGGGGGCTGAAGGCCTCTGGCTTATTGCTCCCTTCCCGATTTCCCCCGATTGTAAGGCTTTCCAACCACCCCCAACTTTCTGACCAGGACTTTTCCCTGCCTGAGACCCTGCCATGGCCCAGGACCTCCCTGAGGGGTCTGTCTCTGAAGTCACTGAAAGCTATCGCAGCCTGAGGGCGCCTCAGCCCAGAAGCAAAGCAGTGTCAGGCCTTGCTTGGTCTTGGATGGGGGACCGCCTGACCACCTGGAAAGACTGGGGGCTGGAGGCTTTACCTTTTTGCCTTCTTCAGGCTTTCTCCTGCTTGTCACAACACTTCCCAACTACCACCCGACTCTGTCCCCCGTTTCCTAGTTGTCTACCTCCCTGCCGAGACCCGTGTCATCACTGTGAGGGTTTGTCTCAGCAGCCCCCAGGTGCCATACCAGTCCTAGGGCGATGCAGCTTGGAAGTTAAGCAGGATCGGGCCTGGCTGGGTCTTGGCTGAAGGACCACCTGGGGAGACAGCAGTTGGTGGCTTTGGCTTCCCGATTCCTTCCACTCTCCCCTAGTTGTCGCAATGCTTTTCAAGCACCTCCCAACACTCTGGCTTTCTATTTCACGTTCCCGCCTGCCTGTGCCCCCACCAAGGACAAGTACCTTTCCATGGATGTCTGTCTTAAGAGTCCCCTTGTGAGATGTCAACCACCACTGGTGGAAGTCTGGCCTGCGGACCCTGACTTAACGACGGGTGAATGAACGCACTCTCACACCATTACAGGATGTAAGTGGGCATGGGATGGCCGTTGGCTGCTTTCAGAGGGCAAAATGCAACCAGTCGACCAAGACCCTCTGTTCTTCCACACTTTGATTCCCGTAGATTTTACAAGAGGCTCTAAGTTACACACTTGTACATGATTAACATGGTTAAGAGAATGGTTTTACTACTGGCGAAACCTGTAGGTTCTGGGGCTCAAGAGTAAACACTATTAACAGTACTTTGCCTTCAATCTTCCCCTGAGGGGTCGCCCAGCACAAAGTTTACATGAGTAAACAGTGGAGACAAAGGGATGTGGGGTAAAGAGACTTAAACCGGGAAGGCCTTTGATCTTCTCTCTCTTTGCTACACTGATGTTAACAAGATGGCTGCCTTCAGCATGCCTCAATAAAATTTTTGGCCTTCCAAAAGTTTTGAGATTACAATCTATAACTTTTCCTAATGTTTAATGTTTTGCCAGCCACCCCAAGTGAATATCACTATCTCCCTCTTTTTCTTTTCAACAGTATCAGGCTTTGCTGTCTTCCAGCCACTGATTCCTTCAGCCGTGGGTCAGTCAGCTGAGGGGGTCCTTGCTTTTATTCCGGCTTTGCCTTTTAGGATTAACAAAGAGCACAGGACAATTATGATATAATTAGCAACAGTCTTCCAATCAAAGACCGACTCCCAAAGCTTGGCCCTTGTCCCAGTGCTTCCCGAGACTCACTGGATGCTACTTTTCTACCAGAAATCGCCACCACAGCAGCCGGGACATACTTGTGGAGGTCTTCCTGACACCCTGAGAGGGCTCTAGCATGGATGCTAAGTTGGATGGGGGGTTGCCTTGAAAGACTGGGGGCTGGAGTATTCCCCCCCTTTTCACTTTCCCCTGGTTGTTGCAACACTTCTCAATAAACCCCAACTCTCTGGCCAGCTATTTTCCACCTGCCTGGGCCCCTGCCTTGGCCAGGGACCTCCCTGAAGGGATTTGTCTCTGAAGTCATGGAACTCATTCACAGGCTGAATGCACCTGAGCTGGGAAGGTAAGCAGGGTTGGGTCTGGCTTGGGCTTGGATGGGGGACAGCCTGGAAACATGGGGGCTGGAGGATTTTGGCATCCGGTTTCCTTTTCAATTTCTCCTGCTTCTGGCAAAGCTTCTCAACTGCCCCCTGACATTCCAGCTGTCTCTTTCCCACCTGCGCGTGCCTGCGGCCCTGCTGCATATTGAGTCTTCCCCGAGGCTTCTGTCCTAGCACCACTTCGGTGCCACAGCAGCCTGAAGGCGCCGCAACGGAGAGGTAAAGCAGGGTCGGACCTCGGTGGGGTTTGGATGGCGGGCTGCTTGGGGAAACTAGGGGCTAGAGGCTTTCGGCTCCACTCGCCCTCCCGGATTTTTTGCTTGTCAAAACGCTTCCAAAAGACTGGCTAACTCTCCGGTCTCTATCTTTCCAGCCCACCTACTCCCTCAGTGGCCAGGGACCTCCTAGTGGGGTTCATCATGGAATCTCCCAGCTACAATAGCAGTTTGAGGTCGCCTGGAACAGAGCTCAGCAGGGTGGGACTGGCTGGGGCTCTCCCGCTCCCTTCCCACATTCTTCTCCTTGTCACAGTGCTTCCCAACAGACCCCCGACTCTCTGGCCCCTTCTTTTTCCTCCACGCGCACCCCCTCTACAGCCCAGATCTCCACGTGAGGTCCCTTTCAGCAGCTACTGCGTGCCATAGCAGCTTGAGGGCTCCCCAGCCCAGAACTGAGCAGGGTCAGGCCTTGCTGCTAGTTGTGTGAAGGACCGCCTGGGGAGACTGAGGGCTGGAGGTGTTTGGCTTTTGGCTCCCTTTCCACTTTCCCCACTTGCCACAATACTTCCCAAATGCACTTGCACTTCCTACCCTCGCAGCAGTTCTGGACCTCCCCGTGGGGCTCTGTCTAGGCAGCCCCAAACACCATAACTGCCTGAGAGGCATTGTGAGGAGGCGGGAAAGCGGGTAAAGAGCAGAAAGCCAAAATCCTCCAGGCCTGGTCTTTCCCCCCCAGTCCCCCATCCAAGCACCCACCAGGCTCAATCCTGTTTAGCTTCCGGGCTGGGGCACCCTCAGGCTGCTATGGCAACTGGGGGCTGCCAAAAGGACCCCCCCCCGGAAGTCCCAGCTTGAGGCGGGGGTGCAGGTGGGCAGGAAACGAGGTCGGAGAGTCAGAGGGCGGTTGGGAAGAGTTGCCAAAAGAGGGGGAAAGCGGGAAGCCAAAAGCCTCTGGCCTCCCCAGGCGGTCCCTTATCTTAGCCCCAGCCATGTCCTACCCTGCTCGGCTTCCAGGCTTCTATGCCAACCTGGGTCAGCTGGCTCAGACCCCCAAGGGAAGGCCCCAGTCCGTGCTGGGGGCGCAAGTGGGCGGAAAACGGTGTCCAGAGAGTCAAGGGGCGGTTGAGGAGGGTTGCGAGAAGTGAGGGAAAAGAAGGGAGCCAGAAGTCTGCACTACCCGTCTCAACAGGTGGTTCCCCATCCAAGCCTCGGCCAGGCCCGACCCTGCTTAGCTTCCGGACCCAGGCGCCCCAGGAGCTGTGGCCCACAGGGGCTGCCAGGACAAACCCCTGCAAAGAGGTCCCGGACTGCGCGGACGCCTGTGGGCGGGAGCTCGGTGCTAACCCGGGTGGGGCCTGGCAGGGTCTTGAGTGGGGGTCGCCTCCAAAGCCCAGGGGCTGGTGGCTTTCGCCTTTTCACCTTCTTCCCAACACTTCCCAGCCGTTCTCTGGCTCTCTGTCCTCTCTGCCTCACTTGCCTGCGTCCCTGCCAGGGCCTGAGACTATTCCATGTGTGTTTTTCTCGGCAGCGTGCAGGCGCCATAGCAGCTTTCGGAAAACCTAGCCCAGAAGCTAAGCAGGGTCTGGACGGGCTGGGGCATGGATGGGGGACCGAGATTGCAGGCTTTGGCTTCCCAATTCCTTCCCACTCGTCCCCGTGTGTCGCTACGCTTCCCAGGTGCCTTCTGACACTCTGGCTTTCTATTTCACGTTCCCACTGGCCTGCGCCCCTGCCAAGGACAGAGACGTTTCCGTGAGTGTCCGTCCCGGCAGCCCCTGGCACCATAGCAGCCTGAGGGCCAGTCCTCCCGGAAGCTAATCAGGGTCAGGCCTGGCTTGGGCTTGGATGCTGGCGGTTTTCGGCTTCCTTTCCCTTCCCAATTTCTCCTGCTTGTTGCAAAGCTTCCTAACCGCTCCCTGACACGCTGGCTTTCCCTTTCCCACTTCCGCACACCTGCGCCCCCCTCAGCGATCTGGGAAGTCCCCAAAGGGGTCCGTCTTAGCGCTTGGGAGCCATAGCAGACTGAAGGGGCCCCAGTGTAGACGCTAAGCAGGGTAGTACCTTGCGGAGATTGCATGACGGACTGCCGGGGAGACTGGGGGCTGAGGCTTTTGGCTCATGCCTGGGCATGAGACCAGCCTGGCCAACATGGTGAAACCAGGCTCATGCCTGGGCAACAGAGTGAGTCCCCATCCCTAAATAAATTAATTAATCAATTTAATCAAATAAATAAATAAATGCCTGCTATATGCCAGACCTGTCATCTCCCCAGAGCTTGAGAAGGAAGGAACATTCTCCAGCTACCTCACAGGGCTGGCATAGGCGGTTACTGCTCTGTCGATCACCCAGCTGTGTCAGGCAACCTGAACCCCATCTGCAGGAATGCGAGGAGGAAAATACAAAAGTCTTTATGTGAGCCCCGAGAAGGCAGATGGAGCAAAAACCTCCAGGCGGTAACTACCCAGTCTGGGACCTGTGGAGGAGAGAAAGCCTATTGGCGAACATGTGTACTTACACTCTAGCGTCACCAGGTGGCACAATGGCCTCGTCTGTGGCTCTGAAAAGGAAGATTTGGAAGGAGATCATCACAGCTAATGTTTAAAAAGCCCCTACTCAGGAGGCTGAGGCAGGAGAATTGCCTGAACCCGGGGGGCAGAGGTTGCAGTGAGCCGAGATCGCGCCATTGCACTCCAGCCTGGGTAACAAGAGCGAAACTCCGTCTCAAAAAAAGTTAATAAATAAAAATAAAATAAAATAAAATAAAATAAAATAAAAAGCCCCTAGGTGCCAAATTATTCACCCCTGGCAACAACCTAAGGAGCTAGGGTTTCCTATTATCTGTATTTTATAGCGAAGGAAACAGAGACATAAAAAGGTGAATTATCTTGCCCAGATCACTCGGCTCATAAGTGGTAGAGGCCGAAGAAGACCTAAACAGTGTGGCTGCGGAGCCCACATGCACTGATTCCACAAGTGTTTATTGAGCACCTGCCATGTAAAAGGCCTTGTGTGATCAAATACGGTTGTGATTAATAATATAAAAATGACAAGTCACTGACACTTTTTAGAGGTAAGGTTTTCTTTTTTTTTTTTTGTAGGTTTCAGCCAGAGAACTGTATATGCAATAATAGTGAAATTGATCCCACTAGTTATGACAGAAATTATACATTTAAATGAGTTGGATGTTTTAGAGGTATTATGTCATGAATCCTTGACAGAAACTGAATGAGGAATGAAATTTATTATTCCCATTTCACACAGAAGGAAACTGAGATGAAGAGGGGTACAGTAATTTTGCATGCCATGAAGTAGAAATCCAAAGTACAGGAATTTGGACTTGGTTATGACCTTTTCTGAGGCCCCCATGCTCTTGACCACCATAGACTCAAGCATCACCTTGTCTTTCCACTCATTCAACAAACTTTTTAAAAACACTGTCTAATAGGTTAGCACTCATCATGAGCTTCTGTTCTCGTTCTGCAGGTGGCAGAGGGTCACCTTGCCCTCTATTGTCCTGACCCCACAGCTCCTGTCCCATGACCAGGGCCAGCTCATCAAGGAGTTGCAGCAGCAGCACAAAGTCAGTGCCATCCCCCATGTGGCCTGAGGAAGGTGAGTGAGTGCAGACAGATGGGGCCTGGCACCCTTGAACAGTTCCTGGCCTCGGCTGCCCCATGTCTCACAGCGGGCCATGCTGGGGGAAGTGTAGGCAGTCACAGTACTGGCTTTTTCCTTCCATAACAGTGTCTTAGGGATGGGGCAGAGTAGTTGACTTATTTGGATAAAAACTGCTATCTTGTGTCAGAAACTCAAAAAGAATCACTGCTGCATGTTAACCTAAAGAAAACCAACCAGACAAAGTGCCCAACGATACTTAAAAGGTTATTTATTTATTTATTTATTTGAGACAGAGTCTTGCTCTCTTGCCCAGGCTGTAGTACAGTGGTGTGATCTTGGCTCACCACAACCTCTGCCTCCTGAGACCAAGCAATTCTCCTGTCTCAGCCTCCCGAATAGCTGGAGCTATAAGCATGTGACAGACACCACACCTGGCTAGTTTTTGTATTTTTAGTAGAGACGTGGTTTTGCCATGTTAGTCAAGTTGGTATTGAACTCCTGACCTCAGGCAATCCTCCTGCCTCATCCTCCAAAGGTCTGGGATTATAGGGGTGAGCCACTGAGCTTTGCCTAAAGGTTACTTATTATCCTGCAAAATTTAGGCTGGGTATGGCGGCTCATGCCTGTAATCCCAGCATGTTGGGAGGCAGAGCTGGGTGGATCACTTGAGGTTAGGAGTTCAAGACCAGCCTGACCAGTATGGCGAAACCTTGTCTCTACTAAAAATGCAAAAATTAGCCAGGCATGGTGGTGCATGCCTGTAGTCCCAGCTAGTCAGGATGCAGAGACAGGAGAATTGCTTGGACCCAGGAGGCAGAGGTTGCAATGAGCTGAGATTGTGCTATTGCACTCCAACCTGGGCACAGAGCAAGACTCTGTAAAAAAAAATTATCCTGAAAAATTTGAAAAGGAAACAAATCAGCAGCTTCTAAACTATTTTTTAACATGACTCATAATAAATAAATTCTATATTATGTATATATGTTCTATATTTCTGAATAAAAGACTTAACAAAGTCATATTTACAACCCATAATACATATATATATATATTTATTATTTTTTTTTTGAGATGGGGTTTTGCTCTTGTTGCCCAGGCTGGAGTGCAATGGCGCAATCTTGGCTCACCGCCACCTCCACCTCCTGAGTTCAAGTGATTCTCTTGCCTCAGCCACCCAAGTAGCTGGGATTACAGGCATGTGCCACCATGCCTGGCTAATTTTTTGTATTTTTAGTAGAGACGGGGTTTCACCATGTTGGCCAGGATGGTCTGGATCTCTTGACCTTGTGATCCACCCGCCTTGGCCTCCCAAAGTGCGGGGATTACAGGAGTGAGCCACTGCACCCGGCCTAAGGTGCTCAATAAATAATCATTAATCAATAAATCGAAATGGACACAAAGAGAGAGGCAAGGAGTCGTGGTAGGGATTGACTGTGAGGGTCTCTCTGACAACTGAGAGTGAGATGAGTAGACTCCTGTCTCACTCTGCCCTGCCTTGCTGGGTGATGCTGATCTAATTGCTTCCCCTCTCTGGGCCTCACCAAAGGGTCTGTATGGAGATGTCCAAGACACAGGATATATACAGCTGGAGCTATGGCTTGGGAAGGAGCTTGCAAACTGTGACCCCCCAGGCCAAATCCAGCCCTCCACTTGTGTGTGTGTGTTTGAGATGGAGTCACTCTGTTGCACAGGCTGAAGTGCAGTGGTGTAATCTTGGCTCACGGCAACCTCCCCCTCCCACATTCAAGAAATTCTCCCTCCTTAGCCTCCTACGTAGGTGGGATTATAGGCATGTGCCACCATACCTGGCTAATTTTTATATTTTTAGTAGAGACAGTGTTTCACCATGTTGGCCAGGCTCATCTTGAACTCCTGACCTCAGGTCATCTCCCCATCTCCCTCAGAGTCAAAGCCCAAGTCGTGATGATCCCTTGCCCTGGTATCCATCATCCCATCTCTTGTCATCACCTCCTGGCTTCACTCCAGCCTCCAGAATCTCTGTGATGTTCCCTGATTCCCCGCAGCACACTTTGCCCCCAGGGCCTTTGCACCTGCTGTTCCCACTGTTGGAAATCTCTCCCCAGGAGTTCCCAGGGCTCATCCCTCACTTCTATCACATTCACAGAGAAGCCTCCCCTGATTACTTTATCCACCACCACCACCACCGCAACCCTGCTCATGCTAGTGCGCCTTACACCCACACATGTTTTTCATTTCCTTTCCCCTATCCTCTTTCCTTTTTCCTTTCCTTTCCTTTCCTTCTATTCCCCATTTCCTTTTTCCCCTTTCCTTTCCCCTTTCCCATGTTGGCCAGGATGGTCTCGATCTCTTGACCTCGTGATCCACCCACCTTGGCCTCCCAAAGTGCTGGGATTACAGGCGTGAGCCACCGCGCCCAGACAAAGGTGCTCAATAAATAATCATTAATCAATAAATAGAAATGGACACAAAGAGACAGGCCATTTTCCTTTCCCCTTTCCCCTTTCCCCTTCCCCCTTCCCCTTTCCCTTTCCCC
>CM052648.1:27497682-27524477 GCA_028533165.1 Leontopithecus rosalia | reverse complement strand
GCAAAAGCAGCCATGGGCAATAATAAATGGGCATGTAGTGCTTTAACAAGACTTTGGCTATGAGAGCTGGTGGCCTGCTAGGGTAGTTTATCAACCCATTATAAAGTATCTGTTCTCAAAAAACATATTTCATAGGTTTGTATATTGCTTTGTTTTCTAACCTTCCCTTGAAATGATCAGCTTGTGAGGTATCTGGACAATATTCTCTCATTTTACAGATGAGAAACCTGAGGTACAGTACCTCTCCTGGGAATCACTGGGAGGAGTAGCAAGTCAAGTCTAGAAATCAGACTTCCCCACTCCTCCCACACCCTGCCTGTCGTTCAGCCCAGCTGATACACTAGACTCCACCCACCAAAACCAACTTTCTATCTGAATAGTCAGTTTTAAATTTCAGGGGAAAAAAAAACAGAAAAGAAAATTAGATAACTACTTTGTAGCAAGCTGGATTTTATTCACTGTTACATTTACCTTTTCTATGTATTTACCTGTGTCTGCAAATCCTGTTCCAGTGGAAAGGACCTACATTAAGGCTTGACCTGTTGTTTTGGTAACTGACCTAAAGGGATTTGGATTTGACTGGGAGATCAGATTCTCCACTAAATATGATGAAAAATTAAGGGTAACTTTTTCTCTTCCTGAAATTTTTAAAAACCATTTCCTCACTCAATTCTTTCTTCTGTTTTCACGTTTCATTCACCACATGAAAGGCTGTGGCCCTGGTATTCAAGGAGCCCCTTGTCTGAAGCAGCTGCTGCTCATGAACAGGCAGATTCTCTGCACAGCAGCCCTCATTTCTAGAGGGAAGCCTTGTCATTGCTGTGAAGGAAAATGTTTAATGCTCAAACTGGAGGCAACTTAGGCTTTTCCAGACTTGGCCTTTCTGAGATACTGTAATTAAATTGAAGAGGTAATTATTCTGGGATTAAACTAGGAAATCACATCTTCCTATTTTATCTGACTTAACTGGGTCCTGCTGTTATTCATCCACGTTAATATGGTCTTTTTGCCAAAGCATACTTCCCCTGGATGCTGAACATGGAGCCTTATAGTTTCAGGAATGGCTTGGCAGAATTCCTTTTTGGAAATTGGTGAAGATGGGCGAAGTATAAATCCATGAAGGTGGAGGGTCCCCACAAAAAAAAGGTGCCCTCACAGAAAACTGTGCACTGAGTATCATGACAATGGGCAGCACACACAGGCCCCTGCTCTTCCTTCATGAAGGACAGCTTCATGATCCTTTTGTATATCACTTTACAACAATCTACCTTACTAAATTATCACAGTTTTTAATAAGGATTTTCAGTTAAATGTCTTGGGTATCAGAGATCTACAATTCAAAGCTAACAAAATTCTGATAAGTATGCTTACTCCTTTCAAATATTCAGTTACGTTATTTCTCCTTTTTTAATTCCACTAAACACTACTTCAAGAATAATGTCAAGTGACAGTGTTTCCGACAAGAGTTTAGATGTTGGTGTGGGGCCCTGCCCTTTGTTCTCCCACTCCCAGGTGAGAAGATGATAGAATCTTCCCAATAGTTCTGGTTATTAGAGGATATAGTAGACTTACTCAACTTGTTCGGTGGTACTTTGAGAGGAGAAAGCTTTTCAGACGAGCTGCCACCACATGGAGCATCATGTAATGGCAGCACTTAAGTGTAGGCAAGTGTCTAAAATATCACCTCTTCCCTGCACACACACACAAACGTGACTCTTCTCAACCATCTTGGGCCACGGAGAGCTGAAACATCCTTACACACACTGGTGTAGCCTAGACGGTAGCTAGGAGTCGAGAGCCAGTGTGTCTCCAAAAGCTGTCATGATATGGAATGAGGGGACCTGTGGCACAGGCTAAGATCAGAGCCCAGGGCCAGTGGGAAGACATGGCTGAGTCTAAGAAGATCAGCAGGACTGGTAAGACTGGGGAAGACGGTCAGCTTTCTTGCCAAAAGAATAGTCGTGTGTGGTGCATGGTAATATAAGAGGTGTTCAGTTGCATCAATAGTGGGAGTCAGCAAGACAACCCTTTCCCAAAGTCAAGATGAGATATAAGCATCAAGAATCTAGAAAAAGGGCTAGTCTGAGTCCAGTGGTGTTTTACAACCAGTTATAGACTTATTTGTAGTAGAATTACCATTAATTAAGCTAAATGTTGGCTCTTTGGAAATATTAATATAACAGGTAAAACTCTGGCATGTAAAACAAAACAAAAAAGAACAAAGGCACAAGCAGAACTCTATCAAAGGAAAAGGAACAAAAATGGATAGCGAGAGGCAATTTAAAAATGGAAAGAAAATGTGGGCAAAATTGTGTTCTAGGGACTTACGTAATACTAAAACTTAGTAAGATGCAAAAGATTGCATAGACTACAAATCATTGCAGATAAACTTCTTAGACTTATAACTTTGGGACATCGACCTGGTTTCTCTGTCTGTCTTCTCTCCCATATAATGAGAAAAATTGAACTTTCTGGCGTTCAATTGAGGTATATGAATAGAACACTTAGGACAGGGCCTGCCATGTAACAGTTCATCACTAAATGTTAGCTTTCATCATTTTTATTGCAAGAATTTCCATTATAACCTTGTAATAGTGAAAAATTAGAAAACCATTAATATTTGTCAATAAGGGAATGATCAAACTGTGGAGGATCCACAGTATAGGACTGTATAGCATGAAGTTAAGAATGAGGGCATTCTATTTGAGTCATAAGCAAGGTCTTCTAGATGTATTGTTTCATGAAAAAAGAAAACTGCAGAATAATATATACATAGAATGATACTGTTTATGTTTCAAAACCAGAGCGAGAGAGCAAGAATGCAAGCGAGAGCAAGACAGAAATTGAACCGATAATGGGGATGGTGGTGGAGGTTGATTTGGGTGGAAAAGAGAATTTTATCTTTAACTCTGAATTCTTACAATGAAAATGGTGGATATAGTATCTAGGAAAAGAACTGAAAAGTTTTTAAGCCACTTATTTTAAATAACTGGGTTCTTGAAGTTTCTCTGAGTCTGCAGGGGCATTTGACAACACCTCTTTAACATCTCTTTCAGATCCTCCCCTGGGCTGGGCGTGGTGACTCATGCCTGCAATCCCAGCACTTTGGGAGGTTGAGGTGGGCAGATCACATGAGGCCAGGAGTTTGAGACCAGCCTGGCCAACATGGCGAAACCCAGTCTCTAGTAAAGAAAATACTAGAGGCCAGGCGGAGGAGCCCCGTGGGTCACCAAACTCCTGGGAGGCCAGGAGTTTGAGACCAGCCTGGCCAACATGGTGAAACCTGGTCTCTAGTAAAGAAAAAACAATTAGCTGGGTGTGGTGGTGGGCGCCTGCAATCCTGGCTACTCGGGAAACTGAGGCAGGAGAATCACTTGAACTGGGGAGGCAGGTGGAGGTTGTAGTGAGTGGAGATCAGGCCACTGCACTCCATACTGGGCAATAGAGTGAGACACTGTCTTAAAGAAGAAATTCCTCCACTGCTTCTCAAGTTTCCTGTCTACCCACCAGGCTGCTGCTAGTCAAACTCTTCCTTCTCCTTTTCTTTTCTTTTCCTTTTTTTATTTTTTTATTTTTATTTTTTTGCTTCCAGCCCAATTGCTGAAGGGGTTCTGATAGGTTTGGGCATAGTAAATATAAACAAAAAATATTATGTGGCTTTTTACCAGTTATAACAGGTCATTTCATTTCTTTTCCTTTTTTCTTTTAAGAAAGAAAGGAATGAAGGAAGGAAATAAAGACAGAAAATAGAAAGAAAAGAAAGAAAGAGGAAGAGAAAGAGGGAGAGAGAATGGGAGTCTTGCTCTATTGCTCAGCCTAGAATGCAGTCTGAAAATGGGGATTAAAAACTTCTTTGATGCCGATAATTGTGCTTGATAATGGAGACAGGAAGGAATAACGGAGGAAGATAACAAACAAGCAGCCAACCAATATTTCATCTAAACCTATGCAATGCTATGCATTTGCTAGGGAGTAATTTACTTCCACTTACGTGGTCACTTATCGAGTAGGTGTGATGTGGTGCTGAGAAGAATGTATATTCTGTGGATTTGGGCTGGAGAGTTCTGTAAATGTCTATTAAGTTTGCTTGTTCCAGGTCTGAGTTGAAACCCTGGATATCCTTGTTAATTTTCTGTCTTGTTGATCTGTCTAATATTGATGATGGAGTGTTAAAGTCTCCCACTATTAATGTGTAGGAGTCTAAGTCTCTTTGTAAATCATTAAGAACTTGCCTTATGTATCTGGGTGCTCCTGTATTGGGTCCATATATATTTAGGATTGTTAGCTCTTCTTGTTGCATTGATCCTTTTACCATTATGTAATGTCCTTTTTTGTCTCTTTTGATCTTTGTTGTTTTAAAGCCTATTTTATCAGAGATGAGAATTACAGTTCCTGCTTTTTTTTTACTCTCTATTTGGTTAGTAAATCTTCCTCTATCCTTTTATTTTGAGACTTTGTGTATCCTTGCATATGAGATAGGTCTGGATACAGCATACCAATGGGTTTTGGCTTTTTATCCAATTTTCCTATCTGTGTCTTTTGATTGGGGCATTTAGTCCATTTAAATTTAGGGTTAATATTGATATGTGTGAATTTAATACCATCATTTAATGCTAGCTGGCTGTTTTGCTCATTAGTTGATGCAGATTCTTCATTGTGTTGATGCTCTTTACCATTTGGTATGTTTTTAGAATGGCTGATACTAGTTGTTCCTTTCTATATGTAGTGCTTCTTTCAGGAGCTCTTGTAAAGCAGGCCTGGTGGTGATGAAATCTCTGAGTGATGAATTACTTGCTTGTTGACAAAAAATTTTATTTTTCCTTCACTTATGAAACTTAGTTTGGCTGGATATGAAATCCTGGGTTGAAAGTTCTTTTCTTTAAAGATGTTGAATATTGGCCCCCACTCTCTTCTGGTTTGTAGGGTTTCTGCTGAGAGATCTGCTGTGAGTCTGATGGGCTTCCCTTTGTGGGTAACCTGACCTTTCTCTCTGGCTGCCCTTAGCATTTTCTCCTTCATTTCAACCCTGGTGAATCTGATGATTATGTGCCTTGGGGTTGCTCTTCTTGAGGAATATCTTTGTGGTGTTCTCTGTATTTCCTGGAGTTGAATATTGGCCTGCCTTGCTAGGTTGGGAAAGTTTTCCTGAATAATATACTTAAGATTATTTTCCAACTTGGATTCATTCTATTCATCACATTCAGGTACACCTATCAAGTGTAGTTTAGGTCTTTTCACATAGTCCCATATTTCTTGGAGACTTTGTTCATTCCTTTTTACCCTTTTTTCTCTAATCTTGTCTTCTCATGTTATTGCATTGAGTTGGTCTTTGACCTTTGATATGCTTTCTTCTTCTTGGTCAATTTGACTGTTAAAACTTGTGCATATTCGTGAAGTTCTCATGTTGTCTTTTTCAGCTCCATCAATTCACTTATATTCCTCTCTAAATTGTCTATTCTCATTAGCATTTCATCGAATCTTTTTTCAAGGTTTTTAGTTTCTTTGCATTGGGTTAGAATATGTTCTTTTAGCTCATAGAAGTTTCTTGTTATCTACCTTCTGAATCCTGATTCTGTCAATTCGTCACACTCATTCTCCATCAGGCCTTGTTTCCCTTGCTGGTGAGGAATTGTGATCCCTTGTAGAAGGAGAGGCATTCTGATTTCGGATATTTTCGGCCTTTTTGCACTGGTTGCTTTCCATCTTTGTGAATTTATCCACCTGTCATCTTTATAGTTGCTGACTTTCAAATTGGGTCTCTGAGTGGACGTCCAGTTTGTTGGTGATGAAGTCATTTCTGTTTCTTAGTTTGCCTTTGGCAGATGCTCCTCCCCAACAGAGCTGGACCTTCCCAGGTTCAGCTGTGTTTGCTGTGAAACTCTCAACTTACAGCATTTTCAATTGCTGTTTTGTTGTGGGGGTGGGACCAGCTGAACCTGATCACCTGGCTTTCTGACTCAGAGCCTTTTTTTTTTAAAGGCACTGGGATCTATGTAATTTCCCGTGCAGTGACCCACTGCACCAGCTGAAACAGCAGTGCTGAGATTTGTGGCACTTTTAGCCTGGGAATCCTCTGGCCTGGCTCCCTGTTTCAATCCCCTCTTCAATCAGCTAAATGGGCGACTCTGCCTTCCCAGAACTCCAAACACCAACCAAAAGGGCATGGAATAATGCCAGCAAAACAGCCACGCCAGCCAAAAGATTCATGCTGGTGACACATGGGGCTCCTCTGTCTGGGAATCTCCTGGTCCGTGGGCAACAAAAATCCATCTGGAAATGTGGCATCCACTCACTCTCTCTGCTTTCACTGGGAGCTGCAATCTTGAGCTGCTCCTAGTCGGCCATCTCGGATCGCTCTCCTCTCCTTCTTTTCAAATGACTTCCCTACCTTCAGTTGCTGTCTTTTCATTTTTCCTAAATTTAAAATTAGAATCTAACTCACACATTCAGAAAACACAGAAACGAATCTAACCTATTATGTATCTGTCACTACAGTGAACACTTAGTCATTTTTACTTCAGGTCTAATTTCTTTATTTAACAAGAAATAAGGGAGGGTAGATGGAAATTAATAGTGCTTTGGAAAGCCAAAAGCCAAAATTGTTAAAATAAAAATGCCAGTGAGCCAGACTTGCCCTCACACCTCC
Organism: Leontopithecus rosalia; assembly: GCA_028533165.1. NCBI lineage: Eukaryota > Metazoa > Chordata > Mammalia > Primates > Cebidae > Leontopithecus > Leontopithecus rosalia. The sequence goes on along the minus strand of CM052648.1, from coordinate 27,517,831 downwards.
TGGGGTGCAGCCCTCCATCTGAGCCCCCTTTTCAGGGCACCCTTGACTTCTTTGTTCTGAAGGCTGTAGATGAAAGGATTCAAGGTCAGTGTGATGACCACACAGACCATGCTGGCTAGGCAGTTGTAGCAGGCCGAGTAGGCAGACGATGGCCGGAAATACACAGAGAGAACAGAGCCAAAGAAAAGCGCCAATGCCACCAGGTGGGCCTCGTAGGTGGAGAAGGCATGGAGCCAACCCCTAGTGGAGCACACGCCAAGCACTGCAACCAGGACGTGCACATATGAGAAGGTCACAAGGAACAGCGGGGCCACCACCATGGCCAGACCCTCGGAAAAGATGGCCATCTCTGTGGCAGAGGTGTCCGAGATCACCAACCTCAGCATCACCATCATGTCACAGAAGAAGTGGTGCACGGGGGCAGCGCAGGGGTAGGAGAGCATGGAGAGGAGCAGCATGTGCAGCAGCGAATGCAGGTGTGCCACAGCCCAGGACGCATGCACCAGCGTGGTGTAGCATTGTGGCATCATCAGTGTGACATAGCAGAGGGGTTGACACACTGCTGCTGCGCGGTCATAAGACATGGCCACCAGGATGTAGCTTTCAGTGATGCCCAGAGCCATGAAGAAGTACATCTGGGCAAAGCACACCTGAAAGGACACAGCCTGGCCCGGATGGAGCAGGATGGCCAGCAGCCTGGGGACTGTGACAGGGGCAAAGCCAAAGTCCACGAGGCTCAGGTGACCCAAGAAGTAATACATGGGGGCCTGGAGGGCCCTGCCAGACCTCACCAGCACCACCATGCTCAGGCTGCCCAGGGCGTTGAGCAGGTAGACACCAAGGAAGGGCAGGAACAGCAGCAGGTGGGTGTCTGTTCCATCCACCAGGCCGAGGAGGAGGAACACTGGGGCAGAGGTCGGGTTGGTCAGTACCATGGAGTGTACCGACAGGTGGGAATGCTGAGGGGAGAGAGGAGGCAGCTGGCCAAAATTCTGGAACTCTGGGTAGACTTCCTGCATGTTGTGGTTCCACATATATATTTTAATATGTATGTTTGTAGATTTTGATAGATAAATTTCTTCTTGCCAAAATGGATTGAAAAATCATGTTGCTCATCTAATAATCGTAATTTTATGAAGAAACTGAATCTCAGAAGAGTAATCTAGCATAGCGGGTAACTCTCAAGCTTTGGTGTAGGTCAGACCTGCTTTGAATCCTGGCTGTACCACACAGGTATTGCAACCTCTCTGAGCCTCAGTTTCTTCTTTAATGAGGAAAATATTAGTAACTACCCCAGAATTGGTTGTGTTACAAGTAAAATGCTTGGTGCTGCAAAGTGGAACTAACATTTAGGCAAAAGTTTTCTCAGCAAGGCAATTTACTTCGATAGAAGGGCATCTCCTGCATGCAAGGGAGAACACCTAGAACAAAGGAGAACACCAGTTTTAAACTTATCGCAGACCCTGTTCCTGTATCTTCCCCTGTGGGCTGGGTTCAGACTGCACAATCTAGGCAAATTCTGATTCGCCACTGTTGACATCATGGGGGGGTAAGGGTAGGCTTTTGAGTGATGGGAAATGCTTGGGCGTGTTTAGGCACAGCAGAGATGAAGGCTGAGAGATGAATGGGTAATATTACTTCTTAGAATAGAAAGAAGAACTAGAAACTGAAATCTTTTGAAGAGGAACTATTTGTTCTTGACAGTTGTGAGATACAGTGAATAAGTTTAAAATACTTAGCACAGTGCCTGGAATATTATAAGCACTCAAAACTCCTCTACCTACCTATGTATCTAGGTATCTTCTATCAATCTCTACTATCTATCTATCATCTATCCATCTATTTTCTTCCATCTATCTATCATCTATCTACTTAATCATCATTTTTTGTTTAAACAAATAGAAGCAGAATTCAGACCCAGTCTAAATTTCTTCATAAAGCACCTTACTGCATTTTCCATTTATTTGTTGACTGCACATTATGTGCTTGTTCAGGAATTGACAAGCTTTTTTTGATAAGAATCATATAGTTAATATTTTATGCTTGTGATCCATATGGTCCTTGTTGCAGCAGCTCAGCTCTGAAGTTGTGCTAAAGCAGCCATTAAGAAAAAGTAAGTGAATGGCCACAGCTCTGTTCCAATAAAACTTTATTTACAAAACAGGTGGTAGACTGGATTTGGGCATTTTTTTTCTACAGTATCTACCCCTGTACTAGATACTGTAGAACACAGGAAGGTGAATGAGTCTAGGCTTCTGCCTCTAAATAGTTTGACCTTCAGTAGCTTATAGCATGTTTAGTACTGTATTAATTTTATGAACCAAGTGGGAGTAAATTTTTTTTTAGAGAAATTTGGAAAGAATTCAAAGAAGAGGTGAGACGAGACTTTAACTGGGTCTTGGAGAATGAATCAGGTTCACCAAGGAGGGCATTCCAAACTGAATGAAGACATTGTGTGGGACCATTGGCAGAGAAGGCATGGAGTGAAGAGAGTAAAACATCCACACATGACACTGGGAAGGGCTTGTCCTTGATCTGTCCTCAGTGCACAAAATCAGCTGGATAAAACACTTCTAAATTTCTCAGTTAACCAAGTGACTTCAGTTATCTCAGAAACAATGCACTCATTTTGTCGCCCATTGAATCTCTCCCTTAAAACACCACATTCTTTTCTACCATTGCTCCAAAGTTTCTAGCAGTGTTCAATTCACCTAGCACACCTACCCCTTGCCAGGAAAGCTCCAGGCTTTGGTGAAATCCTGGAGGATGGACTTAGCTACGTCTTGGCAGGGAAGCTCCTTGTGAGAAGGAGCTGCATCTCACTGTCTTGTCCAGTGATCTGTACACAATATTTATCCAATACATATTTGTTGAATGAAGCTTTTGGAAGAGCAGTGAGTGAAAACAGAGGAGAACGGAGGGTAAAAGAGAGAGGAGATGGACAAACTGCAGGGACAACTCCTGTCAACTTCCCAGGGCAAGCCCCAGATATACACAATTTGTTTACATTTTTCTGCTTCTCTATCACTGTCCCCAGTAGCTGTCCCAAGAAAATCATCTGCTATTCTCCTTGCAACCCCACCCCTTGCCCCAATGTGGAATAGTAGCATCAGAGAGCCAAGACCTTGGCACCCTTCCAGTCCATTTTCTTCAGGTGCAGGATTCTTCTCAACTGATTCCTAACCCTCACTTCCTGACCTCTTCTTAGGGAGCTTGTGTGATGCAGCTTTAGAGCCACCTGTGTATTAATCCTGATTGGCTGTGGAAACGTGGACCCACTTCATTTCCTCTTCACTCTCCTCATCAATAATGCGGATATTGAGTCCTCTCTTACATGGTTGATGTCAGGATCAAAGAGGTAATGCATGTACAGGCGTGTAGCAGAGAATGGATGCTAATAGATGTTAGTTCCTTCTTCCTCAACGTCTGATGGTTTCTCTCTGTTCCCTGATGGGCTCTTGAGATAGGCCAGTCCAGTGCTGGAGGACTGTAGCTGTTTTAAGTGTTTTTCTTAATTTCAGCTGAAGTCTGCTTTCCTGTAACTTCTGCAAATCATTCCAATTTTGGTCTCAGAGCCACACATGCCAAGCCTGCTTCCTCTGCAGCTTTTCACATAGTGGTCAAAGGGATCTATTCTATTCTTTTCTTCAACCCAAACACCCCTGCACCCCTGGTACCTTAGAGCTTTTCCTGTAGAGCCATATCTTTAGGTCCTTTTCCATCCTGGTCACTCTCTGCTTTCTCCATGTTCGCAGGAGTTGGACACAATGCTTAGCCATGGAATGGCTCAGCTGTACAATTCATGCCATTATTGAGTGCCTGCTCTGAGTCAGGGATTGACTCCGGGTTGGGCTCTAGGGCTCTAGAGAAAGATCAGTCATTGTCCTTGACCTCCAGCTGGGCACAGCAGCCTACACTAACTGCACAAACGAAGTGGGGGTGGTTTCCTCCACTAGACAATTTGGAGAAGATTCCAAAGAATAAGTGGAAATAGCACTGGGTTTGGAATAATGAGTAGGAGATCACCAGATATACAGATGCTTGGTAATGGAAAGGGCATTTCAGGCAGGGGAAAGAGAATATGAAGGTATAGGAAGATGTTTAGTAGGTTGGTTGAGCTAAAATATGGCCTCTTCCTCCCTAATACTGTAAGGCAGATGGATGTGGGGTCAGGGAGGAAAACAGGACACAAGGGAAAGAAGATAGCAGAGAAATGCTGGGTTCTTTCACCTGAAAGGCAGCATGCCAGAACTCAGCACCATCTGCAGAGACTGTTGGCTGGCCTCCCTTGCAGCGAGGTAGCCAGTCTTGAAGGCAAATGCACTGTCACCCATCTCAGCCCAGAGACGTCAGTGGGTTTCCTGTGAGCTGAGATGAAAGCCAGATATAGCAAGAAAGCCATAGCTATAATACATCTGGGAATTCCTGAGCCATGCTTTTTCCCACTCGACTTTACCTTCCTGCCGGTTTCCCTCTTGCCTATTGGATGCAGGGCTGAGCTGTTTGCACTCATGCAGACATCTCATTGCCTGTTAGATACAGTGCCAGTGGCTCAGCTACGGATCCAAAGCTTTCAGCATGGCCCCCGCTTCCCCAGTCTTATCTCCAGTGCCTCTTGCTTACACCTTCCTCACATGCCTTCCCCATACACTCCTCCCCACCTGAAATACGCTGCCTATCCTGTCCCAATACCCAGCCCAGCTCCCCTTCCTCCAAAAATGCTACCTCCTTTCTTGACTCCCCAGCCCACATCAGCACCTCGTTCCAGTTTCTTGTACCTCTCATTGGAAACTTGGCCCTCATTTTCTGGTACAAAGTGAAAATTTCTCTTTTTGCTTTTGCTTTTTTCTGTGATGCTTATCTTCCCTGCTAGATGATGAGCCTTCTGAAGACAAATATTTGTCTTTCCTTGTCTGACCTTAGTCTTGGCACACGGTTTTGTCCTAACTTTCCTTGCAACGTCAGGGAAGGCTCCACAGAAGGGGTGGCATTTCAGCAGGGCAGGCTCAAAGGACAAGGCATTCAGTGGACAGATAGGCGTGGGAGAGAATTCTAGAAAGAATTCCTTTCAACATACAAAGAAAATACAAGAGACAGGAAGCATCTTAACCTCTTTCAGCTTCATAGGTTTTTTTTCCCTCCAAAGTAGGATAAGAATACCATCCTCACAGTTTGCTTATAAATGCTTTGCAAATAGTAGGTGCTTCATAAATGTCAGTTTCCTTCCCTATCTCCTGACGACTTCGGGCAATGGAAAGATGTGTTGGTTGAATTTGTATTGGCTCCTACTGAAACACTTGGCACAGGGCTGGGCTCCCTGGATGCTGAGCTGCTGTTGTGGACACAGAGCCCTTTCCTGAGGCCCAGGTAAGGCAGGTATCTGCTTTGAATTGGGCAGGAATCTTTGATTATTTAAGGTCACAAAATGAGGCAGGGATGCTTAGCTTCCAGAACAATAACAACAAAAAAACCTGTTTCAGGCAGCTCACTGCCTAAAACTCTGTACTGAAAGGGTCATTTTTAGAGCACACATTCAGATGCCCCAAGACACGGAAGTGCACAGGGATACATGCTTGCACACAGACACACACAGATATATCCCAACATGTCCAAACACACAGACATGCCAGAGACACATGCACAGACACACACAGATGTATCCCAATATGTCTAAACACACAGGAATACCAGACACACACCCACAGACATACATGGATGTTTCACAATATTTCCAAACACACAGACATGCCAGAGAGACACACAGACACACACGGATGTTTCCTGATATGTCCAGACACACAGACATGCCAGAGACACAGGCACAGAGACATACGATGTATTCTGATATGTCCAGATACACAGACATGCCAGAGACACACGCACAGACACACACGGATGTTTCCCGATATGTCCAAACACACAGACATGCCAGAGACACAGGCACAGACACACATGGATGTATCCCAATATGTCCAGACACACAGACATGCCAGAGACACAGGCACAGACACACATGGATGTTTCCCGATATGTACAGACACACAGACATGCCAGAGACACATGCACAGACACACATAGATGTATCCCAATATGTCCAGACACACAGACATGTCAGAGACACACACAGATGTATCCCATTATGTCCACACACACAGACATGCCAGAGACACACACACAGACACCAGGACAGGAATACATGAATGTGGGCACACAGACACGCAGTCCCTTATACACAGACATAGACACCTACACAGGTCCATGCACTAGAGAAAAACGTAAGTGATACGTGCCACATACACACGCAGCACCCAACAAAGATGCCCTGCCCCCAAACAAATACCAGAGACCTAGAAACCTCGATAGATGCTCCCTGACACACTGAGGCACACACATGAGTCTACATGCAAACGTCCACCTGCTGCTTCCCTCCTCCCTCTCACTGTCTCTTGTCTCAAGTCTGTCTACCTCAACAGAGTGGGGAGTGGGCAGTGGTAAACAGGGTAACCATCACTGGCCCCCACACTCTCAGGCCTGGACATTCTATCCAATTCCTTAAATCCAGTCTCTTCCTGGCCAGCCCAGATTCTTCTCTTGATAGTGTGCCCAGTAACTTTCTTTTCAACCATAGTCTTCATCCTGAATGAGCCCTTTCTACTCCAAGGACCTCTTCTCCTCCTCTGCTTCCTTCTGCCAAGCTCTTACTCATTTGTCCTCAGTAATTTATTCAGAAATCTTAACTGTTGTATCTACTCTGTGCCAGGCAGGTACTTGAGCACTGGTGTGGGAGGCATTCAGAGATGAGTCACACAAAGTGAAAGAGCTCACCATTCTACCTTGGTATCAGGCAACTGGCTGTGCTTCCTAGATGTCATTCCACCCAACACCTATGTCATAGACAAGGAAAGCAGCACTTGGAGAACCATGTCAGCAGTTGCTCAGTGATCCGGGGATGAGCCAGGGTCCAGATCCTGGGCTCTGAATCTCACCTGTGGTTCATCCACTTCCCCGTGCTGCCTGCCACACTTTGGCAGGTCCTTCTCGTGTGTTGCTCTCCCTCAGACACTTGCTTTACTTGCCATCCCTTTCTGCATGATTCATTGGCTTCCAGACAACTCACCTGCAAGCATGAATGAGTTCTGCCCTCCATAGCTTACATGCAGAGGCTGAGCTGCTCCAGACAGAGAGGGAGTTGCAACAGGCGTGCCCCAGAGAGGAAGATTGGCTTCAGCAGCCAAAGGCAGGAGGAGTGGCCTGAAGGCTGGGAGGAGAGGGGCCACCCAATAATTGATTAGCCTGGAAATTCCATGGAGAGCTGTGGTGGCCTCTGAAATTGCCTTGAGGACCCTTCGGTCCTCAGCCAGAACAGCTTACCCTCCCCTCCCATGCTGGAAAACCGGGTAGGAGAGGGAGCATGAGGTTTCTGGGAACACAGAACTAAGACAGATGCCTCTCAGTGTGGTGACTGGTCTACTGTGCTCAAAGGATGATGCTTTTACTTCCCTGCCTGCTTCTAAGCAGGATGGCACCTGAGGGATGGGCCAGGTGACCCTGGCCTCTTCCCCCCAGGTTTTTCCACCCTCAGCTACAACCATCACCCCTAAAGTTGTGACCTCACCATGTGATTCCTCTGCTCAGCGAAGAGCTCTTCTTAATTCCACGGTGAGCAGTGAAGTGGAGCTGGTGGTGCCTTTCCCTGAGCTCCAGGCCTGCCTTGGCCCCTGAGGTCCCACCTCACCCAGAAGCTGGGGGAGGAGAGGAAGGACTGGAATTGGCAGCAGATTTGCTCCAGGAGAGTAGGCTCGGGGATCCTGGCAGCTGAGCTCACCCCCATGTGGAACTGCTCTTGATGGACTCCAGGGTTGACGCTCTCTGTCACTCCATTGCTCAGGTTGGAGTTCCAGGTATCTCAGTCTTGTCCAGCAGCTGCCAGAGCAAAATGACTTCTGCTCCTATTTCTGAAGCCTTTTGACTGTCCTGTCCTCATTGGCCTGAGCAAAGCATCCCTCCTGGATCTGGAGGGGCCAAGCTAATTTCCCGGTCTGGACCAGTTTCTCCTGAGGAGAGTTGTTCTCTCATCTTTCCTTTCCCCACCTGGGCAAGCCTTTTAGTTCTTGTGGAACTGATAGTCACATCCCATGGAATGAACTTCTCCAGCTTGACTATTCATTCACTTGACAACATTTATTCAGTGTCCATGGGGTCCCAGCCCTGTTGATCTTTGAGGAGTGTCAGAGAAGTCTTGGAATGAGTGAGATGTTGAAGTCCCCACTAGCATTTGACCCTAGGTGAGGCATTTCTCCCCTGTGAGTCTCAGTTCTTCTCCCTGGTAGATTGAGAGGGGTAAACTAGTGATCCTTTCATGTTTGAGGGTGTAAAGTTTTGAGGATGCACCTTTCATAATTAACAGGTTGGGGAGAGAAGACTTGGGCACAGTGAGTTTCAGTGCTCAGCAGTACATGCCCTAGGAGCTGAAAGGAAACCGCACTTGTGGCTTGACTGTTCAGGGAGAGCAATGAAAAGTTCTGTGGAGACCAGTATTCTAAGTGAAGTAACTCCGACATGGAAAACCAAACATTGTATGCTCTCACTCACAAGTGGGAGCTAAGCTGTGAAGATGCAAAGGCAGGAGAAAGATGCGATGGGCTTTGGGGATTTGGGGGAAAGAGTGGGAGGGGAGTGAGGGATAAAAGACTACAAATTGGGTACAGTGTATACTGCTTGGGTAATGAGTGCACCACAGCCTCAGAACCTAAAGAACTATTCATGTGATGAAGGCTCCCCTGTTCCCCAAAAACCTATGGAACTAAAAAATAAAAATAAATAAAATCTTGAAGCACCATGGGGGAAAAAAGTCTCCAGGGAAATAGAAACCTTATAGAAAAGATAATCACAACTTCTGAAAATGAAAGACACACCTAAAGAAATGCAAAATACACTTAACACAATCTGACAAAGGCAATGAATGAAAGAAGAAAAATGAACAAAACCTCCAATAAATTCGGGATTATGTTAAATAACCAAACATAAGAATAATTGGTGTTCTGGAGGAATAAGTGAAATCTAAACGTTTGGAAAACCTTTTTTATTGCATTTTAGGTTTTGGGGTACATGTGCAGAACATGCAAGATAATTGCATAGGTACACACGTGACAGTGTGATTTGCTGCCTTCCTCCCCTTCACCTATATCTGGCATTTCTCCCCATGCTCTCTCTCCCCAACTCCCCTATTGTCCCTCCCCTATTCCCCCCAACCAACCCCAGTATATATTGCTCCCCTCTTTGTGTCCATGTGTTCTCATTGTTCAACACCCGCCTATGAGTGAGAATATGCGATATTTCATTTTCTGTTCTTGTGTCCCCCCACTGTCCCTCCCCTATTCCCCCCAACCAACCCCAGTATATATTGCTCCCCTCTTTGTGTCCATGTCTTCTCATTTTTCAACACCCGCCTATGAGTGAGAATATGCGATATTTCATTTTCTGTTCTTGTGTCAGTTTGCTGAGAATGATGGTCCCCAGGTTCATCCATTTCCCTACAAAGGACACGAACTCATCGTTTTTTATTGCTGCATAATATTTCATGGTGTATATGTGCCACATTTTCCCAGTCCAGTCTATCACTGATGGGCATTTGGGTTGGTTCCAGGTCTTTGCTATTGTAAACAGTGCTGCAATTAACATTCGTGTGCATGTGTCCTTATAGTAGAACGATGTATAATCCTTTGGGTATATACCCAGTAATGGGATTGCTGGGTCAAATGGAATTTCAGTTTCTAGGTCCTTGAGGAATCGCCACACTGTCTTCCACAATGGTTGAACTAATTTACACTCCCACCAGCAGTGTAAAAGTGTTCCTGTTCTTCCACATCCTCTCCAGCATGTGTTGTCTCCAAATTTTTTAATGAACGCCATTCTAACTGGCGTGAGATGGTATCTCAATGTAGTTTTGATTTGCATCTCTCTAATGACCAGTGATGATGAGCATTTTTTTATACATTTGTTGGCCTCATGTATGTCTTCTTTTGTAAAGTGCCTGTTCATAACCTTTGCCCACTTTTGAATGGACTTGTTTGTTTTTTTCTGGTAAATCTGTTTGAGTTCTTTGTAGATTCTGGATATCAGCCCTTTGTTAGGTGGGTGGATTGCAAATTTTTTTCCCATTCTGTTGGTGGCTGGTTCACTCTAATGAATGTTTATTCTCCTGTGCAGAAGCTGTGGAGTTTAATTAGGTCCCATTTGCCTATTTTGTCTTTCGTTGCCAATGCTTTTGGTGTTTTAGTCATTAAGTCCTTTCCTATGCCTATGTCCTAGTTGGTTTTGCCTAGATTTTCTTCTAGCGTTTTTATGGTGTTAGGTCTTACGTTTAAGTCTTTAATCCATCTGGAGTTAATTTTAGTGTACAATGTCAGGAAAGGGTCCAGTTTCTGCTTTCTGCACATGGCTAGCCAGTTTTTCCAACACCATTTATTAAACAGGGAATCCCTTACCCATTGCTTGTTTTTGTGAGGTTTCTCAAAGATCAGATGGTTGTAGATGTGTGGCATTGCCTTCAAGGCCTCTGTTCTGTTCCATTGGTCGATATCTTTGTTTTGGTACCAGTCCCATGCTGTTTTGATTACTGTAAGCTTCTAATATAGTTTGAAGTCTGGTAGTGTGATGCCTCCTGCTGTGTACTTTTTGCTTAGAATTGACTTGGCTATGCAGGCTCTCTTTTGGTTCCATATGAAGTTTAAGGTGTTTTTTTCCAGTTATGTGAAGAAGGTCATTGGTAGCTTGATGGGGACAGCATTGAAACTATAAATTACTTTGGGCAATATGGCCATTTTTACAATATTGATTCTTCCTAACCTTGAGCACTAAATATTTCTACATCTGTTTGTGTCCTCTTTTATTTCGTTGAGCAGCGGTTTGTAGTTCTCCTTGAAGAGGTTCTTTACATCCTTTGTTAGTTGTATTCCTAGGTATTTTATTCTCTTTATAGCAATTGTAAATGACAGTTTGCTCATGATTTGGCTCTCTTTAAGTCTGTTATTGGTGCATAGGAATGCTTGTGATTTCTGCACATTGATTTTGTATCCTGAGACTTTGCTGAAGTTGCTTATCAGTTTCAGCAGATTTTGAACTGAGAAAGTGGGGTCTTCTAAATATACAATCATGACATCTGCAAATAGAGATCATTTGACTTCCTCCTTTCCTAATTGAATACCCTTTATTTCTTTTTCTTTCCTGATTGCTCTGGCTAGAACTTCCAGTACTATATTGAATAGGAGTGGTGAAAGAGAGCATACTTGTCTACTGTCAGATTTCAAAAGGAATACTTCCAGTTTTTTCCCATTCAGCATGATATTGGCTGTGGGTTTTTGTCATAAATAGCTTTTATTATTTTGAGATATGTTCCATCAATACCTAGTTTATTGAGACTTTTTGGCATGAAGGGCTGTTGAATTTTGTCAAAGGCCTTCTCTGCATCTATTGAGATAGTCAGGTGGTTTTTGTGTTTTGTTCTGTTTATGTGGTGAATTACATTTATAGGCTTGCATATGTTGAAACAGCCTTGCATCCCTGGGATGAAGGCTACTTGATTGTGATCAATAAGCTTTTTGATGTTCTGTTGCAATTGGTTTGCCAGTATTTTATTGAAGATGTTTGCATCTGTGTTCATTATGGATATTGGCCTGAAGTTTTCTTTTTCTGTTGAGTCTCTGCTGGGTTTTGGTATCAGGGTGATGTTGGTCTCATAAAAAGATTTGGGGAGGATTCCCTCTTTTTATGTTACTTGGAATAGTTTCAGAAGGAGTGGTACCAGCCTCTCTTTGTATGTCTGGTAGAATTCGGCTGTGAAGCCATCTGGACCTGGGCTTTTCTTGGTGACTAGGCTATTAATTGCTGCCTCAACTCCAGCCCTTGTTATTGGTCTAGTTAGTTTTGACTTCTTCCTGGTTTAGGGTTGGATGCAGGTGTCCAGGAATTTTATCCATTTCTTCCATGTTTACTGGTTTATGTACATAGAGTTGTTTATAGCAATCTCTGATGGTGGTTTGTATTTCTGTGTAATCTGTGGTGATATCCCCTTTATCATTTTTATTGCATCTATTTGATTCTTCTCTCTTTTCATTTTTATTAATCTGGCCAGTGGTCTATTTTGTTGATCTTTTCAAAAAAAACCAGCTCCTGCATTTATTGATTTTTTGAAGGGTTTTTTGTGTCTCTGTCTCCTTCAGTTCTTCTCTGTTCTTAGTTATTTCTTGTCTTCTGCTAGCTTTTGAGTTTTTTGATCTTGCTCCTCTAGCTCTTTCCGTTTTGATGATAGTGGGTTGATTTTAGATCTTTCCTTGCTTCTCATGTGGGCATTTATTGCTATATATTTTCCTCTAGATACTGCTTTAAATGTGTCCCAGAGATTCCTGTATGTTGTGTCTTTGTTCTCGTTGGTTTCAAAGAACATCTTTATTTCTGCCTTTATTTCATTGTTTATCTCGTCAACATTCGAGAGCCAGTTGTTCAGTTTCCATGAAGCTGTGCACTTCTGAGTTAGTTTCTGAATTCTGAGTTCTAATTTGATTGCACTGTGGTCTGAGAGGCTGTTTATTATGATTTCCATTCTTTTGCATTTGCTCAGGAGTTATTTACTTCCAATTATGTAGTCAATTTTATAGTAGGTATGATGTGGTGCTAAGAATGTATATTCTGTGGATTTGGGGTGGAGAGTTCTGTAAATGTCTATCAGGTTTGCTTGTTCCAGGTCTGAGTTCAAGTCCTGGATATCCTTGTTAATTTTCTGTCTCGTCAATCTGTCTAATACTGACAGTGGAGTGTTAACATATCCCACTATTATTGTGTGGGAGTCTAGGTCTCTTTGTAAGTCATTAAGAACTTGCCTTATGTATCCGGGTGCTCCCATATTGGGTGCGTATATATTTAGGATCCTTAGCTCTTCTTGTTGCATTGATCCTTTTACCATTATGTCATGTCCTTCTTTGTCTCTTTTGATTTTTGCTTGTTTAAAATCTATTTTATCCGAAACTAGGATTGCAACTCCTGCTTTCTTTTGCTCTGCATTTTCTTGGTAAATCTTCCTCCATACCTTTGTTTTGAGCCTTTGTGTATCCTTGCATGTAAGATGGGTTTCCTGGATATAGCACACCAATGGGTTTTGGCTTTTTATCCAATTTGCCAGTCTGTGTCTTTTGATGGGTGCATTTAGCCCATTTACATTTAGGGTTAATATTGTTATGTGTGAATTTGATCCTACTGTTTTGATACTAGCTGGTTGTTTTGCCAGTTAGTTGATGCAGTTTCTTTGTTGTGTCGATGCTCTGTACCATTTGGTACATTTTTGGAGTGGCTGGTACTGGTTGTTCCTTTCTATGTTTAGTGCTTCTTTCAGGAGCTCTTTTAAAGCAAGCCTGGTGGTGATGATATCTCTGAGTAATTGCTTCTTCGTATTTTATTTCTCCTTTGCTTATGAAACTTAGTTTGGCTGGATATGAAATCCTAGGTTGAAAGTTCTTTTCTTTAAGGATGTTGAATATTGGGCCCCCATCTCTTCTGGCTTGCAGGGTTTCTGCTGAGAGATTCCCTGTGAGTCTGATGGGCTTCCCTTTTTGGGTGACCTGACCTTTCTCTCTGGGTGCCCTTAGCATTTTCTCCTTCATTTCAACCCTGGTAAATCTGACAATTATATGCTTTGGAGTTGCTCTTCCTAAGGAATATCTTTGTGGTGTTCTCTGTATTTCCTGGACTTGACTATTGGCCTGCCTTGCTAGATTGGGGAAGTTTTCCTGGATAGTATCCTGAAGAGTGTTTTCCAGCTTGGATTCATTCTCTCTGTAACATTCAGGTCCACCTATCAAATGTAGATTAGGTCTTTGCACATAATCCCATATTTCTTGGAGTCTTTGTTTGTTTATTTTTACTCTTTTTTCTCTAATCTTGTATTCTCATTTTATTTCATTGAGTTGATCTTTGAACTCTGATATCCTTTCTTCTGCATGGTAAGTCAGCTATTGAAACTTGTGCATGCTTTGTGTAGTTCTTGTGTTGTGTTTTTCAACTCCATCAATTTATTTATGTTCCTCTCTAAGCTGTTTATTCTCATTAGCATTTCATCAGATCTTTTTTTAAGTTCTGAGTTTCTTTGCATTGGGCTAGAACATGTTCTTTTAGCTCAGAGAAGTTTGTTATTACCCACTTTCTGAAGTCTGTTTCTGTCAATTCATCAGACTCATTCTCCATCCAGCCTTGTTCCCTTGCTGGTGAGGAGTTGTGATCCCTTAGAGAAGGAGAGGCATCTGGTTTTGGGTGTTTTCATCCTTTTTGCACTGGTTTCTTTCCATCGTGTGGATTTATTTACCTGTGGTATCTATAGCTGGTGACTTTCAGATGGGATCTCTGAGTGGGTGTTCTTTTTGTTGATGTTGAAGTTATTTCTTTCTTTCTTTTTTTTTTAGTTTTCTTTCTAACAGTCAGGCCCCTCTGCTGTAGGACTGCTGGAGGTCCACTCCAGATCCTGCTTGCCTGGGGAGCACCTGCAGTGGCTGCACAACAGTAAGGGTTGCTGCCAGTTTCTTCTTCTGTTATCTTTGTCTGAGAAGGAATCTGCCAGATGTCAGTTTCAGCTCTCCTTTATGAGCTGACTATTTGGATATACGGAGATTGGGGAGCTGCTTGTGGAAACAGTCTGTCCTTTATAGGAGCTCAAGTGCTGAGCTCTGAGCTCCATTGTTCCACTCAGAGCTGCTGGGCAGGTACATTTAAGTCTGTTGCAGCAGAACTCATAACTGCCTTTTTTTTCCCTAGGTGCTCTGTCCCAGGAAGGTAGGTCTTTATTTATAAGTTTCTGTCATGCTGCTGCCTTTTTCCAGGGATGCCCTGCCCAGCGAGGAGGTAGCCTAGTCACAGTCTACCAGCAGAGGCATTGCTGAGCTGCCATGGGCTCTGCCCAGCTGCCATGAGAACTTCCTTGCAGTTTTGTTTATAGGGGTATAGTTAGAACAATGGCAGCACCTCTCTGTAATGGCAGACTCTCTGAGTAATGGCAGACTGCCTTGGTAATGACGGACTGCCTTGGTGATGCTGGACTACCTTGACAATGGCGGACCGCCTCGGCAATAGTGGACTACCTTGGTAGTGGTGGACTGCCTCAGTAATGGCATATGCCCCTCCTCCACCTAGTTGGACTGTCCCAGGTTCAGCTGTGCTTGCTGTAAAACTCTCAATCCAAAGTGTTTCAGATTGCTGGTCTTTGTGAGAGTGGGACTGATCGTGCCTGATCACCTGGCTTCATGCCTCAGACCCCTGTTTTTTCAGGTAAATGGGTGACTCTGTCTCCCAGACGTTCCAGTCAGCAGTTGAAATGGAGCCCAGATTTGTGTGAGATTGTGTACAGAGACCTGCTGCATTGGCTGTACTGGAGGCACTTTTCTACCTGGGAACCTTTTGGCCTGGCTCCCGATTTCAGTCCCCTTTTTTTCCGTTGAACAAGCAACTCTGTCTCCCAGGTGTTCCAGCCACCTGTTGAAAAGGCACCCAGATTTGTGTGAGATTTTGTGTGGAGACACACTGCACTGGCTGAAATAGCCACACTTGAGACTGGTGGTGCTTTTTCACCCAGGAATCTCCTGGCCTGACTCCCTATTTGAGTCCCCTTTTTATCAGTTGAATAGGCGACTCTGTCTCCCAGGTGCTCTAGTCACCAGCTAAAACGACAGCTGGACCTGTGTGAGTTTCTTGAGCAGAGAGCCACTGCGCCAGCTGAACAGCCACGCTGGAAAGCCGTGGTGCTCCTCCACCTGGGAATCTCCTGGCCTGTGGGGAAATAAAAATCTGTCTGGAAATGTGGCGACCACTCACCCTCTGTGCACTTGCTGGGGGCTGCAATCCAGAGCTACTCCTACTTGGCCATCTTGGATCCCCTCCAGATTTTCAATTAGTTATAATTGCCCATCTCTTTCTGTTGGCTACCATTAATGAATTTAGAGGTTACATTGAACAGCCCATCTTAATTTATATGAAATTCTTTTATTTAATGTTTTTCCCACTATTTATATCTATCATTAACTACACTTCTGAAGAATAGAGGAAGTTTATATAAACATAGTTCTAAAATTTTCTCAAAATATGTATGAAAATGATTTATTTCCTGACATTCACATCAGCAAAACACTTATTCTCCATTTATTCTCTCTTCAGTTTTCTTTTGTGATTTTTCCAACCAGATAACTTTTCAAGGTACAGATTAAAATGTTTATAATTTAGACAATAGGGAAAAAAATGAATCGTTATCACTAAAGAGCACTATACTGTGTGAGTTGTTCAGTTTTAGAAGTTTAACCTACATCACCTGCTGTATTTGAATGACTGATGAATGCTTGGCTGATGTCAGGGCTGGTGACGTCATTATTTTCACAGGCATGCCACAATGTCTTGAATGAAGACAGGCAGCATTGGCAAGGAGAGTTTGTAAAACTTCCACTTTGGGGGGGGCTCCACGTGTCCCAGCAGGAATAATCAGTGAGTTTGCATTTGCTGTTATGAAAGAAGTTGCATGAGTGAATTGGAGTCGAAATGTTGCAGTAATATTTTAGCACTTCTTATGTGTTGGCACCTTGTTGGCTCTTTGCCGGATCTGGCCCTGAATCCAAATTAGGAGCTATTAGGAGGTATGCATGGGCACTAAGTCAGATAAATTGGGATTGAGAGAAGCCACGGGGTATACTCTTAAACAAACTGGGAAAAAAATGAAGACAAATCTGGAATGTGTTCTCTGTCAGAATTTTTCTCCTGGGGCTTTCTTCATCTATAAAATGAAAATTCTAACATTTTCCTCATGGGACTTTTGTTATGAGTTAAATGAGATAATGTATGCAAAGTGTAGTCTCTGGCTGGTCTCTGAATGAATGGAAATATGTGGAGGAGTTGTGTAACAATAAGAAGCCATAACGACTTGGGAATAGAAAATTGTTAGAATGGAAGATGCAGACCATAAACACATTTTAAAACTTATCATAATTTAATATATGCATAAATTAAGCATCACAAGTCAGAGGTGGTGGGGCATGGAGTGAAATACTAAATACATAGTGTTGTAGTAATTAATTATTCATTGGAAAAATCCCTCTTGGATACATATATAATAAAACCTACAGGCTAGATTAATATTCTAGGCACACAAGCAAAGAAAGAAGGCACAAAGAAAAAATATCAACAGATTTGACTTCATAAACATTTTTAAAAACTTATGGGAAAGTTAAGTTAGAAGGCAAAAAAACTTGGAGAGAGATTTGCAGCAAATATAAAAAGGTTAATATTTTTACCATGTAAAGGTATAATAGAAATGCATGTGAAACCACTGAATCTTGGTGGATAAATAAGTCAAGAACATAAAGACAATTTATAAGGAGACAAATGAAAGCATGTTTAACAGATAAGAGAAAATAGCTTTACTCATAAGCTGAAAAAGCAGCTATCTTTTCCCTCTCAAATTAGCAATGAATAAAACTAGTCAATACTTGTGATGATGCAGTGAAATTGACACAAGTCATTTCTAAATGGAGACAAACTGTCACCTTCCCGTTAGTAGAGAGTTTAGCAATATGTGTGAGTCCTAAAATGTTTATCTCATACTAAAGTACTCACTTCACAATGGTTAAAAAAGTATTACATATTTAGAAACAAACTTATTTAAAAGGCAGAAACTCTAATTTTTAAAAGGCTATGACACTCTTCTCTAGAAAGTCTCTGTAAGGAAAGATCTAATATTGCCTCTATATGGAAGATCTAATATTGTAAGGCTTTTAGTTCTTCTGAAATCAATCTATAAATTTAACCCAGTTTGGATTAAAATCCCAATGGTAGAAAATCTCAATCAGCAAAAATAATTCTTTAGTAAACCTGGAAGAGAAAACTTGAGAGCAGTTGAAAATATTTGGGAAGAAAGTGAACAATGAGGGAAATTTCCAGAATGAGATGTGAATATGCATTGTAAATCTACAGTGATGAATTATTATTCAGCCATATAGAAAAATGAAATTCTGTCATTTGCAGTAACATGGACCTAACTGGGAGTTATCATGTTAGGTGAAATTAGCCAAGCAAAGAAAGACAAATGTTGCATGTTTTCACTCATACATGGAAGCAAATAATAGTTCCCTTCATGATGATAGTGTAACAGTGGTTACCAGAGGCCAGGCAGGGTAAATGGAAGGCAGGGGATGAAGAGAAAACAAAATAATATAAATGTTACTACTGATTGTACTCTGAAAAATAGTAAAGATGGTACTTCTGCTTCTGGATCTTTGAGGAATTGGCCACACTGTCATCCACAGTGGTTGAACTAGTTTACACTCCCACTAACAGTGTAAAAGCATTCCTTTGTTCTCTGCAACCTCGCCAGCATCTGTTGTTTCTTGTATTTTTAGTAATCGCCATTCTGACTGGTGTGAGATGATATCTTATCGTGGTTTTGATTTACATTTCTCTAATGATCAGTAACGTTGAGCTTTTTTACATATGTGTGTTGGCCACATGAATGTTTTCTTTTCAGAAGTGTCTGTTTGCGTCTTTTGCCTAGCTTTTAATGGGGTTTTTTTTCTTGTAAATATGTTTAAGTTCCTTGTAGACTCTGATATTAGACCTTTGTCAGATGTATAGACTGCAAATTTTTTCTCCCATTCTGTAGGCTGTCTGTTCACTCTGATGATAGTTTACTTTGCTATGCAGAAGCTCTTTAGTTTAATTGCATCCCATTTGTCAATTTTTGTTGTTGTTGCAATTGCTTTTGGCATTTTTGTCACAAAATCTTTGCCTATGCCTATGCCCTGTATGGTATTGCCTAGATTTCTTCTAGGGTTTTTATAATTTTAGGTTGTACATTTGACCCAGCAATCCCATTACTGGGTATATACCCAAAGGAATATAAATCATTCTGTTATAAGGATACAGCACACATATGTTTCTTGCAGCACTATTCACAATAGCAAAGATGTGAAATCAACCCAAATGCCCATCAGTGATAGTCTGGCTAAGGAAAATGTGGTACATATACACCATGATACACTATGAAAGCCATAAAAAGGAATGAGATCATGTTCTTTGCAGGGACATGGATGAATCTGAAAGCCATTATCCTCAGCAAACTAACACAAGCGTGGAAAACCAAATGCCACATGTTCTTACTTATAAGAGGGAGATAAACTATTAGAGCACATGGGCACATGGGGGAAACAACACACACCAGAGCCTTCAGGGGAAGATGGGAAGGAAGAGCATCAGGAAGAACAGTTAATGGATGCTGGGCTTAATACCTAGCTGATGGGTTGATCTGTGCAGCAAACCACGATGGCACACGTCTAACTATGTAATAAACCTACACTTCCTGCACATGTACCCCAGAACTTAAAAGTTCAAGAGAAAAAAATTAGTAAAGATGGTAAATTTTACATGCATATATTACTTCAATTTTTATACTTGATCTTAACCAAAAGGCCAAGATGTTTTACCTCAACTTTTAAAAAGAGGCTTGATTAGAAAAATAAAATAAAGTTACAGTTATTGAAACATTGTGCTACTAACACAGACTGATGTAACAGAATATAAGGTTCAGAAGAAGATACAAGTATATATATTTCAAATTTTTTTTGAGGCAGCATCTCTATCACATCAAAATGTTCTGTACATCAAAAACATCATTAGCATAAATAAGACAAATTTCAAATGTATACATATAATTTGATTACAGAAGATACTTCAAACCATTTGGAACTGGCTGGGTGGGGGAGCTCACTCCTATAATCCAGCACTTCGGGAGGCCAGGATGGGTGTATCGCCTGTGGTCACAAGTTTGAAACCAGCCTGGCCAACATGGCAAAACCCGATCTCTACTAAAAATGCAAAAATTAGCCAGGTGTGGTGGCAGGTGCCTATAATCCTAGCTACTTGGAGGCTGAAGCAGGAGAATCACTTGAACTTGGGACACAGATGTTGCAGTGAGCCGAGATTGCACCACTGCACTCCAGCCTGGGTGACAGAGTGAGACCCTGTCTAAAAAAAATAAAAAATTTGGACACAAGCTGTAGAGTTAAAATAAAGTTGTATCCCTTTATCAGAACATGTACTAAGATGAGTTTTAAATATAAAAGTATAAAAACAT
>CM052648.1:27451870-27497582 GCA_028533165.1 Leontopithecus rosalia | reverse complement strand
CGCCATTGCACTCCAGCCTGGGTAACAAGAGCGAAACTCCCTCTCAAAATAAATAAATAAATAAATAAAAGTATAAAAACATAAGATATAAAAAATTCATAGAAACTGTAAAAAAAAATAGATGACTATATAAACTTGAGATGGGGAAATAGTTTCAAGCATAAGAGCAAAGACATAAAGTAAAATGTTTACAGGCTTGACTACATAAAGTATATACATCAAAAACATAATTAGCATAAATAAGACAAATTTAATGAGAAAAATATTTGCAGCATCTGTGACAAATACTTAATGTGTGCATTAACATAAAAAGAAAATCTCAACCTCACAAAAATAGTGCAAGCTAAAACAACAATATGAAATAGAGATTCACTGATCACATTGGAAGGGTGTTTAAAAATGGCAATACTTAGGGTTGGTTAGGATTAGGAAAGTGGACCTCTCGCACTGAATTGGTGGTACAATCTGTCTGGCTGACAGCTTGTCAATATTAATAAAAGTGTTGAAAATATACACATACATATGGTCCATTTAGAAAAAGAGCTGTGTGAAGAATACATCAAATTATCGTTCTTTTTTTTTTTTTTTTTTTTTTTGAGACGGAGTTTCCCTCTTGTTACTCAGACTGGCCTGCAATGGTGCGACCTCTGCTCACCGCAACCTCTGCCTCCTGGGTTCAGGCAATTCTCCTGCCTCAGCCTCCTGAGTAGCTGGGATTACAGGCACGTGCCACTGTGCCCATCTAATTTTTGTATTTTTAGTGGAGACGGGGTTTCACCTTATTGACCATGATGGTCTCGATCTCTTGACCTCGTGATCCACCCGCCTCGGCCTCCGAAAGTGCTGGGATTACAGGCGTGAGCCACCGCGCCCGGCCCCAAATTATGCTTAATAGTGAGAAGCTGGAAACAGCCAAATGGGTGAAGATAGAGGGTTGATAATGCAGTTATCAAATGATGTGTCCATTGCAAACAATGAAGGAGATATATTTATTCATCTGGAACTAAAAGATAAGCAGGCTATGTTGGGGAGGAAGAAGAGTGGAATTAACAAGAAGGTTCGGCCGGGCGCGGTGGCTCAAGCCTGTAATCCCAGCACTTTGGGAGGCTGAGGCGGGTGGATCACGAGGTCAAGAGATCGAGACCATCCTGGTCAACATGGTGAAACCCCGTCTCTACTCAAAATACAAAAAATTAGCTGGGCATGGTGGTGTGTGCCTGTAGTCCCAGCTACTGGGGAGGCTGAGGCAGGAGAATTGCCTGAACCCAGGAGGCGGAGGTTGCGGTGAGCTGAGATCGCGCCATTGCACTCCAGCCTGGGTAACAAGAGCGAAACTCCGTCTCAAAACAAAACAAACAAAAAAACCAAGAAGGTTCTGGGTGTGAAGGAGGGCAGAGGAATGCAGTCTCGATAAGCAGACAACAAGCAAACAAAGGGGAGGCCATCATTGGCAGGGACGCTGACTCAGGCCCAGGCATTCTCGTTTTGAGCTCGTCTTCCCGCTGGTAACAACTTGGTTGATGAGTCTTGCTAACCAAAGTACTGAACTCCCCCAGCACTAATTGGCCTCCTCCACTCTCTAAGGTCCCAGTTTCTTCCAGTCTAAGGACCAAAAAGAAAGTAAGTTTCTTTCTGTGCATCCCTTCCCTCTGGCCTTATTAGCGGAGACACGGAAGACAATCAAATCTTCAGCCTTCCCTCAGCGCCTCAGCTGCATTATCCGGAACTCTCATTTGGGAGCTAATTAGGGATGCTGTTTGTGGAACTTGTAAGCACTTAACTCCGCAGTCCTAGCCCTGGCTGCCTCCAGGGGAACCTTTCTTTTTCTTTCTTTTTTTTGTGGGGGAAGGAAGTTTTGCTCTTATTACCCAGACTGGAGTGCAATGGCCCGATCTCGGCTCACCACAACTTCCGCCTCCTGGGTTCGGGCAATTCTCCTGCCTCAGCCTCCTGAGTAGCTGGGACTACAGGCACGCGCCACTATGCCCAGCTAATTTTTTGTATTTTTAGTAGAGACGGGGTTTCACCATGTTGACCAGGATGGTCTCGATCTCTTGACCTCGTGATCCACCCGCCTCGGCCTCCCAAAGTGCTGGGATTACAGGCTTGAGCCACCGCGCCCGGCCTCTCTGTGGGAACCTTTCTATGACAACTTGCTGGATGCTGTCCCCCTAGGCCTCATTGAACTGGGGAAGTTGGCAGAGAGGCTGCTTATCTAACACGCCTAAATATACTGAAGTGGTGTGGAGCCCAAGAATTCTAGGACAGCTTAGAACCCCTGCCCCCATCAGCCTATCCCTGTCTCTACTGTCTCTGGTCTCCCAGAACCTCCCAGGATCCCTGAGGGTGCATGGTGAGATCTTTAGAGTCCATGGTCCACCCTGGTACTCCTATGGGGAGGATTTTAGTTCAACCTTCCCACCTGGACACTTTACCCCATGTCATCCTGAGCCGATGGGTCAGGGTGCTCTTCAGAGCAGAGAGGATGGCATGGAGCGAGGAGAAGATCCTGAGGCTGAGGCACTCCTGGGGAGGGAAGAGAATGAGCCATGAGGTCTGGAGTTGGAGCCCTGCCTGGTCCAGCCTCAGCCCCCTCTGCTGACCTCTCCCCTCCTGTATGAAGCTGAGGCCCAAGGAGCCACAGGAGGGAACCCCTCAGGCCCATTCAGGGACATACAGAGGAGGATTTTAGTGCAACCCATAGAGAAGCCCAGGTAGGAAGCAAGCAGCCACCCTAGGGCCATATGAGTTAGGTCAATGAACCACTGCCAGAAAGGGCCAAGGGGATCTGCAGGGCTCAGACCGCAGAGGCCAACCTGGAGAGCAGAGAAGAGCCAGTCCCCATGTGTCCAGAGAGGGAATTGCCAGACACTCCTCTGGCTTACCCTGACCATGTTAATCCAGTGTTCCACCACCCTGGCCCTGGCCCTCAGGCTGTGTTCCCTGAGGCAGGAGCTGATGACACAGCCGGTTGCACTGTGAACCTGGGTGGTGGTGGCACAGACAGATGATGCCTTGTGATCCTCAGCCTTTCTGTTCTGCTAGGCCCAGATGGAGCTCAGGCATTCTTAGGGCACCACCTTCTTGAGGAAGCTCCTGAGGGGTATAGCGTCACGGACACAGGACAGTCCAACTCAAGAGTCCACAGTCACAACATCAAGTGTTGGCCAGGAGCGGTGGCTCAGGCCTGTAATCCCAGCACTTTGGGAGGCCGAGGCAGGTGGATCACGAGGTCAAGAGATCGAGACCATCCTGGTCAACATGGTGAAACCCCGTCTCTACTAAATATACAAAAAATTAGCTGGGCATGGTGGTGCGTGCCTGTAATCCCAGCTACTCAGCAGGCTGAGTCAGGAGAATTGCCTGAACCCAGGAGGCAGAGGTTGTGGTGAGCCGAGATCACGCCATTGCACTCCAGCCTGGGTAACAAGAGTGAAACTCCCTCTCAAAAAAAAAAATCAAGTGTTTTAACAGAGTAAGGACCTTATCCACTGGCTATGGAAATGTACACTGTTACAACTGCTTTTGAAAACTGTGGGCATCATATGGTAAACGTAAACAAGCCAAATGCCCACCAGCAGACACATGCAAAAGCATTGTGACGTTTCTTTTATAGAGTGTAATGCAACAAAGATAATATACTCACTAGTTAACCACAAGCAAAAACATGGGTGAATCTCACAAATAATGTTGAGCAAAAGAAGTGAGACAAAAATGACTGTAGCAGGCTGTAGGATTCAGTTTATAGAAAACCACCAGTTACGTTAAATGTTATATTTTTGGACATGCGTGCACAGTTCGTAAAGCTTAAGAAAAGCAAGCGGTTACTGTAAGTTCTGAGTGGTGTGGTCTGTGAACATGAAACTTGCGCTCAGGGAAGAATTCCTTGCTTTTCTTGGTTGAAGTTCCATTCTGTTTCCTGTCATTAGCGGTAGCACCAAAGTGTTCACTCCCTGTCATTAGTTAAACTGCAAAGAGAATGAAATGGTTTGAGAAAGCTGATAGTTTCGGTCTAAACTGTGGAAGACATTTGATATCAATGAAACCAACAAAAGTTTATTAACTTATATTGTAAGTGTCTTCATATAGCCACTCAGGACCATTCTGACTTCAGTTCATTTCTCCTCATTTTATGTTTCTCCAAAGCATTCATTATCTAATATGAAAGAACTTCAAAAGCTGTATAGAAAGATGGAATTAAAACATAAAAATAACAAATATACATAAACTTCATTTTTCAATATAAGCTTCATCGAGGTCAAAACGCATTTGAAATTAATGATGCCAGCCACTTAATCCATCCCTATGAACTGGAAATTTAACCATGTCAATGCAGTCTTTTTAACATTCTTAAATTAGGACAAATGAATGTCTTGTGTAGATGTTTTTTCATGATTAGGAAACAAAAAGAAATCAGAAGGAGCCAGATAAGGACTGTAAGGTTGGCGCCTAATGATTTCTCATTGAAATTCTTGCAAAATTTCTCGTTTGATGACAGGAATGAGTGGGAGCATTCTCAGGAAGGAGAAGAACTCTCTGATGAAGATTTCTTGGGAGATTTTCTGTGAAACATTGGCTTTCTCAAAACACTCTTGTAATAGGCAGTTGTTATTGTTCTTTGCCTCTCTAGAAAGTTAAAAAGCAAAATGCCTTGCACATCCCAAAAAAACTGTTCTCATGACTTCCACTCTTGACTGCTCTGATTTCCTTTGATTGGCCCACTTCCACCTCTCAGTAGCTATTTCATTGATTGTATTTTTTCTTTAGGGTCATACTGGTAAAGCCAGATTTCACCTGCCAGAACAGTTCTTCAAGAAACACTTCAGGATCTTGATCCTACTTGTTTACAGTTTCCACTGAAGCTCTGGTCTTGTCTGCAGCTGATCTGGGTGCAAGGGTTTGGATGCCCATCAAAGGGAAGGTTTGTTCAACTTAAATTTTTCAATCAAAATTTTGTAATCTGAATCAGTTCAGATGTCTGTGTTGTTGGCTAGCGTTTCTGCCATTAATCTCCAGTCTTCTTCATTTAGGGCACTAATACGATAAATTTTTTTCACAAATGGATGTGCGTGGGCTTCCACTGTGGAGTTCTTCTTCAGCATGGCCTTGTTCTTACTTAAAACAAAACTCTGACTTCAGACAGTCCATTTATTCTCATTTTACTTTTTCAAAACCATTCATTACCCAAAAAAAAGAGAACTTCCATAACTTTTGGTAAAGCATCAATGATTTCATTTTTCTTCCACCCAAGCATCAACAGAAATTACTGATTTCCCTGGGTCATTGCTATCATAATCTTTTTCCAAAGCATCAATAATTTTACTATTCTTCCTCTGAGGCATCAAAATAAATTATGTTTTGCTATTTTAGCAGAATTTCTGTTGCTCTGATAAGGGCTGTTTCTAAATTGATATCCTTGTAGATCTTGTTCAGATATGTTATAGCAAATTAATATGAGTTTATTTTGGTGCAGAAATGAAATCCATGCATAGCTCTTTCATAATATGCATTTTCCATGAACTTTGTGATGGAAAATATTCTATGTCAAGGATGTATTGTGCATTTTGTTGCTACTGGAAAGTGTGCTCTCTGAAAGCAAGTGAGCTCTTGTATGTGGTCTGGCACTTACATAGGTTCATCACAGGTTTATGTTGTGAAACTTGAAAGAATTATGAATAGAAAGTCAAATGATCCATTCAAAAAGACAGTGAGGGGCTGCGCACAGGGGCTCAGGCCTAGAATCCCAGCACTTTGGATTCACCTGAGGTCAGTTCAAGACCTGCCTGGTCAACATGCTGAAACACTGTTTCTACTAAAAATACAAAAATTGGCCAGGTGTGGTAGTGCATGCCTATAGTCCCAGCTACTTGAGCAGGGAGGGGATGTTGAGAAAGGAGAATTGCTTGAACCCAGGACGCAGAGGCTGCATTGGGCTGAGATCATGCCATTAATTGCACTCCAGCCTGGGTGACAGCAAAACTCTGTCCAAAAAACAAAACATAAAACAAAACAAAAAAAGAAAATGAGGGAATAAAAATGGCTAATATGCATTAAAAACTAACACTGTATTTCAGGAATGCCAATTCAGAGCACAGTGTAGCCTATTCAACAACTGTCACTCTTTGTACAACCTAGCACATAAACACATCTGTTCACTTTTTTGGGTCTTCATTTGTCTTGTAAGAGCGCCCATCTATATGTGAATTAAATATCAATGCTTTTCTTTTTTTTAATATAACTTTTCTTTGTAAGAGACAGGGTCTCATTCTGCTGCTTAGGCTGGCGTGCAGTGGCAGTATCATTGGTGGCCCTTATTGCTGGGGCCATGAGAGTGTGAGCCAGCCTCTGGGGCATCTGCTTGCTGGGTCGTAGAACCGGGGGAGCAGTGCCCTGGCTGGAAGGAATGCACATGGGAGCAGTAAGGATGCAAGCTGATGGCAGCGGCCAGCTGCTTGGCTTGCGTAGTAGTTCCCTGGCCCACGAGATGAACCCCAGCTCCTGTCCCAGAAGTACACAGTAGGTGCTCCATGAACTCTTGGGCCGGGAACATGTGGGACAGTCATGGGATGGGAAAGAACGGGAGAGTGTGTGGCTGCAGCACCGGGGACTGAACTAAGGGCTTTCGGTTCCCTGAGGTCTTGGTCCCCTCCTATGGAGTTGGGGAGATGGGAGGAACCACCTGTTGCACAGCCATCCCTACCTGGCAGGCATTTGGCGGCCCATTTAAATCCTCCTGAAAAGATTTCTGGTCAGGGCGTGGTGGCTCATGACTGTAATTCCACTTTGGGAGGACAAAGCAGGCAGATCATGAGGTCAAGAGATCAAGATCATTCTGGCTGACATGGTGAATACCCATCTCTACTAAAAATACAAAAATTAGCTGGGCGTGGTGGCACAGGCCTGTAGTCCCAGCTACTCAGGAGGCTAAGGCAGGAGAATTGATTGAACTCAGGAGGTGGAAGTTGCCACTGCACTCCAGCCTGGTGACAGAGCAAGATTTTGTCTCCAAAAAAAAAAAAAAATTCTGGAAGGACACTGCAGCAGAAGCAGCAGTGGCAGGAACAGCAGGCATGGCGACAGAGCCATCACAGAAGAGACAAGGGTGTGGTTGCAGCAGCAGCCTGTGAGAGGGAGCCACCTTTAACAGGAAGTGACCTAATTCCCCAGGCTGGCCACCTCCCAGTGCCTACTCCCCTTTGCAGGCCAGCCCTTTTGCACTCCTAAGTCTCCCTCCAGGTCTTCCTGCCCAGCCCAGCTCCAGCCCCTCCATGTGTTGGGCCCAAGTCATGGGCTGTCCTGGAATCACTCCTCTCTGCTCTCGGCTATCAGCTGTGCCTAGTCCTATGAGGCTTCAGCAAAGGTACCTTCAGGGGAGAGAGGGATAGAGGAGGCCTTCCAGAAAGACACAAGGAGGCCGTGAGGAATGTGGGTCTCCATGTACCCTTGGGCCCTTTGGGAGTGGCTAGGGGAATCCAGGCCCACGTCTCCATCCTCTGGGACCACTCTAGGGTGGAGTCTGCACACTCACTTGGAAGATCTCTGACAGAGTGGGTAGGAGCTGCTCAGCCAGAAGACCCTCATGCCCAATTCCCACACCCAGCCCCTTGCCCCTCAGTCTCAGGCTCCCCCACCCCGAGGCTGCAGGGCCCCACCTCAGGCCCACCTCAAGTTGGCCACAGCTAGGCCAGAAAGCAGAAGCTGGCACAGTGAGGGGTGCTGGAAATAACTTCTTCTCTGGCCACCACCCCCTGCTTCTGGCTTGAAGTGGGAGAGAAGAAAGCTGGTCTTCCTCCTTTCCACATCCAAGGCTTGTGAGAGATGATGGATGCCCCAGCCTTTGTGGAGCACCCATGGAGGGAGAGAAGCAGCCTGTGCTGTCTGCACTGTGCAGACAGGCTCAGTGGCTTAAGCCTGTAGGCCTAGCACTTTGGGAAGTTAAGCAGGAAGGATCCCCTGAGCCCAGGAGTTCAAGATCAGCCTGGGCAACACAGCAAAAGTCCATCCCTACATACATACATACCTGCATACATACATGCATACATACAAAAAGAGGGAGGAGAGTTGGGTTGGAAAGTGGGACTGTGAGTGGGGTGTCCCTGTAGGTTGCAAACTCACTGGAGTCTTCATGGCTCTGGACTTTTACCTGGATTCTGTGGTGGTCCTCAAGTGATGGAGTCTCAGCTATCCCTTCTGTTAAAGGAGAAGAGTGAGGTTTGGAAGGCAAAGTCACCATGGAGGACTCAGACGAGATTCCGCAGGCTGGTTCTTGAAGGTGGCATAGTTGGATTTTGGGAGCCTGGGATATGCCCACACAGGACAGCAGGCCCAGCAGTGAAAGCACACAGAATAACCTGGAAAATGTTCTGGATGGAGACTGGGGGTGTTGCGGGAATAACTAAGCTGTTAGGGCTCTGCAGAGCCTCAAATAAAAAACCAGATCCCACAGAAGGAAATGCCCCATCCCATCTGGGAGGTAGAGCTGAGTCTGCAGCTCCCCAGCCTCTATCCCCTCTAGTTTTGGGAGGCCCCAGTCTATCCCTGGCCACATACACAGCAGCAGGTTTGGGAGCTGGAGTTTTCCTGAAGCCCCAGTGGCTGAGTGATCTCCAACCCTGTCTCTCAGATGACCCAGCCCTCTGAAAAAGCCCATTTCCTTCTTGAAGCCTCAGCATCACAACTTTGGTGCTCCCTGTCTGCTAGCAGGATTAGAGAAATAATAATAAATACAATTGCTATAATTTTTCCAGTGGTGACTCAACACCAGCCCTGTGGAGAGAAATCATGAATGTAATCCCGATGTATTACTCCCCTATGTAGTGCCAGGAGCAGAGTGGGGCCACAACCCTGTCACTGAATCCTCAGAGCCATCCAGTTGGAATGTGAGAGTAGGGACTGCTGACCCCACTTGGTAACAAAGAAATGGCTGATCAGAGAGAGAAGGCAATTTTGCCAAGGACACACAGCTGGTGGCTGAATGTGGCTAGAGAACACGGGCTGTTGTTGCCCATTCCCAGCTCAGCCTGGCTGGGGCCGTGGGAGGGAGATGTTGATTATTATCCTGTGACCAGCCAGGAAGTGGAAGAGTGTCTGAGCTGGAGTTATTTATGGGGCATGTCTAGACTATGCATAGTACAGGACCAGCGCCTGGGAAGGCGTGGGGGCTCTGAGGTTAAGGCAGGAAGTTCCTGTTCCAAGGATCCAGAAGTAGACAGGGTTAGAGGGGAGGTTAGTTCATTCACTGCAGGCTGCTCAAGCTTGTTGGGCCCTGGGAGGTGCCGTATGGGAATATGCAAGAAGAGCAAGGCTCCCAGTTGATGCAGGACTGAAGGACAGTCACATGATGGTTGGGGTGTTGACTCTTAGTGTCCTAGTAGTGAGGATGGTAAACAGGAGTCAAAGATGCGGTGGGGTCAGGCACGGTGAGATTACAGACATGAACCACCATGCCAAGCCCAGCGTCGTTTTCATAATAACAGCTGCACATTTTAACCTCATTTTATAGAGGTTCTATGATGCAGTGAGCTCCTTCTCAGGCAAAAGCCCTAGAAGAAACGACTAGTTCGACTACTGACAGTATGGATCACCTGTACTTCCAACTGCTTTGTAGTTTATAAACGTGGAATCATAGAGCAAATTATTTTTATGTAGATTTGAAATTCTATACTTAATTAAATTATCTGTATTATTGAATATTGTTGTGACTCATTAATTAAATTGGTGATCAAATTCCATTTTTTCACCATCAAACAATTAATCCAATCATTCTACTTCAAATGCATACGTGAGTGGTATTAATTTTGGAGGTATTGGAAATAAGAACTGTGTGTAAATTACACAATGACTTATGAACAAATTCCTATTGGATATCCACCCAATCAAATCATTGGGTCGTACGGATACATATGTTAAGCTTTGAAAGACAGTGCAAGTTTTCAAAAAAAGGACAGATTTTTACACCAGAGTGCATATGATTTTTGCCTCATGCATGTCACTGTTTACTATTAGTATTTTTTCTAATTTTTATTTTAAACTTTTAGTTCGTTTGTGACTTTGAGTATTCTTGGTTTCTAATGGGTTGGCTATCTTTTCACCTGTTTATCAGTCATTGCATCTTCCGTTGATTTTATCATTTGCTTCTATTGTGTTTTCCATTATTTCCTTACCAATTAGTAGAGGTTATTTATATATACTGGATCCATGATTCTTTTCTTATAATTGTGTGTGTTTGTGTCTCATTTTTACTGTCTATTCATCGCTCATCTAGGTATCCTTGATAAGAATTACCCCTTAAGTTTAATATAATTAAATTTTCCCATTACTTTTGTTATAGTGAAGTGTTAGTTTTTCTGATGAAAAGATATTTTACTATTGTAAAAATTGAGAGGTCTTATTACTTTGTTTTATTCTAATAAAAATCATTTTTATCATTGTAAAAATACATAAGATTTGCCATTGAAACCATTTTAATTGTACTATTCAATAGCATTAAGCACATTCACAATGCTCTGTATCGTTACCACTATCCATTTCCAAAACTGTTTATAATTCCACACCGACGCTGTGTTCGTTAAGCATCATTTTTCAGTTTCACCCTCCTTTTAGCCATTCATAATCCCTGCTCTACTTTCTCTATTATTGAACTTTCTATTCTAAGTATGTACCTCATGTTAGTGAAATCATCCAATAGTTATCCTTTTGTATTTGGCTTATTTTACATGGTATAATGTCTTCAAGGTTCATCCGTGTTGTAGCATGTATCAGCATTACATTTTATTTTTTTGAGACAGAGTCTCATTCTGTCTCCCAGGCTGGAGTGCACAGCAATGCAATCATGACTCACTGCTGCCTCAACCTCCCCAGGCTCAGGTGATTCTTCTGACTCAGGTGTTCCTCCCTTGTGGCTGGGACTACTGGCACATACCATAAAGCCCAGCAAATTTTGGTATTTTTTGAAGAGCTGGGATTTTGCTATGTTGCCCAGGCTGGTCTCAAACTCCTAGGCTCAAGATGTCCTCTCATCTTGGCCTCCCAAAGTACGGGGGAACTATAAGCATAAGCCACCATGCCCATCAGCACTGCATTTGTTTTAAGACTAAATAATCCATTGTTTGTATATACCATATTTTCTCTATCTCTTAAAAGATATCTGGGTCTGTTTCCACATTTTGTACTGTAAATGACGTTGCTATATAGATTGATGTGAAAGTACCAGCTGAAGTCCCTGCTTTCAATGATTTGGGACAGACATTGGTAGTGGAATTACTGAAGCATATCATAATTCTATGTAGAACTTTCTGACAGACTGCCAAACCATTTTCTACAGTGGGTAAACCATTCGATATTCTCACCAGCCATCTGCCAGGGTTCCACTTCCTCCACACCCTAGCCCAAACTTGTTATTTTTTACTTTTGTTTTTGATAGTCACTATAATAGGTGTAAATAGGTATCTCGTGGTGGTTTTGATTTGTGTTTCCGTAATGACTGGTGATGCTGAGCATTTTTCCACATACTTATTGACCCAGTGTAGATTCAAGTCCTCTACCTTTTTTTTTTTTTTGAGACGGAGTTTTGCTCTTGTTACCCAGGCTGGAGTGCAATGGCATGATCTCGGCTCACCACAACCTCCGCCTCCTGGGTTCAGGCAGTTCTCCTGCCTCAGCCTCCTGAGTAGCTGGGATTACAGGCACGTGCCACCGTGCCCAGCTAATTTTTTGTATTTTTAGTAGAGACGGGGTTTCACCATGTTGACCAGGATGGTCTCGATCTCTTGACCTTGTGATCCACCCACCTCTCTGATTTGTCTTTTTGTTGAGTTTTAGGAGTTCTTTATATATTCTGTCAATACGTTATGGACCTAAGTAGGTACATGCCTTGTAAATCATTTCTCCCATCCAACGGTGGTCTTTTCACTCTGTTTTTCTTCTTTTTTTGATATAAAAATGTTTCACACTTTGATTAAGTCCACTTTATCTTTTTCTTATTTTGATGCCTGTGCTTTTGGCATCAACAGTTAAGAACCCATCAACAAATTTAATGTCCAAACATTTTTGCTTATGCTTCTTTTCTAAGAGTTTTAGAAGTTCTAACTTTTGAAAGTTTTATTTTAGGTTCAGGGGTACATGTGAAGGTTTGTTACGTAGCTAAGCGTGTCACAGGGGTTTGCTGTACAGATTATTTCATCACCCAGGTATTAAGCCCAATACGCAACAATAGTTATCTTTTCTGCTTCTGTCTCTCTTCCTATCTTCCACCCTCAAATGGACCCCAGTGTCTGTTGTTGTCTTCTTTGCGTTAGTAAGTTCTCATTTAATTTCAACTTACAAGTGTGGACAGGTGGGATTTGATTTTCTGTCCTTGTGTTAGTTTGCTAAGGATAATAGTTTCCAGCTACATCCATGTTTCCACAAAAGAAATAACTGCATTCCTTTTTGTGACTGCATAGTTTCTCGTGGTGTATATGTACCACATTTTCTTCATCCACACTGTCATTGATGGGGCTTAGTTTGACCATATCTTTGCTATTGTGAGCAGTTCTGCAAGAAACATTTGCATGAATTGTCTTTATGATAGAATAACTTACATTTCTCTGGGTGTACACGCAGTGATGGGATTGTTAGCAGAACTATCAAGTAGCAGTTCTGCTTTCAGCTCTCTGAGGAATCACCAAACTGCTTCACAATGGCTGAACTAATTTACACTCCCACCAACAGTATATAAGTGTTCCCTTTTCTCCACAACCTCACAAGCATTTAATTTTTGACTCTTTAATTACAGCCATTCTGACTGGTATAAGATGATATCTCATTGTGGTTTTGATGTTCGTTTGTCTAATGATCAGTGATGTTGAGCTTTGCTTCACATGCTTGTTGGCTGCATGTACATCTTTTGAGAAGTGTCTGTTCATGTCCTTTGCCCACTTTTTAATGCAATTATTCGTTTTTATCTTGTAAATTTAAATTCCTTATGGATCCTGGATATGATATCTTTGTCAATCCACAGTTTACAAATATATTCTTCCACTCTGTAGGTTGTCTCTTTATTCTGTTGATATTTTTTTTCTATGCAAAAGCTCTTAAGTTTAACTAGATCCAGCTTGTCAAATTTTGTTTTTCTTGCTATTGATTTTGGTGTTTTTTGCCCTGAAATATTTGCCCATTCCTGTGCCCAGAATGGTATTGCCTGAGTTATCTTCCAGAGTTTTCAAAGTTTTAGGCTTTATAACTAAATCACAAGTAGTAATATATAGAGCAGTAATAGACAAACAGAGAGCCAAATCATGAGTGAACTCCCATTCACAATTGCTGCAAAGAGAGTAAAATACCTAGGAATACAATTAACAAGGGATGTGAAGGACCTCTTCAAGGAGAACTAAAAACCACTGCTCAAGGAATAAGAAAGGACACAGACAGATGGGAAAACATTCCATGGTCATGGTTGGGAAGAATTAATATCATGAAAATGGCCATACTGGCCAAAGTAATTTACAGATTTAATGCTATCCCCATCAAGCTACCAATGACTTTCTTTACAGAATTGGGAAAAAACACCTTAAACTTCAAGTAGAACCAACAAAGAGCCCACAGAGCCAAGACAATCCTAAGCAAAAAAAAAAAAAAAAAAAAAGCAGGAGGCATCATGCTACCTGACTTCAAACTATATCACAATGCTACTGTAATCAAAACAGCATGGTACTGGTATCAAAACAGAGATATCGACCAATGGAACAGAACAGAGGCCTTAGAAAGAATGCCACACAGCTACAACCATCTGATATTTGACAAACTTGACAAAAACAAGCAATAGAGAAAGGATTCCCTATTTAATAAATGACATTGAAAAAACTGGCTAGCCATATACAGAAAGATGAAACTGGATACCTTACTTACACGTTATACAAAAATTAATTCTAGATGGAATAAAGATTTAAACAGGGGGCCTAAAATCATAAAAACTCTGGAAGAAAACCTAAGTGATACCATTCAGCACATAGGCATGGGCAACAACATGACCGAAACACCAAAAGTGATGGCATCAAAAGCCAAAATAGTCATATGGGATCTAATTAAACTTAGGATATTCTGCACAGCAATAGAAACTGTCAATAGAGTGAACCAGCAACCAACAGAATTTAAAAAAAAGTTTTTACAATCTGTCCATCTGGCAAAGGGCTAATATCCAGAATCGATGGAAAATTTAAATAAATTTACAAGAAAAAAACTCCATCTGTAAGTGGGCAAAGGATATGAATAGACACTTTTCAAAAGAAGACATTTATGCATCCAAGAAATACATGAAAGAAAGACCATCATCACTGGTCATTAGAGAAATGCAAATCAAAACCACACTGAAATACCACCTCATGACAGTTAGAATGGCTATCTGTAGGGAGGAGATCCCATAAGTCCCGAGGCAGGAGCAAAAGGCCTCAGCCTATTTCCATATAAATAATGAAGAAGAAAGTAATTAGAAATATAACCATAGTAGTTATTAGTTATTCACATGTGATCTTATTCATAGATTATCTTAATTCTTTTATTAATGCCTATTAGGTAGGAAGTATGAACCTGGGGTGACATTGTGAAATGAATGACACTAAGCCAAGATGCTTTAAGCCCTCTGTCACACCCCATAAGGGATGCTGGACATCGGCTGTGCGGCAGCGCCCGTGCTGTGAAAGCGCGCACTGTTTAGCCAGCTAGGGAAGAAGATGTCCAAAATGGCCAAGACATCGTCTTCCTGGGAAAGTTTGGAGAAAACTCTCCTTCTCCAAGCTCTTGTGGTAAGACCTGACAGCTGTCAGGGAGGCCCGCAGACATCCAGGGGCTTAACTGTCTCTGTGTGATGCTGTGCTTCAGTGGTCACATTCCTGAGGGGGCATTCTGTGAGTTTTCTCTCATTTCACCAAAACCTTACAATGGCTTCCATCATCCCCACTGTACAGATGAGGAAACCCATGCTAAAGACAGATGTCATTTGCTCAGGCCCTCACAGTAAGTAGAAGTCACTACATAATGGTACAAATGCTCCCTAGAAAGACGCAAATACACAATTATGAACGGATGCAATGTTTCTTAAAAGGAGTGATTTATTGACACCAAATACCAGCAGGGAAGAGAAACACACAGGCTCCATTTTCACTTTCTCACAGAAGGGGGCACATGTGATTTCACTTCGAAAGTTGAGAGTGTGAGAAACGCAGTGTTTAAACATGTTACTCACAATGCAGAGTACTAACCGCTACAGAGAATCATGGCCTTAAATGCGTCATTCAAAACCAGGAAAACAACCGCTAGCAGAGGCGCCAACCAGCACAGAGCTCCTGAAACAATTCAGAAAAACGCACACACCGCAGAAGCGATCCAGGGTCGGCAGCACACAGGTGGAAAAACATACAGTAAGATTACAGAGGGAAACGCTGAGAATTAAGATGGACGGGTGTTTAATGTCTCATGTAAAAACACGGCACCTGGGCCGGGCGCGGTGGCTCACGCCTGTAATCCCAGCACTTTGGAAAGCCGAGGCAGGTCGATCACGAGGTCAAGAGATCGAGACCATCCTGGTCAACATGGTGAAACCCCGTCTCTACTAAAAATACAAAAAATTAGCTGGGCACGGTGGCGCGTGCCTGTAATCCCAGCTACTCAGGAGGCTGAGGCAGAATTGCCTGAACCCAGGAGGCGGAGGTTGCGGTGAGCCGAGACCACGCCATTGCACTCCAGCCTGGGTAACAAGAGCGAAACTCCATCTCAAAAAAAAAAAAAAAAACAAGCAAACAAACAAAAAACACGGCGCCTACAAAAGACACTTCCGGGACAAGCTACTTAGGAGACACAGCCAGGTGCGC
Source organism: Leontopithecus rosalia (assembly GCA_028533165.1). Classification (NCBI taxonomy): domain Eukaryota; kingdom Metazoa; phylum Chordata; class Mammalia; order Primates; family Cebidae; genus Leontopithecus; species Leontopithecus rosalia. The sequence goes on along the minus strand of CM052648.1, from coordinate 27,481,737 downwards.
GGAGATCCGGCACGCAACTTGAACGGAAAGGAAGGCCGCAACATTCATTTCAAAGTTTTTGAACTTTGTTTTTGTTTTGTTTGTTTGTTTTGAGACGGAGTTTCGCTCTTGTTGCCCAGGCTGGAGTGCAATGGCGCGATCTCGGCACACCGCAACCTCCGCCTCCTGGGTTCAGGCAATTCTCCTGCCTCAGCCTCCTGAGTAGCTGGGATTACAGGCACGCGCCACCATGCCCAGCTAATTTTTTGTATTTTTAGTAGAGACGGGGTTTCACCATGTTGACCAGAATGGTCCCCATCTCTTGACCTCGTGATCCACCCGCCTCGGCCTCCCAAAGTGCTGGGATTACAGGCTTGAGCCACCGCGCCCGGCCTGTTGTTTTTTTTTTTTAATAGAGATGGGGTGTCACCATCTTGGCCAGGCTGGTCTCTAACTCCTGACCTCGGGTGATGCATGAATCTTGGCCTCCCAAAGTGCTGGGATTACAGGTGTGAGCCACTGCACCCGATCCCTTTGATTTTTTCTCTTGAAATGGACTCTCGCTCTGTTACTCAGACTGGAGTGCAGTGGTATGTTCTCAGCTCACTGCAATCTCTGCCTCTCAGGTTCAAGCCATTTTCCTGCCTCAGCCTCCCGAGTAGCTAGGATTACAGGTGTACACCACCACACCCGGCTAATTTTTGCATTTTTGGTAGAGATGGGGTTTCACCATGTTGGCCAGTCTGGTCTCGAACTCCTGACCTCGTGATCCGCCCACCTCAACCTCCCAAAGTGCTGGGATTACGGTGTGAGCCAGTGCGCCCAGCCAGAGGGGTAGCTTTTATGTCATTTTCCCCTCTTTTAGTTTGCCTTGGGGTTACCTGTGTGTCCTTGACAAGCTCCGAAGGACTGAAGGCCGAGCAGAGACCAGGGTATGAGACCGGGAGCATTTTCTGGCCTGCAGGCAGCTGTCCCAGGACTCTGTCACTGCTGGCACTGAGAAGACCCTCAGGCTATGTGATCCCAGCAGTATCCTCGAAGCCGTGGCTCAGAACAACTGCCAGGAGCTGGAGAGCCTGCTGCTGTTCCTGCAGAAGAGCAAGAAGCACCTCACGGATAGCGAGTTCAAAGGTGGCCCTGGCATGGGCTCTGGGGAGGGCCCCAGCCCCAGCCGGCCTAACCCTCCCTCTCTCTGTCTTTCAGACCAAGAGACGGGGAAGACCTGTCTGCTGAAGGCCATGCTCAGCCTTCACAGTGGGCAGAATGACAACATCCCCCTGCTCCTGGAGATCACGAGGCAGACGGACAGCCTGAAGGAGTTCGTCAATGCCAGCTACACTGACAGCTACTACAGGGGTGAGGAGGGCAGTGGGCCGGGCAAAGCCCAGTCCGGCACACAGGGAGCCAGGAGGGCATGGCTGTGCCTGGGCCTGCTGGCTCCCCTGGGTTCCTTACTCCCTGTCCCAGCCACTGCGTTGGTGGCTCCGAATCCTAGGGGGTCCCTGCCTCCCCCATCTGATGTCTCCTCCCTTGGCCCTGGGAAGTCCCTGCCTCCCCCACTGACTGGAAGGTCCCTGTCCCTGGAAGTCACAGCCTCCAGCCTTTCTGTGACTGTTCCTCGCCCCGGGGGCAACCTTGACTCCTCTAGCTTCCAACTGATATCTCGTGTTCCCAGGGGTCTCCTGCCTCAGGGCCTCGCTGGGCCCCTTGGGGGATCCTGGCCTGGCCTCCTGCAGTGGGGGGTCCTCCGGGCACTTTCTGCCCAGATCCTCCGGCAGCAGCTGCCGGAGCCCTTCCCAGCACCTGCCCAGGCAGCCCCTCGGGACTGCAATTACAAGCCCACCATGCTCGTCCTCCGCAGGCCAGACAGCACTGCACATCGCCATCGAGAGGCGGAACATGGCACTGGTGACCCTCCTGGTGGAGAACGGGGCAGATATCCAGGCTGCAGCCAATGGGGACTTCTTCAGGAAAACCGAAGGGCAGCCGGGAGTCTACTTCAGTAGGGAAACTCTGTGGCCGACCCTGCCTTTTTGGCTTTTGCTAGGGGGAGGTTTGGGCAGAGACAGAGGGAGTCCTGGGGGGTGGCTCAGGGAGAGCTAGATCTCCCTCCTGAGGCCCACCTGGGCCTGCGTTCATGCAGGTGAGCTGCCCCTGTCCCTGGCCACCTGCACCAACCAGCTGGGCATCATGAAGTTCCTGCTGCAGAACTCCTGGTGGCCGGCTGACATCAGCGCCCGGGACTCGGTGGGCAACATGGTGCTGCAGGCCCTGGTGGAGGTGGCTGACAACACGGCCGACAACACCAAGTTTGTGATGAGCATATACAATGAGCTTCTCATCCTGGGGGCCCGGCTGCACCCCACGCTGAAGCTGGAGGAGCTCACCAACAAGAAGGGGATGACGCCGCTGGCTTTGGCTGCTGGGACGGGCAAGATCGGGGTAGGAAGGGTCCAGCCCAGGCTCCTGTGATGCAGAGACGGTGGCGTGGGAGGGGATTGTGGGCTCGCTGCAGAGGCCGGCATCACTCTCTGCACATGCAGGACTCTGATTCTGTCGCATCAGCCTGCAGGGCTGTTAGAATAAGTCTGAGAAATTGGGAGCCTCAGGCAGAACCCTGCATGGCTGATGTGACCATTTTGGATTTCCAGCTCTGAATATCAGCAACAAGACATGGTGGGGCAGGGTGATGCGCGATGGAGGTGGGACAGTCTAGGGTGGGACAGAACAAAAGCTGTTGTGGTGGGTGCCGTGACTCAGGCGTGTAATCCCAGCACTCTGGGAGGCCAAGGTGGGTGGATCATCTGAGGTCAGGAGTTTGAGATCAGTCTGACCAACCTGGTGAAACCCCGTCTGTACTAAAAATACAAAAATTAGCCAGGTGTGGTGGCAGATGCCTGTAATGCCAGCTACTCAGGAGGCTGAGGCAGGAGATTCGCTTGAACCCAAGAGCCAGAGGTTGCAGTGAGCTGAGATTGCCCCATTACACTCCAGTCTGGGTGACAGAGCAAGACTCTGTTTCAGAAAAAAAAAAAAAGAAAAAGAAAAAGCTGTTGGTGTTTTTCCATGATAAGCAGTAACTGCTTTAGGTGACAATGCTGGTCTCCAGCTTCGGGCCTCAACTGATCCTCCCACCTCAGCCTCCCAAGTAGCTGGGATTACAGGCAGAAGCCACTCCACCTGGCTCTCACTTCTTGCATTCTCTTTATTTCTTTCTGGCTTGAGGTTTTTGAGAACGAACCACCATGTCCTTCATGGTAAGATGGTAGAGCTGAGGCTTGTGGTGAGGCGATACTGGGCCTGCTGTAGTGCAGGTAGCATCTGAGGCAACGGCTGGCTGATTTTTAAATTTTATTTTTTAAGACGGAGTTTTACTCTTGTTGCCCAGGCTGGAGTGTAATGGCGCAATCTCGGCTCACTGCAACCTCCACCTCCCCGGTTCAAGTGATTCTCCTGCCTCAGCCTCCTGAGTAGCTGGGATTACAGGTGCCCACCACCATGCCTGCCTAATTTTTTGTATTTTTAGTAGGGACAGGGTTTCACCATGTTGACCAGGCTGGTCTCAAACTCGGCCTGAGGTGATTCGCCTACCTCAGCCTCCCAAAGTTCTGGGATGACAGGTGTGAGCCACCACGCCCGGCCTGCTGGTTGATCTTAATGGTGGTCAGGAAGGGGGTGGGGACTCGCCTGTGGCTTGGGCGGGGCCACCAGCTGGGCTGGGAAGCAGAGCGGTTGTTGGGGTGCTGTCTAGGGCTGGGCCCCGGCTGGCCTCTGACAGGCTCCTGATCCCCAGGGGCAGGTCTTGGCCTATATTCTCCAGAGGGAGATGCAGGAGCCCAAGTGCAGGCACCTGTCCAGGAAGTTCACGGAGTGGGCCTATGTGCCTGTGCACGCCTCGCTCTACAACCTGACCTGCATCGACGTGTGTGAGAAGAACTCGGTGCTGGAGGTGATCGCCTATAGCAGCAGTGAGACCCCTGTGAGTGGCCGGGCAAGCCAAGGAGTGCCTCTTGGCCTCTGCACCCCAGCCCAATCCCAGCCCCATCCCAGCCCAATCTCAGCCCCATCCCAGCCCAATCTCAGACCCAGCCCCAGTTCCAGCCCAATCCCAGCCCCAGCCCCATCCCAGCCCAATCCCAGCCCCAGCCCCAGTCCCAGCCCAATCCCAGCCCCATCCCAGCCCAATCCCAGCCCCGTCCCAGCCCAATCTCAGCCCCAACCCAGCCCAATCCCAGCCCAGTCCCAGCCCAATCCCAGCCCCAGCCCCAGTCCCAGCCCAATCCCAGCCCCGGCCCAGCCCCAGTCCCAGCCCCAGCCCCAGCCCCTGCTCCAGCTCCAGCTGGCATCTCATGAGTGAAAACTACTGCCTGGGCCCAGGCCCTGAAGCCTCAGATCCCCATTCACGCCCACTGAGTTTTCCCTAAGCAGAGCAAGCACGACGATCATCCCATCAAAATGGAAATGTTGCAGAGGTACCCACACAAAACAGACCCGCCTTTGATACTACATCAGAATGCGTAGTTTCATTTTGTTCACATAAATGGGATCAGGCTATACAGAATATACAACTTTTTTTTTTCACTTCATGGTAGGGCTTATAGATTTTTTTTTTTTTTTGCGGGGGGGACAAGGCTTTGCTCTTGTCGCCCAGGCTGGAGTGTATTGGCGCCATCTTGGCTCACTGCAGCCTCCGCCTCCTGGGTTCAAGTGATTCTCCTGCCTCAGCCTCCCAAGTAGCTGGGATTACAGGTGCCCGTCACCATGCTGGGCTAATTTTGCTTCTTTAGTAGAGATGGGGTTTCATCATGTTGGTCAGGTTGGTCTCAAACTCCTGACCTCAGGTGATCTGTCCACCTTGGCCTCCCAAAGTGCTGGGATTACAGGTGTGAGCCACTGCGCCCGGCCAAACTTATTTTATTATTATTATTATGTTATCTTATTTTTTGAGATGGAGTCTCACTCTGTCGCCCAAACTGGAGTGCAATAGCAGGATCTTGGCTCACTGCAACCTCTGCCTCCTGGGTTCAAGCAATTCTCCCACCTCAGCCTCCTGAGTAGCTGGGGTTACAGGCACCCACCACCATGCCTGGCTAATTTTTATATTTTTGTAGAGACGGGGTTTCTCCATGTTGGCCCAGCTGGTCTCGAACTGCAGACCACAGGTGATCCCCCCGCCTCGGCCTCCCAAAGTGCTGGGATTACAGGTGTGGGCCGCTGTGCCTGGCCTATTTAAACTTTATCAAAAATCTCTGAATATAGACATTCGCCCTGAAGCATATTTGTAATGATGGCGTCTGGCATTGTGCCCTCCCCCTGCAGGAGGGCCTCCTAGTTCCCTGCCGCCCTGCCTGACCCAGGCTGGAAATGTGAGAAGTGAGGACCCAAAGGCTCTCTCCTGCCTGCCCTCAGCCCCCATGCCAGGCTCCACCTGAGCCAACTACTTCCCATTACGGAGGGCTCTCAGGAGTGAGTTATTAGACGTGGGCACAGGCTGCTGGGCAGTGCTGTGGGCCCTTCAGTGAGCACTTAGAGCTTGTCACTTTCACCACATTCCCTGCACCTTTGGGGACACTGAGGCCAAGAGGCCAGGTCCCTCCATGAGCTGCAGCAGTGCTGGGACCAGCCCCGGGCTCTGGGTGCTGCTGGCTCAGACCTCTGGTGAGCCTTAGCTGTCCCGTGGGCTGAGGGCGGTCCTGCCTGGACTATGTGGGCGACATAGCTGTGGGGAGCACCACAGGCTGGCATGGGCGTGCCAGGCTGCTCCTGCTGCGGGAGGGAACTTCACTTCTCTCTGTTCCCTCAAGAATCGCCACGACATGCTCTTGGTGGAGCCGCTGAACTGACTCCTGCAGGACAAGTGGGACAGATTCGTCAAGTGCATCTTCTACTTCAACTTCTTCATCTACTGTCTCTACATGATTGTCTTCACCATGGCTGCCTACTACAGGCTGGTGGTCGGCTTGGTGTGGCCAGAGGCTCAGCTTCGTGGGCAGGGCTGCAGGTGGTGGGCAAGGGACGTGGACATTCTGGGGAGACCTCCCTGACCCCAGGCCCAGGCTCTGCCCTGGACTCCTTCCCAGCTTGCTGGAAGGATGGAGGGATCACCTGTGCCCATTTCCCTGCCTCAGGCTGCTCTGGGGACCTGCCCCTTCCCTGTTCTCAGTCCCTCACCTTTAACTTAAGGTTCTGGGGGCTGAGTGTGTGGTCACTCAGGTCCCTGATTGCAGAATAGTTGTGCTTGATTAGAAAGCATGCAGGGGCCCAGTGTGGTGGCTCACACCTGTAATCCCAGCACTTTGGGAGGCTGAGGCAGGGGGGATCACCTGAGGTCAGGAGTTCGAGACCAGCCTGGCCAACATGGAGAAGCCCTATCTTTACCAAAAATACAAAAATTAGCCAGGTGTGGTGGCTCATGCCTGTAATCCCAGATACTTGGAGGCCGAGGCAGGAGAATTGCTTGAACCAGGAGGCAGAGGTTGTGGTGAGCTGAGATTTCACTGTGACACTCCAGCCTTGGCAACAAGAACGAAATTCCATCTCAAAAAAGAAAAAGAAAAAAGAAAAGAAAAACAGAGAAAGCATGCAGGAATTCGTGCTTGGGACACGGCTCACCCCTGGCCTGGGGGTCTGCAGGGATGTGGCCAGTGTAAGCCGAGGGCCCACCATCATCCTGCTTGCCTGCCCTCTTTTATTCACTCACTTGCTCATTATTCATTCCCTGGATTTAGACTTTCGAGCACTTCCGTGCCAGGCCCTGGGCCATCCATCAAATCAGCCTAAGACCAGACTTTTGCCTCTGCCAACAGCCAATTCCTGGAACTCCTGGACTGCTCCTTCACATGCCGTACCCAGGGCACTTAATTTGCTGCCTTTGTTTCCAGGGCACTTTGCACATTTACTTTATTAAAAAAAATTTTTTTTGAGACAGAGTCTTGCTCAGTCCCCTAGGCTGGAGATCAGTAGTATGATCTTGGCTCACTGTAACCCCTGCTTCCCAGGTTCAAGTGATTCTCGGGCCTCAGCCTCCTGAGTAGCTGGGATTATAGGCACCTGCCTCCACACCCCGCTAATTTTTGTATTTTTAGTAGAGACAGGGTTTCACCATGTTGGCTGGGCTGGTCTTGAACTCATGACCTCAAATGATCCACCTGCCTCGGTCTCCCAAAGTGCTGGGATTACAGGTGTGAGCCACCATGCCCAGCAGCAAATTTACTTTAAAAACTCGACTTCATAATTGCATGAAATCCTATTTCTATCCACCTGTTAAGGCCACATAATGACTTCCTTTTAAGAGAAACAAGTGCTAATAAGGCAAGCTAGTGAACTAGAGCTTATGAAATCTGGATGGTGACCCACTCCAGGAAATGGCAACTGAAACACAAGGGTGACACCCATGCGTGTGTGCAGATGGTCCCTCCCTCCATGGTCAGTGGGCATTCCTGACACTTGTGGGAGACCAGGAGCTGGCCATGGGCTGGGGGGCAGCTGGATGCATATGGCTTGTGGTCTGTGAGAGTGCCTCCACCCGTCCATCACCCTGCTGTCCATCACCCTGCTCCCAGCCAGGAGGAGCTCCAGGACTGCCGGGACACTGTTTGGGAGGCAGCACAGCATTGTGAGATGCTCTGCTTGGCACAAAGAGGCTGCCACTTTGGGGAATCGGGCCCACATTGGGTCCTCCTCGCAGGTGGTCCCCTAATAACACGCTGTCTCTGTGTGTCTTTCCCCTGATGGAGGCTGCACCTTCTGGGCAGGAGCTATGTCTGCATCCCAGGGCTTGGTACGTGGTCAGTGTTTGCTGAATGAATGAATGATTACATGGAGTGACCAACTTCTCTGCATCTCACAGCCTCCCTTTAAGATGGAAAACACTGAAGACTATTTCCGAGTTACTGGAGAGATTCTGTCTGTGTTAGGAGGAGTCTATTTCTTTTTCCAAGGGGTAAGTCTTCCTTCCCACGTTATGAGTTTCCATTATCACCAAGGCAAGAGCAGCCCTGACCACTCACTTTTTTATTCATCAGACACCTAATGGCCCTGCTTGGGGAGCTCAGAGATGCTGAGCCGAAGATGAGAGCCCTTCAGGCGGTCACGGCGCGGGTGGGAGGGTGCTAGGGCGTCTCCGCAGGCCCAAGGCGGGCAAGCTTGAAAACAGACGCTCTGGCCTCTCCAGGGAATGTAATGTTTAATTACAGAGGCAGAGTGGAGGCCTCTTAAGTGAGGCTCATGACTGGTAGTTATTTAATTAATCAAACCAGTCTGTGAAAGCTCTGGGCAATGAAGGAACTCTCCATGCATACTGGAATTGCTTTTGCTATTTTTTCTGTCACCCAGGCTGGAATGTAGTGGCATGATGTCAGCTCACCACAATCTTCACCTCTTGGGTTCAAGTGATTCTCCTACCCCAGCCTCCCTAGTAGCTGGGATTACAGGCACCTGCCACCACCCACTGCTACTTTTTTTGTATTTTTAGTAGAGACGGGGTTTCACCATGTTGGCCAGGCTGGTCTTGAACTCCTGACCTCAAGAGATCCACCCACCTCAGCCTCCCAAAATGCTGAATTACAGGCGTGAGCCACTGTGTTGGTAAGGAATTGTTTTATTTTTAACTGGATATTCAAACGTGGAATCCTTGGCCCTTTTTTTTTGTAATGCAGGAATAATCTTTTCTTTGAATGTGGTACTCACTGTTTCAGATTTCTCATCGCCTTTCTTGCAAACACCATATTTATATCATCTAAGATTTCTAGTTTCAGCTTCTTTAAAGAAGAGTGAAAACTTAGATGCATAAAAAATGTCTGCATGTAGAATTTGAGATGATCGTGGGTTTTTTTTTTTTTTGGCTCCAGAAACCCTTGTAGTATTTTAATTTTAATTTTTATGAGATGGGGTCCTGCTTTGTCACCCAGGCTAGAGTGCAGTGGCATGATCATGGCTCGCTGCAACCTCTGTCCCCCGGGCTCCAGTGATCCTCCCACCTCAGCCTCTAGAGTAGCTGGAACTACAGGCAGGCACCACCACACCAGGCTCCACTGTGATTTTTATCCCCCAGTGTTTTTGGTGGAGCTATACCCATTTTTTTAAGTCCGTCATCTTTATGGGATTGTTCTGTCATTGAACTTTGTCTTCACAAAGCCAACTGTCTTTCTTTTCACACTCACAGTTCATGTTACAATAAAGTACAATGCCACAGTAGGTAGCAAGTATGGCGTGATTGGCAAGAGTGGGGTTGACCTGTGGGAGGGAGCAGACTGTGGGAATGTCCTGGACAGGACTCCTGGCTGACAGTGGCAGCTTCTTACAAGAATTTTTATTTTAACACTTACTTAAAACTAAGAAAAAAGTATGCTTGGGGGGGTGAAAAAATTAAGAAAAAAGTGGCTCATGCTTGTAGTCCCAGCTACTTAGGAGGCTGAGGCCAGGAGTTTGAGACCAGCCTGAGCAATGTAGTGAGACTCTGATCTCTAAGGCTGGGCATGGTGGCTCATGCCTGTAATCCAAGCACTTTGGAGGCCAAGGCGGGCGGAACACCTGAGGTTGGGTGTTCAAGACCAGCCTGACCAACATGGTGAAATTCTGTCTTTAAAAAAAAATAAAAATTAGGAAAAGGTCAGGTGTTGTGGTTCACGCCTGTAATCCCAGCACTTTGGGAGTTTGAGGCAGGTGGATCATGAGGTCAAGAGATCGAGACCATCCTGGCCAACATGGTGAAATCCTGTCTGTACTAAAAATACAAAAATTAGCCGGGTGTGGTGGTACATAAGTGTAGTTCCAGCGACTCGGGAGGCTGAGGCAGGAGAATTGCTGGAACTTGGGAGGTGAAGGTTGCAGTGAGCCGAGATCATGTCACTGCACTTCAGCCTGGCAACAGAGCAAGACTCTGTCTCAAAAAAAAAAAAAGAAAAAAAAATTAGGAAAAAAGCATCAATTAGAAAGAAGAAAAAAATTTGCCCAATTCGGTACACAACTGATAACATTTTGATGATTTTCCTTCCTGTCTGCACTTCTGGGTATATTTGTAAATCCACTGTGTACTCTTTGTTTTTGACACAGAGTCTCACTCTGTCACCGGGCTGGAGTGCAGTGGTGCAATCTCAGCTCACTGCAACCTCCGAGTCCTGGGTTCAAGTGATTCTCCTGCCTCAGCCTCCCAAGTAGCTGGGATTACAGGCACCCACCACCACATCAGGCTAATTTTTTGTATTTTTAGTAGAGACAGGGTTTTACTGAGTTACCCAGGATGAAGGTCTCGAACTGCTGTCCTTTTGATCCACCCTCCTCAACCGCCCAAAGTGCTGGGATTACAGGCATCAGCCAACGTGCCCAGCTCCACTGTGTACTTTTAGCAGTCTGTACTGATGGGGTCACCTAGTGTTACCCCATTGGCCTGATCCATGCCGTCCCACCCTTTCCACAATCTCTGCTTTCGCACACTCCACCACCCCATCATGGCGCCATTTAGGAAGCGTCTGAGTGCTAGCCGTCTAGCCATGTCAAGCATTGCTGGGGACCTTCCTCTGTCTGTTTACCTGCAGATTCAGTACTTCCTGCAGAGGCGGCCATTGCTGAAGACCTTGTTTGTGGACAGCTACAGTGAGATGCTTTTGTAAGTGACACTTGCACTCATTTCCAGTCCAGTCCCAGGTGACAGCAGTTGGTTATCACATGAGCTCTCATTTACCCTGGGCCTGGCGCATAGTGGGACCTCAGTGAACATGTTGAAGGAATGGCAGAAGGCACTCCATGGATCCCTGTGGGCTGGGCGGCGTGACTCATGCCTGTAATCCCAGCACCCTGGGAGGCCGAGACCATGGGGTGGGGGTGTCTCACAAGGTCAAGAGATCGAGACTGTCCTGGCCAACATGGTGAAAAATACAAAATGTCTCTACTAAAAATACAAAAATTAGCCGGGCGTGGTGGCACATACCTGAAGTCCCAGCTACTCTCGAGGTGGAGGCAGGAGAATGGATTGAATCCGGGAGGCGGAGGTTGAAGTGAGCTGAGATTTCGTCACAGCACCCCAACCTGGCAACAGAGCAAGACTCTGTCTCAAAAAAACAAAAAAAGATACTTGTGGGATGAAAGAATCCTGAGGGCCACTCTGTGCCAGGTGCCAGGGATGGACGAACTGTGCCATGAATTACAATGCAAGTGAGAATACCCTTGCTCACCTTTCTGCTCATTGTCCATCCATCTGCCATTCAAGAGGTTGGCCCTGGAATACTGGATGAAACAGACATGGTCCCTGCCTTCAGGGAGTTTCCTGTCTTTAACGGGGTGGGGGATTCCTTGACCTTGGCACTGTTGCTATTTTGGACTGCATAATGCTTAGTGTGGTGGTGGGGGCTGCCCTGTGCCTTCTAGAATATTTAGCAGCATCACTGACCTCTACTCACAGATACCTGGAGCTCTTCCCTGTCCCCGAGTCTTGACAATGAAGAACCTCTCCAGATGTGGCCAAAGGCCCCTCACTTGTTTAGGGGGTGGTGCCAGAATCGCTCCTGGTTGAGAACCACTGCTTTAGGAGGGGACAGATGAGTGAAAGCACTGTTACAGAACAGTGTGGATGGTGCAGTGGCTCACACCTGTCATCCAGCACTTTGGGAGGCCTAGGTAAGCTGATCACTTGAGGTCAGGAGTTCAAGACAAGCCTGGCCAACATGGTGAAACCCCGTCTCTACTAAAAATACAAAAATTAGCTGGGCTTGGTGGTGGGTGGCTGTAGTCCCAGCTACTCAGGAGGCTGAGGTGGGAGAATCACTTGAACCCAGGAGGCAGAGTTTGCAGTGAGCCAAGGTTGGGTCACTGCACTCCAGCCTGGGTGACAAAGTGAGACTGCCTGAAAAAAGAGAGAGAATTCCTGGGCTGAAGGAATCAGGGCAGCCTATCCCTAGCCCCTGCAGTCTGGGCCTCTGAGCAGCCTGCAGCCTTTTGTTCTGGGGGCACCTGGCCTCCCAGTTTCCTGTGGTGGAGCTTTCTGCCCCTCCCCTCCAGCTTTGTACAGTCCCTGCTCATGCTGGCCACCGTGGTGCTGTACTTCAGCCACCGCAAGGAGTACGTGGCTTCCATGGTGTTCTCACTGGCCCTGAGCTGGACCAACATGCTGTACTACACCCGCGGCTTCCAGCAGATGGGCATCAAGGGGATCTCCTCAGACCCCGCTTACCTTGTGGGCGTGGGAGATGCTGTCCCATGAACTCCACCCATCCGCTCTGTGTTGCCCGGGAAGGGGCTGGCTCAGCTCCCAGCCCGTTTTCCAAGAATCAGGCAATCTGGCCTTGACCCGGCTGTGTGTCGGGGGTATCCTGAAACCTGACCCCTCTGCATACCAGGCCTCCATCTCCCGACCAGAACAAAGGCTATGCGGGAAGGGTGGATGCTCCCTCAAGACCCCCAAGCTGAGAACCAGCAAACCAAACCCTCCTGGCGTTCTCAAGATGCACCCCCAGGCTGACTGGCCCGGCCCTCCCATCAGCTCCTCCTGTGCCTGCACTCGGCTCGGATGAGCCCGCTCTGTCCTGCAGATGATCCTGAGAGACCTGTGCCATTTCATGTTCGTCTACATCATCTTCTTGTTCAGGTTTTCCACGGGTAATGGGCTTGGTCAGGATTGCAGGGAGGTTGGAGTTCCTGCTTGCCTGGGCCTTTTGGAGACTCTGCCAGGAGCTGAGTGAGGAGGGTAGGCAGGTGCATGTCTGCGGTGACAGAGGGTGGGCAGAGGACACACTGAAATGAGCCGTAGAACTTGGACAAGTGATTCATAAAATATTATAAGGAGGCCGCGGTGGCTCACGCCTGTAATCCCAGAACTTTAGGAGGCCAAGGCAGGTGGATCACAAGGTCAGGAGTTTGAGACCAGTCTGACCCACATGGCAAAACCCCGTCTCTACTAAAAGTACAAAAATTAGCTGGGTGTGGTGGCGCATGCCTGTAATCCCAGCTAGTCAGGAGGCTGAGGCAGGAGAATCTCTTGAACCTGGGAGGTAGAAGTTGCAGTGAGCAGGTATCACAGCCTGGGTGATAGAGTGAGACTCCATCTCCAAAAAAAAAAAAAGTTGTGGGTAATTTCCCAGGCCAGAAGGGTGCTCGCCTGTTGTATAACATTTTGGCTCAGTTGTTTTTTTCAACTTTTAATTTTGACATTATTTCAGACTTCCAGAAAAGTTGCAAGAATAGAACCAATACCTTCTCTGTACTTCTCACCCAGATTCCCCCAAATTACCACATTTATGTTATCACTTTCTCCAGCCCTGCACACACGTGTGCACCCACACACACACATATGCCATACGTGAAAAAGACTCAGAGTAAGTTGCAGATATGATCGGCCCTTTACCACGAAACACTTCAGTGTGTATTTCCCAAAAGAAATAACTTATTTCACATAAACACAGCTGAAGGATCACGGGCAGGAAGGTCACATTGATTCACGCTGTTATTGAACCCACAGCCCTTGTTCCAATTTCATCAATTGTCCTATGAAGGTCTTTAGCAGAAAATGAGAATCCTGGATCATGCATTCCGTTCCATTGTTATGCTTCTTTAGTCTCCTTTAATAATTAATTGACTAACTAATTCATTATTTTTCGAGACAGCGTCCCATGCCGTTGCCCAGGCTGGAGTGCAGTGGCACCATCTCAGCTTACATTCAGGCAATTCTCATGCCTCAGCCTCCGGAGTAGCTGCGATTACCGGTGCTACCACCCCTGGCTGATTTTTTTTGTATTTTTAGTAGAGATGGGGTTTCGCCATGTTGGTCTAAGGCTCCTGACCTCAAGTGATCTGCCCGCCTCGGCTCCCAAAGTGCTGGGATGGTAGGCGTGAGGCACCGCGCCCGGCCTTAGTCTCCTTTATCTGGGGCAGTTCCTGGGTCTTCCCTGGTCATTTGTGGCCTTAGAGTCTGTAATGAGTAGAGGCCGGTGGTTTCGCAGTGTTTCTCGACCTGGGTGTGTCTGATGGTTTCCTCATGATTACAGCCAGGCGTGCGCTTTCAGCCAGAGTATCAAGAAGCACTGTGTCTTCTTCAGTACTTTTTTTTTCCATGATCCGCCTGCCTCGGCCTCCCAAAGCGTTGGGGTTACTGGCGTGAGCCACCGTGCCCGGCCCTGCAGTACGTGTTATTGGAAGTCACATGACGTCTGTCTCACCTCTGGAGACGTTAGCTTTGATGACTTGGTGTTGTGGGTCGGCCAGACTTTTCCACTGTAAAGCTACTATATTTACCTGTGTAATGGATACTTTTCAGGGCGACGCTGGGCGGCTGCACGAATGGCCAGACTTCACCCAGGAGTCAGCGTCCACTGACGAGTCTTACCTGACTCACTTCATCCCATCACGGGACCAAATGATGACTTTTTTTTTTATGAGGTGGACTCTTGGCCTGTCACCCGGGCTGGAGTGCAGTGAAGCGATCTCAGTTCACTGCTCTCTGCCTCCTGGGTTCTGGCGATTCTCCTCCTGCCTTGCCTCCTGAGTAGCTGGGATTACAGGTGTGAGCTACCCAAAGGGCTGGGGTGACAGGCCACTGCACGGCCTCCACATCATTTTTTGAGCACTTGAGTCTGTTTTGATGCTCATCCAAGTCCCAGAGTTAGATGGTTCACAGGGAGCACCCTCCCTGTCCCCACCCTGCAGTTTGCATTAGAATCTCTGGCTGAGAGGGATGGGCAGCTGGATCTGAGGGCCCTGCATTTCAGTAGGTACAGAAGGGACTGACTGGGCCAGTGGGAGTTAGTGGCTACTGGTACGTAGAACTGCTGCGGAAGCTCTCAGGCTCTATGCCCCACTTCCCAAAGAAACATGCAGAATGTCCGAAGAGGCCAGTCTGCTCTGAGCTCCTCAGTGTTCAGGGTTGCATAATGGACCTCTAAGGGATGCAGGCAGACAGGGTGTGACGGACGAAGCAGGTGTGGAGCCAGAGCTGACAGGTATGGTTAAGCAGGTTGTGCACTGTACAAAGGTGGTGAGTATATGCACATTGCACATATAGATTTATATATGTATGTATGTCTTTTTCTAATAGATGATAAAGTTCATAAAACAATACATTGTAAAAAATTTTTTGATATGGTTTTAGAGAAGAAGTGCCTTAAAAATAACTTCTCACAAAGGTGCCACATGGCTGAGCAGGAGGGTGTATGTCGGGGACTTGGGGTATTGGCTTCTATCCAGCAGCACCCCACCCTCCCCATGCCCTGTAGCGGTGGTGACGCTGATCGAAGACGGGAAGAATAACTCTCTGCCAAATGAGTCCACGTCGCATAGGTGGCGGGGGCCTGGCTGCAGGCCCCCCGATAACTCCTACAACAGCCTGTACTCCACGTGCCTGGAGCTGTTCAAGTTCACCATCGGCATGGGCGACCTGGAGTTTACCAAGAACTAGGACTTCAAGGCTGTGTTCATCATCCTGCTGCTGGCATACGTCATCCTCACCTACATCCTCCTGCTCAACATGCTGATCACCCTCATGGGTGAGACGGTCAACAAGATCTCGCAGGAGAGCAAGAACATCTGGAAGCTGAAGGGGGGGGTGGCGGGGGCAGGTGAGCAGCCAGGAGGGCGAGGGTGCTCTGTCCACTGCCTTACATAGCTGGGCATGTGAGCCCTGCAGGAAGCCCGGCCAGGCCGGAGGATGCAGCCTCAGCACCTCCCTCCGTGGACTCCCAGCAAGCTCCCCTGGCCAGTATCTGCTCAGGGCAGATTAGCTCAGCTGGTGTTTCTAGACCACATGCTTGGCTGTGGCCTGGGCAGTCCTGGAGGGAAGGAGGAAGAGGGCTCAGCCCACAGGGTGTCCACCTTAAAGGAGCCTGGTGTAAGGAAGGCACCAGAGGCCAGACTCAGGGGAGCAGCTAGCACGGGGCAGGGCTGCCAGCTACCTTTCTGAGCCCTTTCGCCAACATCTGCATCCCCAACTACAAATGATCTCGGCTCACTGCAACCTCCGCCTCTTGGGTTCAAGCGATTCTCCTGCCTCAGTCTTCCTAGCAGCTGGGATGACAGGAGCCTGCCACCATACCTTGCTAATTTTTGTATTTTTAGTAGAGACAGGGTTTCACCACATTGGCCAAGCTGATCTCGAACTCCCGCCCTCAGGTGATCCATCCGCCTTGGCCTCCCAAAGTGCTGGAATTACAGGTGTGAGCCACTGCGCTGGGCCACACTGTTCCATTTTTGAGTGAAGGCACTGAAGCATAGGCATAGCAAAGCTGGATATCTGTGCACAAGGCCACATGGCCAGTAAGTGACAGAGCCAGGACCAGGCCCAGGCGGTCTCACCCAGGGCCCTGCTCTCAGCCCCTTGTGAGCTCCTCAGAGTGGGGTCTGGGGCATTCCGTTTCATGCTTTGGTCTGCCCTGTGTAGGCCCAGCAGGCACCAGTAGCAGCTGGGTGGGTCTGGGCTGGCCAGGCTGGGCTCCTGGCATAGAGTGTGTCCCTGCCAGGGTCCGGAAACAAGGCCAGCATGGAGGGTGCTGGATACCGGCCCAGAGGCATCTGGAGCTGAGAGAGCCCCTGGGGAGATGAGTCCTGGCAGCCATGGGACCCTGGGATGCAGCCTCTGCCCCTCAGGCCTCTGCCCTTGCTGTCTCCCTGCAGAGAGCCATCACCATCCTGGACACGGAGAAGAGCTTCCTGAAGTGCATGAGGAAGGCCTTCTGCTCTGGCAAGCTGCTGCAGGTGGGGTACACACCTGATGGCCAGGACAACTACAGATGGTGCTTCAGGTAACGCCAGGCTTCACCCCAGTCGGAGCTTGGGAGCTTCAGGGCTCCCCGTGGGCACAGAGGCTGCCTTGGGGCCTGCTGGGCCTGTCATGAACACAGGGTGCTCTCCCAAGGCCAGCTGTAGGGATGAGGCCCGTCCAGAGCTCAGCTGTGGGTGTGCACGGGACCCAGCTGAGATCTCAGCTGGTGGGGCCCAGACACGAAATTCCAGAAAACTTCAGGTGCCCAAAGGGGTCGTCTAGTGAACAGGGTCAGAGCCTGCCGTCCAATATATAAAGTCCCTGGGCCTCCAGGGATGGTCAGAGATCACATCTTTGGGGATGCTGTCCAAAAATCAAGTCCTCTCTGCCCTCCCTACCCACTGTGTCCTGATGTGTGTACTTCTTGGGCTGGGCCTGTGGGCAGAGCACTCGGACCAGGAAGCTGTCCCAGCTCTCAGGCTGCCCCAACCCCTCGCCCTGCAGGGTGGACGAGGTGAACTGGACCACCTGGAACACCAACGTGGGCATCATCAACGAAGACCTGGGCAACTGTGAGGGTGTCAAGGGCATGCTGAGCTTCTCCCTGCGATCAAGCAGAGGTGAGGTGGGTGGGGCGGGTGCTTGGTACCTCCTCGGCTGGTGGCCCGACATTGGCAGGGAAAGCCTTGCAGGCCCTTGCCAGGCTCCTCACCCCCCAGGACCTGGGCACTGAGAAGCCCCTGACATCAGCCATGTGCACGTTGTCCCGGGCTGATGTGAGTGCCTCGCGCATGCTGATGCAGCTGACGGCACGCTGGGCCCGTGTAAGCAGGTGGGCCAGCACCTCTGGCCCACGCACCTGTCCTCAGCACCCTGGGGGATGCAGCCAGCCCTGCCCTGCCTCCTTGTGTGGGTCACCCTGCCTCCTTGGCCCTGATCCTCACCCTGCATGTGTACATGCCACGTCAGAGCTCTGTGGGGCTGTGCATACACAAAAAGGCACATGGGAACATGTGTCACTCATGAACACATCTGGGCAGGTAGAGAAGAGGGGAGGGAGAGAGAGGAAAGGGGATGCTTTCAGTAGAAAAACCCCAGGGAGGCCAGGTGTGGTGGCTCACGCCTGGTCATCCCAGCACTTTGGGAGGCGGAGGTGGGTGGATTGCCTGAGGCCTATAGTTCGAGACCAGCCTGGCCAACATGGTGAAACCCCATCACTACTAAAAAAATTCAAAAGTTAGCCAGGTATGGTGGGGGTCACCTGTAATCCCAGCTGGTCGAGAGGGTGAGGCAGGAGAATTGCTTGAACCCAGGAGGCAGAGGTTGCAGTGAGATGAGATCAAGCCATTGCACTCAATGCCTACACTCTGTTGCCTGGGCAACAGAATGAGACTCTGTCTCAAAAAAAAGAAAAAATAGAAAAACTCCGAGGAAAATTACTACCAGAAAGAAAGCCGTTTAACAGTTACTGGTAAACATTTAATAGGAAACATTAAAAATGTCTAATGGAGGACATTTACTTAAAAATGAAGCAGGCCTAGTTTATAGTGGACACGTTTTGAGTTATAATGGCAACCTTGCACACTTTGTTTTGAATTACTTTGTATTTCATTGTAAAAAATGGTGGTAAAATACATATCAAGGGTACAATTCAGTGGCATTACATATATTCACATTATTGTACACCTCTCACCACTCTTTCCAGAACTTTTTTTTTTTTAGATGAAGTCTCACTCTGCCGCCTAGGCTGGGGTACAGTGGCACGATCTGGGCTCACTGCAACCTCCGCCTGCCAGGTTCAAACAATTCTCCTGCCTCAGCTTCTGGAGTAGCTGGGATTAGAGGCACCTGCCACCACACCTGGCTGACTTTTGTGTTTTTTCAGTAGAGACGGGCTTTCACCATGTTGCCCAGGCTGGTCTTGAACCCCTGACCTCAGGTAATCCACCCACCTTGGTCACCCAAAGGGCTGGGATTATAAGTGTGAGCCACCGTGCCTGGCCTTTTAAGATTTTTAATTTTTAAAAATCTTTAGCTGCTAAGTTTGTGTCATTTTTTAATTTTTATTTTTATTTTGAGACAGAGTCTGTCTCTGTTGCCCAGGCTGGAGTGCAGTGGCATGATCTTGGCTCACAGCAACCTCTGCCTCCCAGGTTCAAGCAATTCTTCTGCCTCAGCCTCCTGAGTAGCTGGGACTATAGGTGCACACCTCCAGGCCCGGCTAATTTTTGTATTTGTAGTAGAGACAGGGGTTTCACCATATTGGCCAGGCTGGTCTCGATCTCCTGACCTCGTGATCCGCCCGCCTCAGCCTCCACAGTGCTGGGATTCCAGGCGTGAGCCACCGCACGGCAGGTTTGTGTTGTTGCAGGAGAGGCAATTGTTTCCACTGCCTAATGTCCTATCCCTGAAAAACATCTGCTGCCTGTAGGTTGCCTAGTTCTGTGATTGCTGACAGCAGGATGGCTAGCACAGGACTAGATACTCCATTATAGCTGGAAGGGAAAATCCGTTTTATCAAAGGCTCACTGCTGGAGACCCATCGGTTTTTCCACAGGCCTCCTGCAGTCATGTGATTTTCCTGAGTTCAGTCAGAAGTTCTCCCCGCGTCACACCACCATGCTTATTAGCTGAGCTCTTGGTCAGCTGTTAACTGGGCTGACTTTGTCAGCGAGCTCCCGAAAGGCAGCTTTGCGTGTGATTTGAGCGGTTCTTCAGCGTCACTCTTGCGGATCTTTGACGGATTCGCCGTTTTACTTTGCAGAAATTGCATCATGTTTGCATGACGCTGTTGACAGTTTACAACATTGCACAGACACTGTGATATTTATAAACACATCGACCCAGTGACAGGGATGGACGTGTTAATTGGGGCAGGGATGGGGGATGGTTGGAGGTTGCCTGACCTCACATTTATAATTTCTTTTCTTTTTCTTTCTTTTTTTTTTTTTTTTGAGACAGAGTTTTGCTTTTGTCGCCCAGGCTGGAGTGCAATGGTGTCATCTCAGCTCACTGAAACCTCTGCCTCCCGGGTTTAAGTGATTCTCCTGCCATGGCCTCCTGAGTAGCTGGGATTACAGGCATGGGCCACCACACCCGGCTAATTTTATATTTTCAGTAGAGATGGGGTTTCTCCACGTTGGTCAGGCTGGTCTTGAACTCCTGACCTCAGGTGATCCGCCCACCTCGGCCTCCCAAAGAGCTGGGATTACAGGCATGAGCCACTGTGCCCGGCTGTTTTTCTCTTCTTTTTTTTTGAGACAGAGTCTTGTTCTGTTGCTCAGGCTGGAGTGCGGCAGGCCTGGACCTGGAATCCAGGTTCCTTGGTAGTGCTCATCACCCAGAGCTGCCCTGGTGTGTTGAGCCACTTATGGGGCAGGCCTCAGAGTTGTTCTTTGGAGACCTCCTCTCCCTCCCACTTGGGCAGGGAGGAAATGGAGGCCAAGAGGGGCAGGTGATGGGCTCTCTTGAGTCCACAAACAAGTCAAGGTGGGGTAGAGGAAAAGAACTGAAGGATTGAAGGAGCCACCAGAGTGCACGAGGCTCTCTGAGCAGTTGGGGGAAGAGGACATGGCACGATCCAGCTGCCTCAAGGAGCACTTGCATGCCTGGGCCTCCTTTTATCCCGGGATTTCTGAGGCCAAGAGGCAAGTGTTTTGCTGCATCCAAGGTAGTAATCGTGTTTACCCTTCAGTTTCAGGCAGACACTGGAAGAACTCTGCCCTGGTTCCCCTTTTAAGAGAGGCAAGTGCCCGAGACAGGCACTCTGCTCAGCCTGAGGAGGTTCATCTGGAGGTTTTCAGGGTCCCTTAAGCCAGAAGATGCTGAGGTCTTCAAGAATCCTGTCGCTTCTGGGGAGAAGTGAGGACCTCACACAGAAAGCACCGTAAACACTGGGCCCCCAACCGCCTCAGGGGGCTGCTAGGGAAACTCCAGTGCTCGATCAGCAGCATGGCCTGGTCCGGGCCTGCTCAGCATGTTCCCAAGTCTGCACTGGACAAGTGTGGGAAGCATTGTTGGTAGCACGAGGAGTGAGGTTCATCCAACCGCCACTTTCCCCAAGTGAACCTCCGAACAGGCTTTCGAGTTCTTACTTTATTCAACAGTGTGGACTGTCAGTCTCTCCTGGGACATGTTACGCCCTTGTTTTCTTTTCTTTTTTTTTGAGAAAGACTTTCACTCTTGTCTCCCAGGCTGGAGTGCAGTAGTGTGATCTCCGCTCACTACAACCTCTATCTCTGGGTTCATGTGATTCTCCTGCCTCAGCCTCCCAAGTAGCTGGCACTACAGGCATGCACCACGAAGCCCAGCTAATTTTTGTATTTTTGGTAGAAACGGGGTTTCACCATGTTGGCCAGGCTGGTCTGGAACTCCTGGCCTCAGGAGAGCTGCCCGCCTTGGCCTCCCAAAGTGCTGGGATTACAGGCATGTGCCACTGCACCCAGCCTTCTTTGATTTTATATTACTAGGAGCAAAAGTAAATGAAGCCCAGGAAAACACCTTTGGGAACAAAAACCTTCCTTTGCTAGAAAACACAAGCCCTTCCTCTCTGTAGTGTGCTGGCTTTCCTACCTGCCCAGGGTGACCTGGGGGGCATTGTTGTTTACTCCCCAGGAAGGCAGGGGAGGCCGGTCCCACTCCCAGCTCTGGCAGAATCAAGCTGCTGCAGGGGTTCCTTCTTCATCCTTCTGGATGATGAATCACAGCCTCAAAAATAGTAGCTCTATTGCTGTTCAGGTAAAAGTACAGAACCAAATCCCAAAGGCATCTGGTAAGAATGTTGGAAAGATCTTCCATTTGCAGGGCCCCCCAATTCTGCTTTCCTACAACGGCGCCTGCTTCCCCTCCATCCATACTGGCATCCTCAAAAGTATACGCATACATATATATGGTGTCAAGTTTGTGCCGGGTAACCGGCTGGCAGAGCTCACTGGCCCTGTGTAGGCTGCTTGTGCACGTGTGCACACGTGTGTGTGGCTGTGTGCATGCATACAGGTGCACATGTATGTGTGTGTGTGCACATGTGGGGGCGTGTGTGGCTGTGTGCATGCATACAGGTGCACGTGTGTGTATGTGTGTGTGCACCATTCCATATGGCTAGAAACCTCTAGCAACTCTTCAGTGGTTATCCAGAGTGAGGGCACTCCTTCAGGCCTTCCACAGCAAAGTATGGTCCGTGGACCTACCCTGGCCTCCACTTGCTTTTTTTTGTTTTGTTATGTTTTGATTTTTTGAGACAGAGTCTAACCCTGTCACCCAGGCTGGAGTGCAGTGGCGCCATCTTGGCTCACTGCAACCTCTGCCTCTCAGGTTCAAGCAATTCTCCTGCCTCAGCCTCTAGAGTTGCTGAGATTACAAATACCCAGCACCACATCCAGCCTAATTTTTGTATTTTTTTTTTAGTAGAGACAGGGTTTCACCATGTTGGCAAGGCTGGTCTTGAACTCCTGACCTCAAGTGACCCACCCACCTCAGCCTTCCAAAGTGCTGGGATTACAGGTGTGAGCCACCGCACCTGGCCATGCCACCTGTTTTTGTAAATAAAATTTATGTTTTTCTTTGATGGAGTCTCACTCTGTTGCCCAGGCTGGAGTGCAGTGGTGTCATCTCGGCTCACTGCAACCTCCGCCTCCCAGGTTCAAGCAATTCTCCTGCCTCAGCCTCCCCAGGTAGCTGGGATTACAGGTGTCTGCCACCGCCAGGCTAATCTTTGTATTTTTTTTAAGTAGAGACAGGGTTGTACCATGTTGAACAGACTGGTCTTGAACTCCTGAGTCAAGTGATCCACCCACCTTGGCCTCCCAAACTGCTGGGATCACAGGCATGATCCACCGCGCCCGGTCATGCCACCTGTTTTTGTAAATAAACTTCTAGTGAAACACACCTAATAAGTAAATAGTAGTCATCTATTTACTTATTGCCTATGGTTGCATTCCTGCTACAATGCAGAAATGAATACTTTCAACAGAAACAAAATACTTTGCAAAGCCTAAAGTATAAAAAACTTACCTAAAACATCAAACACGTACTATCTGGCCCTTTACAGAAGAGTTTGCTGACTTCCTTTACAGAATAGAGCTTAAGTAACAAATACCCAGGAAGAGAGATCTGTTCCAGACCGGAGCAGCTTGTGTTAGTATCTGTGGAGAGGAGAATGAGTTATATAGCTGTGGAGTTACTGCATGTTTGTTCATGAAAGGATGGATTTTGGCTGAGGCTGGGGCTTGGGCCCTACCAAGAGAGGTGTTTTTGGGGGAATACTGGAATCCTTCTTCCCCATTCTTTTTTTTTTTTTTTTTTTTTTTTTTGAGCTGGAGACTTGCTCTGTTGCCCAGGCTAGAGTTCAATAGCTTGACCTTTGCTCACTGCAACCTCCGCCTTTTGGGCTCAACCTCTCGAGTAGCTGGAATTACAGGTGTGTACCACCATGCCTGGCTAATTTTTGCATTTTTGGTAGAGATGGGGTTTCACCATGTTGGCCAGGCTGGTCTTGAACTCCTGACTTCAGGTGATCCGCCCGTCTCAGCCTCCCAAAGTGCTGGGATTACAGGTGTGATTCTCAGTGCCCGGCCCCTCCTCCCTGTTCTCTAGCTTGGCGTCTGATTGCCCACAGGGGTCCCCAAGGAGGAGCTGAGGGCTGGTGCCCGGGTGCCTGTGTGTGACCGTGGCACGTGAGCCTGGAGCCTGCAGGAGGGAGGGGAGGATGTGGGGAGTGTTTATGAAAGTGCTTAGTGTGCATCATCCTTTAAATCTCCTAATAGCTTGTGAAGACACTAATATTAGTTCCATTTTATAGATGAGAAAATCAAGGTTCCAGCAGTGAGTAAGGCCGCACAGCCAGTAAACACAAGGACTGGATCTGACCCCAGGCAGTCTGACTCCAAAGCCTGGGCCTTAACTGCTGTGTCAGGCTGTCTGGCAGAGAATGTATGGGGGCAGGCCCGCCTGTCCTGGGCCAGAGGGAGTCGGGAGGGCTTCTCACTTTCTGTGTGGGCCTGGGACTCTGAGCTGTACCTGTAGGCCTTTCCTAGAAAATGTGTGGGTGTCAGACACTGCAAACTTCTGCAAATTGGATTTGCTTTATGTGTTTGCTTTTTGAGACAGAGTCTTGCTCTGTCACCCAGGCTGGAGTGCAGTGGTGCAATCTCGGCTCACTGCAACCTCTGCCACCTGGGTTCAAGTGATTCCCCTGCCTCGGACTCCTTAGTAGCTGGGATGGCAGGAGTCTGCCACCATACCTTGCTAATTTTTGTATTTTTAGTAGAAATGGGGTTTCACCATGTTGGCCAGGATGGTCTTGAATGCCTGACCTCAAGTGATCCACCATCTTCGACCTCCCAAAGTGCTGGGATTATAGGCATGAGCCACCTTGCCCAGCCTGATCAGCTTTTGAATTTACTCAGAGCTGGAAGGGATCCTGTGGGCATACTTTTCCAAAACTAATGATAGAAATTCATTGTTATTAGATTAGAAACCTGAGATTGTTCAAGGAAGGACATACCTACAATTGGTATGTTTCCTTTCTTTTTTTTTTTTTTTTTTTTTGAGACAGAGTCTTGCTCTGTCCCCCAGGCTGGAGTAAAGTGGTGCAATCTTGGCTTACTGCAACCTCTGCCTCCCAGGTTCAAGCGACTCTCCTGCCTCAGCCTCCCAAGTAGCTGGGACTACAGGAACGTGGCACCATACCTGGCTAATTTTTTTGTATTTTCAGTGGAGACGGGGTTTTACCAAGTTGGCCAGAATGGTCTCGATCTCTTAACTTCGTGATCTGCCCACCTCAGCCTCCCAAAGTGCTGGGATTACAGGGTGAGCCACCGCACCTGGCTTCTTTTCTTTCTTTTTAAATTCATAAGCTTTATTTTTTTTTTTGAGACTCTTGCTCCACTGCCCAGGTGGGAGTGCAGTGGTGTGGTCATGGCTCACTGCAGCCTCAAACTCTTGAGCTCAAGCGATTCTCCCACCTTAGCCTCCTGAGTAGCTGGGTCTGTATACATGAGCCACCAGGCCTGGCAGTTTTTTTCCCCCTGAAGAGACGTGGTCTTGCTATGCTGCTCAGGCTGGTCTTGAACTCCTCGCCTCAAGCACTCCTCCCTCCTTGGCCCCACAAAGTGCTGTATTGCAGAGCCAGCCATAGGAACTGGCCAGCTTTATTTTTAGAGCAGCTTTAGGTTCACAGCAAAATTGACACAAAAATGATAAGAGACTTCTCATACACCTGCTGTCCCCACATACCCACAACATCCCCAACTACTGGCATCCTGCACCAGAGCAGTTCATTGTTACTATTGGTGAATTGACATTGATACATCATTATCATCCAAAGTCCACTGTGGGGTGGTAGCTCACGCCTATAATCCCAGCACTTTGGGAGGCCGAGGCAGTTAGATCACCTGAGGTCAGGAGTTTGAGACCAGCCTGGCCAACATGGTAAAACCCCGTCTCTACTAAAAATACAAAAATTAACTGGGCATGGTGGCACACGCCTATAATCTCAGCTACTTGGGAGGCTGGGGCAGGAGAATTGCTTGAACCTGAGAGGCGGAGGTTCTGGTGAGCTGAGATCAGATCATACCACTTCACTCCAGCCTGGACAACAGAATGACTTCGTTTCACAAAAACAAAAAAAACAAAGTCCACTGGGGTCACTCTTAAGGTTAAAGATTCCATGGGTTTTGACAAATGCATGACCTGTGTTTACCATTATAGTATCATATAGAGAAATTTTATTGCCCTAAAAATCCTCCATGCTCCACCCTCTCCCCAAGCCCTTGAGCTCCTGGCAACCACTGACCTTTTTCTTTTTTCTTTTTTTTTTGAGACAGGGTTTTGCTCTGTCACTCAGGCTGAAGTGCAGTGGTGGGATCATAGTTCACTGCAGCCTTGACCTCCAGGGCTCAAGCGATCCTCCCACCTCAGCCTCCTAAGTAGCTGGGGCTGCAGGGAACAGCCACCACACCTGGCTCATTTTTGTATTTTTTTGTAGAGATGGGTTTTTGTTATGGTGCCCAGGCCAGGTCTCAAACTCCTGGCCTCAAGCAATCTTCCCACCTCGGCCTCCCAAAATGCTGGGATTATAGATGTGAGGCATCGTGCCTGGGCAGCCACTGATCTCTGCCTCCATGCCTTTGCCTTTTCCAGCATGGCGTGTAGTTGGCATCATCATACAGTACACGGCCTTTTCAGTGATTGATTTCACTTAGTAAATTATGCATTAGTGTTGCCTCCATGTCTTCTCATGGCAGGAGAGCTCATTTCTTTTATTGGAGGATAACATTCCATTCTCTTGGATATGCCATGCTTTTTGTTGTTTGAGACAGTCTTGCTCTGTCGCCCAGGCTGGAGAACAGTGGCACAATCCCCAGCTCACTGCAACCTCTGCCTCCCAGGTTCAAGCAATTCTGCTGACCTAGCTTCCAGAGTAGCTGGGATTACAGGTGTGCGCCACCACACTCAGCTAATTTTGCATATTTAGAGGAGACGGGGTTTCAGGCTGATCTCAAACTCCTGACCTCTGATGATCCGCCTGCCTCTGCCTCCCAAAGTGCTGGGATTACAGGCGTGAGCCACCACGTCTGGCTGGATGTACCACTCTATCCATTCACCTACTGAAGGACATTTCGGTTGCTTCCAAGTTTTGGCAGTTATGAGTGAAGTTGCTATAAACATCCATGGGCAATTTTTGTGTGGACCTAAGTTTTCAGCCTCTGAAAAAACACCAAAGAGTGTGACTGCGGGGTTGAATTGAAAGACCACCAAAGTGTCTTTCAAACTGGCCACACTGTTTTGCGTTCCTACCTGTGATGACTGAGGCTTCCAGTTGCTCCTCATCCTCATCAGCATTTTATTTTATTTTATTTTTTTGAGAAAGAGTCTTGCTGTGTCGCCAGGCTGGAGTGTAGTGGTGAATTCTCAGCTCACTGCAGCCTCTGCCTCCCGGATTCAAGCAATTCTGCCTCAGCCTCCCAAGCAGCTGGGACTACAGGCACATGCCACCATACCCAACTAATGTTTGTATTTTTAGTAAAGACGGGGTTTCACCATGTTGGCCAGGATGGTCTCGATCTCTTGACCTCATGATCCACCTGCCTCGGCCTCCCCAAGTAATTTTTAAATTTTTAGTAGAGGCAGGGTTGCACGTGTTGGCCAGGCTGGTCTTGAACTCCTGACCTCGTGATCCACCCACCTTGGACTCCCAAAGTGCTGGGAGTATAAGCCATCATGGCCAGCCCTAATTTTTATGTTTTTAGTAAAGACAAGGTTTTGCCATGTTGGTCAAGCTGGTCTCGAACTCCTGATGAAGTTATCTACCCTCAGCCTCCCAAAGTGCTGGGATTACAGGCATGAGGCAGCGCACCTGGCTGGGCAAAGGGTGAGTGGGAAGCCAGGGACCTTCCAAGACCCATATGCATGTGGTGCTACTGACTGCCCACCATGTATCTTCAAATAAGACGGGGAAACATCCTGAACGTGGCAAAAGTAGGAAGACAGAAGGTCCATCTCGAACCCACAGCCAGTACCAGGCTTGCCAAGGAGGGCTGAGGCAACCCACCTGCCCAGAGTGGGCCATCACCCCCACCATTTGGTTCTAGAAAAACCATACAATGTAAAAAGCACAGAGGTAACGCTGGGGTGGGGGGAAGCTGTGGGTCTGGGGATGAAAACGTTGATGGCTCAACTAGAAACTGGACCAAGTAAAAAACACAAATAACTAGACGGGCGTGGTGGCTCATGCCAGTAATCTTCAACTTTGGGAAGCTGAGGTGGGTGGATCACCTGAAGTCAGGAGTTCGAGACCAGCCTGACCAACATGGAGAAACCCCATCTCTACCAAAAATACAAAATTAGCTGGGCGTGGTAGTACACAGCTGTAATCCCAGCTACTTGGGAGGCTGAGGCAGGAGAATTGCTTGAACCCAAGAGGTGGAAGTTGTGGTGAGCTGAGATCACAGCATTCACTGCCCTCCAGCCTGGGCAACAAGAGCAAAACTCCGTCTGAAAACAAACAAAAAAACCTAAGGGATGTCTCAGGAGTGAACAAAGACAGAAAATGAGTATGACTGAGCATAGTGGCTCATGCCTGAAACACCATTCTTCAGGAGGCCACAGCAGGGGGATTGAGTCAGCTCAGGAGTTTGAGACCAACCTGGGCTAGTTAGACCCTATCTCTACAACGAATACCAAAATTTGCTGGGTGTGGTGATGAGCACATGTAGTCCCAGCTACTCAGGAGGCTGAGGCCGGAGAATCGCTTGAACCCAGGAAGTGAAGCTTGTAGTGACCTGAGATGGCACCACTGTACTCCAGCCTGGATGACAGGGCAAAACTCTGTCTCTGAAAAAAAAAAAAAAAAAAAAAAAAGAATCAGCAGAATCGACATGTTGGCTGACAGGACAGCAACTAAAACTGAGCAGCTGGCTGGGCGCTGAGACTTACGCCTGTGACTCCAGCACTCTGGGAAGCTGAAGAGGTTCCCTTGAGCCAAAGAGTTCAAGACCAGCCTGGGCAACATGGCAAGACCCCTGCCTCTAGAAAAAAATTCAAAAATTAGCCACGTGTGGTAGCATGCGCCTGTGGCCTCAGCTACTCAGGAGGGTGAGGTGGGAGGATGGTTTGAGCCCAGAAGGTTGAGGCTGCAATGAGGTACGGTTGCACCAGTGTCCTCCAGCCTGGGAGACAGAGCGAAACCCTGTCTCCAAAGGAAAAAACAAAAAACAAAAAACAAGCAGCAACATAGGAAATGCTAAGAGGCACTTCGAATCATCAAGAAAAGATTTCACTCAGTTTATTCTGTTGTTGGATAACTTCTTGACTTAACTACTTCATCTGTTTCTGTTTGTTCCATCTGTGCTAACAATGAGAATGCAGAAGACTATGATTCTTCCCCTAAGTGCAGCTTTAGCCACACTTCATAGTTTCTATGAGTTTACATTACTGCCAATTCCTGTCTAATCTGTCACAATTGTTTTAATTTCCTCTTTAACCCAACAGATGGATAAAAAAGGAATCTGGATACTTCCCAGTAGCAAGCCTTTTTTTTTTTTCTTTTTGGTTTTGAGAAGAGGTTTCTCCATGTTTGTCAGGCTGGTCTCAAATTCCCAACCTCAAATGATCTGCATGCCTTGGCCTCCCAAAGTGCTGGGATTACAGGTGTGAGCCAACATGCCCAGCCTGACTTTTTGGTTTTTTTATTTCTGGTTTTACTACATTCTTCTCAGAGGATGTGGCTTATCCTCATTTTCTTTCATACTACAAGTTTTCTCTGTACCAAATACGTATACAGATTTTTCTTTTTTTTTGAGATGGATTCTTGCTCTGTTGCCAGGCTGGAGTGCAGTGGTGCGATCTCGGCTCACTGCAACCTCCGTCTCCCAGGTTCAAGTGATTCTCCCGCTCACCTTCCTGAGTAGCTGGGATTATAGGTGCCTGCCACCATACCCAGCTAATTGTGTTTTTAGTAGAGACAGGGTTTCAACATGTTGGCCAGGAGGGTCTTGATCTCTTGACTTCATGATCTGCCTGCCTTGGCCTCCCAAAGTGCTGGGATTACAGGTGCAAACCACAGCCCAGCCATATACCCAATTTTCATAAAAAGAATGTGGTCCTTATTTACAGGGCATGACCTTTAAAACAAAGCAGACAAGTGCTTCTCCCCAGAATGACCAGGGACACCCTCGCAGGCCCACCCAGCCTTCCTTCCCCATAGTGGCGCTGGGCTGGAAGCCAAGGTGTGCTCTGAGCAGCCCATGGGGGAGGTGATGTTGACCCAGCCTCAGCTCCACCCTCACCCTTTCACACTTCAGGGCCCCTGCCTCTCACATGTTCTCACTCCCTTCCTCTGCCCAGGACTGCCCAGGCACGCCTTTCTCCCCTCTAGTATCTTCTGCCATCTCTTCCTCACGCGGAGGTGGTGGGAAACAGGCCCATGAGAAAGAATCACACCTTCCCACCCAGAAGTGAGAAGAGTTTCAGGAAGGGCACCCAGGCCAGAAAACCACACATCTGAGATTAAGACTTCGCAGAGGCCCAGCATGATGGCTCAAGCCTTTAGTCTCAGCACCTCAGAAGCCTGAGGCAGGAGGATCACTTGAGCCCAGGAGTTCGAGACCAGCCTGGGCAACAGAGGGAGACCCCATATCTGCTAAAAAATAAAATATGGCCGGGCACAGTGGCTCACGCCTATAATCCTAGCACTTTGGGAGGCTGAGGC
>CM052648.1:27339617-27451370 GCA_028533165.1 Leontopithecus rosalia | reverse complement strand
GCCTCAGCCTCCCAAAGTGCTAGGATTATAGGCGTGAGCCACTGTGCCCGGCCATATTTTATTTTTTAGCAGATATGGGGTCTCCCTCTGTTGCCCAGGCTGGTCTCGAACTCCTGGGCTCAAGTGATCCTCCTGCCTCAGGCTTCTGAGGTGCTGAGACTACAGGCTTGAGCCATCATGCTGGGCCTCTGCGAAGTCTTAATCTCAGATGTGTGGTTTTCTGGCCTGGGTGCCCTTCCTGAAACTCTTCTCACTTCTGGGTGGGAAGGTGTGATTCTTTCTCATGGGCCTGTTTCCCACCACCTCAGTGTGAGGAGGAGATGGCAGAAGATACTAGAGGGGAGAAAGGCGTGCCTGGGCAGTCCTGGGCAGAGGAAGGGAGTGAGAACATGTGAGAGGCAGGGGCCCTGAAGTGTGAAAGGGTGAGGGTGGAGCTGAGGCTGGGTCAACATCACCTCCCCCATGGGCTGCTCAGAGCACACCTTGGCTTCCAGCCCAGTGCCACTATGGGGAAGGAAGGCTGGGTGGGCCTGTGAGGGTGTCCCTGGTCATTCTGGGGAGAAGCACTTGTCTGCTTTGTTTTAAAGGTCATGCCCTGTAAATAAGGACCACATCCTTTTTATAAAAATTGGGTATATGGCTGGGCTGTGGTTTGCACCTATAATCCCAGCACTTTGGGAGGCCGAGGCAGGCAGATCATGAAGTCAAGAGATCAAGACCCTCCTGGCCAACATGTTGAAACCCTGTCTCTACTAAAAACACAAAAATTAGATGGGCAAGGTGGCAGGACCTGTAATCCCAGCTACTCAGGAGGGTAAGCAGGAGAATCACTTGAACCTGGGAGACGGAGGTTGCAGTGAGCCGGGATCGCACCACTGCACTCCAGCCTGGCAACAGAGCAAGAATCCATCTGAAAAAAAGAGAAAAATCTGTATACGTATTTGGTACAGAGAAAACTTGTAGTATGAAAGAAAATGAGGACCCATCCCTGGCTCATTCCCCAGTCTTCTTCTTGAGCTGGCCTTATACCGAGAAGGCCAGAAGAGGGGATCCCCCTTAGGAAAGGGTGTCCCGCCTCCTGTCACGCACCCAGAGCTCCCCTACCCTCTCGTTTCCACATCTGCCGCTGTCAATGCCAAGCCCAGGCGGTGTGAAGGCAGCTTCTTCCTGGAGGAGCCCTGGGATGTGGGCAAGTGTGGGCTTCCCCAGCCTCTGCAGTGAGCCTCCCTCACGCCCAGGGGGCCACCTGAGAAAGCACTTCTACTTGCCCTTGGCCAAGTAGATGTGGCCTGAGCCCATGGACACCTGCCTGGTCAACACTGGGGGAGCGGGGGCCGCTCAGCAACCCCACCCCACTGTGCTGCGAACACCAGCGGCAGCTTTCCAGGAAACCCCTGCGTTTGGAAGAGTCTGTCCCATGATTTCCACAGCGGCGAGGACACCCATTTGCAGAGGCAGGCCGTGAATGAGGAACGAGAAACACTAAGGGATTTGCATTGGGGCCTCTGGCTGGACTGAGGGAAACAAGAGACAAGATGGAAGGCCCCGGGTCTCAATTCTCTCTGAACACAGTGTTTGTTGCTAGGAAGGCAGGTTCTTAAGGAGTTAAAACTCCAGGTGGGGGAGGGGACGCATACACACAGAGCCCTGCAGATCTCCAGCCTCCTGACTCAAGAGGGTGCTGTGCTCGCCACGGTTAGGGAGCAGGGGCTGGTGGTCCCGGGGAGAACTTAGCTGCTCTTCCTCTGGCAGGACCTGTTTCCGGGGGTTCTGAGGCTGTTAGGAAGTGGTGGCTGCAGGGATGCAAAGGTCTAGACCTGGACAGCAAACCGCTGCAACCCCAGAAACGGTGGCCTTTGCCTGGGGTCACACAACGACCGTAAGTTCTCTGAGAGTGGCACAGCCATGGAGGAGCGGCCGTTAAGGCTGATGCTGGGGCATGAGAGCTGCAGGCCTGGCCACCTTCCAGCAGTGACAGGGAGCCCAGTCCTCGCCTGGCCTGGGCCAACGCTGGACCTGCCTTGGGTGCACGCTTGAGGCATAGCAACACATGCCTGTCCACATGCACCCGCCCACCATGTACATACCCACAGCAGCCACATTCACCCCCACACATCAGCCACACACACCCATATACCCAAACACCCACAACTCCACACACCAGCCACATGCACCCACGCACAATCCACACACCCATACCATCCACACACAGCCACACACCAGCCATGTGCACCCACCCCCAAATACCCGCATACCAGCCACATGCACCCACACTATCTATACACACCCACACACCAGCCACACACCATCTACACACCCACACAACACCCACACACCAGCTACATGCACCCCCACACACCTATACACACCCACACACCAACCACACCCACACAATATCCACACTCACACAACATCCACACACCCACACACCAGCCACATGTATCCATACACATCTATACACAGCCACACACCATCCACATATGTCCAAATACAATCCCACACTCCCACACACCATCCACACACCCACCCACATGCATCCACATTCTATCCACAAACCCACAGGTGCACACACACCATCCACATGTACCAACATGCCATCTACATGCAACAGCATGCCATCCACACACCCACAGACCATCCACACACATCCCATCTACACATACACACAGCATCCATGCACGCACACAGCATCCACACACCCACCCACATGCACACACAGAATGTCCACACACCCACCCACACACACTTACAGACCGTCCACCCACCCACACCCACATTCTATCCACACACCCATCCACAGACCATCCACACATCCACCCACATGCACCCACAGACCATCCACACACCCACCCACACACACTCAAACGCACTCACAGACCGTCCACGCACCCACACACCATCCACACACCCACATTCTAACCACACACCCACCCACACGTACCCACATTCTATCCACACACCCACCCACATGCACCCACAGACCATCCACACACTCACCCACACCCACCCACATTCTATCCACACACCACCCACAGACTGTCTGCACACACACCATGTATGACACTCACCATTCACACATTATCTACACCCACACACCACATGCACCCTCCACACGCACGCAAACGCCTGCCACAGAGCCAAGGCCTCTGAAAGGCCACAGAGTGGGTATTTAAGTGACATGCCATGAAATCTCTCTCAATAAATTAGAGCCTAGCTCCCCATCCTGAATTCTTTACTGAACAGACTTTAAAACAAAGCACCCAGGAGGAGAATTAGGGCAAAGGACAGCTTCTGGAAGATGTCTTGAGGTCACATTATTATACCTGTTCCCCAATTCCTTTAAAGGGGGTCTCAGGTCAGTGGGACCACTGAGTCACTGGAGCAAAGCTTTCATCCACCGGCCGTGGGTGGCAGGTGGGAATCCCTCCAACCCTCCCCGACCCAGGCTGCACAAACCTATTTTATCGCTAAAAAATGTCTTAAAACAGTTTAAGATCTACCTCTAGAAGAACAGTTTCATTTCTGGCTTTTGGTCTTAAAGCTGCCTAGACAAGAAACGCTTGAAGCCCTGTATGAACCTGGGCTTCTTTTAGTTGGTAGGCTATTAATTGCTGCCTCAACTTCAGCACCTCTTCCACTGGCCCTCTGAACTCCCTCTGGCCAGCACTCTGTCCCTGCACTTGTTATTGGTCTATTCAGGGATTCAATTTCCTCCTAGTTTAGTCTTGGGAGGGTGCAAATATCCAGGAATTTATCAATTTCTTCCAGATTTACTGGTTTGTGTGCATAGAGTTGTTTGCAGTAATCTCTGATGGTAGTTTGCATTTTTGTGGAATTGGTGGTGATGTCCCTTTATCATTTTTTATTGCATCTATTTGATTTTTCTCTTCTTTTTTATTAATCTGGCTAGCAGTGTGTCTATTCTGTTGATCTTTTCCAAAAAGAACAGCTCCTGGATTTGTTGATTTTTTGAAGGCTTTTGTGTCTCTATCTCCTTCAGTTCTGCTCTGATCTTAGTTATTTTTTGTCTTCTGCTAGCTTTTGAGTTTTTTTGATCTTGATCCTCTATTTAAATTTTGATGATAGGGTGTCAATTTTAGATCTTTCCTTGCTCCTCATATGGGCATTTATTGCTATGAATTTCCCTCTAGAAACTGCTTTAAATGTGACCCAGAAATTCTGGTATGTTGTGTTCGTTCTCATTGGTTTCTAAGAACATTTTTATTTCTGCCTTCATTTCATTGATTTTCAGTCTACATTCAGGAGCCAGTTGTTCATTATGGTTTTGAGTTAGTTTCTTAATCCTGAGTTCTAATTTGGTTGCACTGTGGTCTGAGAGACTGTTTATTATGATTTCCATTCTTTTGTATTTGCTGAGGAGTGATTTACTTCCAATTATGTGGTCAATTTTAGAGTAAGTGTGATGTGGTGCTGAGAAGAATGTATATTCTGTGGATTTGGGGTGGAGAGTTCTGTAAATGTCTATCAGGTTTGCTTGTTCCAGATCTGAGTTCAAGTCCTGGATATCCTTGTTAATTTTCTTTCTGGTTGATCTGTATAATATTGACAGTGAAATGTTAAAGTCTCCTGCTATTATTGTGTGGGAGTCTAAATCTCTTTGTAGGTTGTTAAGGACTTGTTTTATGTATCTGGGTGCTCCTGTATTGGGTGCATATATATTTAGAATAGTTAGCTCTTTTGTTGTGTTGGTCCTTTTGCCATTATGTAATGTCCTTCTTTGATTCTTTTAATTTTTGTTGGTTTAAAGTCCATTTTATCAGAGACTAGGATTGCCACCCCTGCTTTTTTTGCTCTCCATTTGCTTGGTAAATCTTCTTCCAGCCCTTTATTTTGAGTCTGTGTGTGTCTTTGCACATGAGATTGGTCTCCTGAATATAGCACCCTGATGGTTCTTGGCTTTTTATTCAATTTGCCAGTATAGGTCTTTTGATTGGGGCATTTACTCCATTTACATTTAATGTTAATATTGTTACGTGTGAATTTGATCCTGCCATTTTACTACTGGTTGGTTGTTTTGCCCTTTGGTTGGCATAATTTATTCATTATATCATTGGTCTTTACCATTTGGTTCTTTTTTGCGGTGGCTGGTACTGGTTTTTCCTTTCTGTGTTTAGTACTTTCTTCAGGAGCTCTTGTGGGCAGGTCTGGTAGTGACAATAATCTCTCAGCAATTGCTTGACTGTAAAGGATTTCATTTCTCCATCACTTATAGAGCTTAGTTTGACTGGATATGAAATTCTGGGTTGAAAGTTCTTTAAGGATGTTGAATATTGGCCCCGACTCTCTTCTGGCTTGTAGGGTTTCTTCTGAGAGATCCGCTGTGAGACTGATGTGCTTCCCTTTGTGGTTGACCCGACCTTTCTCTCTGGCTGCCCTTAGAATTTTTTCCTTCATTTCAACCCTGGTGAACCTGATGATTATGTGTCTTTGGGTTGCTCTTCTAGAGGAGTATTGTTGAGGTGTTCTCTGTATTTCTTGTATTTGAATGTTGGC
This sequence comes from Leontopithecus rosalia, assembly GCA_028533165.1. Lineage (NCBI taxonomy): Eukaryota > Metazoa > Chordata > Mammalia > Primates > Cebidae > Leontopithecus > Leontopithecus rosalia. Next base: position 27,445,856 of record CM052648.1, on the reverse strand, counting down.
CTGTCTTGCTAGGTTGGGGAAGTTCTCCTGGATAATATCCTGAAGAGTGTTTTCCAGCTTGGATTCATTCTCCCCATCATCTTCCAGTACACTGATCAGGTGTAGATTAGGTCTTTTCATGTAATCCCATATTTTTGAAGGCTTTGTTTATTTGTTTTCACTGTTTGTTCTTTTTTCTTGCCTTCTCATTTTATTTCATTGAGTTGATATTCAATTTCTGATATTTTTTATTCTGCTTGTTCTACTCGGCTATTGAAACTTGGGCATGCTTCATGAAGTTCTCATGCTGTGTTTTTCAGTTCCATCAAATTGTTTACATTCTTCTCTAAGCTGGTTATTCTAGTTAGCATTTTGTCTAACCTTTTTCAAGGTTTTTAGTTTATTTGCATTGGGATAGAACATGTTCCTTTAACTCAGAGAAGTTTGTTATTACCCACCCTCTGAAACCCACTTCTGTCAATTTGTCAAATTCATTCTCCATCCTTTTTTGTTCGTTTGCTGGTGAGGAGTTGTGTTCTTGTGGTAGGGGAGAGACATTCTCATTTTTGATGGTTTCATTCTTCTTGCACTGGTTTCTTCCCATCTCAATGGATTTATACAGTTTTATTCTCAGGTAGCTGCTTGGGGAGGTGGCCTTTCCTTTGTCTGCCTGCAGAGGTGCTGCTGGGCTGCCAGATTGAGTGTAGCTGCTGCATCTTTTATGTACTCAGGAAAATTAGGCCAGCTTCTGCAATGGCAGCTTCCCTTCCCCTAGCTGAGCTCAATCATTCCTGGTCACTCTCTAACTGATGTTCTGGGTGTGTAACTCTGGAGTGAGGTTTTTTCAGCCTGCTGGGCTTTGTGCCAGCTGGGATAGGGGACTTATAGGAAACATATAGGCTGTTTCCCTGTGCTCAGTTCCCCTTCTTTCTGGGGGTCAGGTAGCTCTGTCCCACTGGCTTTTTGGCTTTCTTGGCATCAGCCAGTGCTTCCACCAATTTTCTGCTGACAGCCCTGGCACTGGCCAAAGTTGCTGTTCTGCCCTGTTCAGGCAGCTCACTGAGGCTTTTCAGCCTGTGAAGATCTCCTGTTCTGTGGGTTGTAGAGGGCTTGGGTGGAGTGCTGTATCCAAACTAAATTCCCAGAGGGGGAGATCCCCCTGTCCTCCAATTGGTTGCATGCACCTCCTGGGTGGGGCAGTGCCCCACCTTGCCTCAACTTGCCCTATTTGGTTTATACCCACTGTCCAATCAGACCCACAGAATAAACCTAATACATTGTTTGGAATTGTGGAGACCACTCAGCTTCTGCATCTCTCTCGCTGGGAGCTGGTTTCTGGAGCTGCCTTTTATTCGGCCATCTTGGGATCCTCCCTAGCCTAACATGCCTTAAAGAACTAGACAAGCAAGAGCAAACCAAACCCAAAATTAGTAGAAAAATAAAAAGAATAAACATCAGAGCAGAAACAAATGATATTGAAACAAATAAAGTAATCCAAATGATCAAGGAAGTAAAAAGTTGGTTTTAAAGAGATAAATAATATTGACAAACCTTTAACAGAACTAAGTAAAAAAGGAGAAATAACCAAATAAATAAAATTAGAGATGAAAAAGGAGACATTGCTACTGATACCACAGAAATTTGAAGGATCATTAGTGGCCCTTAAGAGCAAATATATGCCATAAATTGGAAAATCCAGGGGAAATAGGTAAACTTCTAGACACATACAACTTACCAAGATTGAATCATGAAGAAATTCAATACCAAGGCAGACCAATAACTAGTAAGAAGATCAGAGCACTAATAAGTCTCCAGTAAAGAAAAGCTGGGGGCCTGATGGCTTCACTGCTAAATTTTATCAAACATTTAAAGAACTAATACCAATCCTATTTAAACTCTTTCAAAAAATAGAGAAGGAAATACTTCCATACTTAGTCTATGCAGACAACTTTTTCCTGATACCAAAAGCAAAGAAAGACACATCCATAAAAGGAAACTACAGGCCAATATTTCTGATGAATATGGATGCAAAAATCTTCAACAACAACATATCAGCCCAAATCCAACAACACACTAAAAAGATTATTCATCATGACCAATGGGGATTTACCACAGAGATTGTACAATGGTTCAACATATGCAACTCAATCAATGACACATCATATCAACAGAATAAGGAACAACAACCATATGATTATTTAAATTGATGCTGTAAAAGCATTTGATAAAATTCAATATCCTTCACGATTAAAAAAAAAAGCTGAGAATACAAGGACCATGCCTTAACATGATAAAATCCATATATTACAGATCCATGGCAGTATATAATAAATAGGAAAAAACTAAAAGCCTTTCCTGAAAGCATTTTTCTCTGAATCATGACAAAGAAGCTCACTTTGCCAACTGTTTTTCTACCTAGTATTGGAAGTTCTAGCTAGAGCAATCAGAGAGGAGAAACAACTAAAGAGCACCTAAATTGGAAAATAAGAAGTCAAATTTTCTTTCTTTGCAGATGTTATACTCTAATATTTCAAAAATCTTAAGATACCTAAAAACTATCAATGTATAAACAAATTCAGCAAAGTTGTAGGATTCAAAAATCAACATGCAAAAATCAGTAGTATTTCCAAATGTCAGCAGTGTAAAATCTAAAAAAGAAATCAAAATTGTATCACCATTTGTAGTAACCACAAACAGCAAAGAAATGAAAGATCACTACAATGAAAACTATAAAATATTTGTGAAAGAAATTGAAAAGGATACAAAACAAAGAAAGACACTTTATGTTCATGGATTTGAAGAATCAGTATTGTTAAAATGTCCATATTACCCAAAGCAATCTACAGACTCAATGCAATTTCTACCAAAATACCAGTGACATTCTTTACATAAATATAAAAACAATCCTAAAATTTATTTGGAACTATAAAATACCCAGAATAAACAAAGGTATTCTGAGCAAAAAGAAGAAAATTAGAGGAATCACATTACTTCATTTTTAATTATACTGTAGAGATGTAGTAAGCAGAATGACATGATACTGTTAAAAAGAGACACATAGATCAGTGGAATAGAACAGAGAACCCAGAAACAAATTCATACACCTACAGTAAATTCATTTTCAACAAGTGTGCCAAGACTATACGTTGGGGAAATGACAGTCTCTTCAATCAGTGATGCTTGGAAAACTAGATGGACGATAGACATTTTTCAGGATGAGATTATTCCATTGCATGCCTGTATCAAAGTATCTCTTGCATCCCATAAATATACACACCTACCATAGATGTAGAAAAAAATACTCCAAAAATTGTTATAACTAATAAATGACTTTAGTGAGTTTTCAAAATTCACAATAAACATAGAATTAGTAGTTTTTTGCACACCAATAGCAAACTAACATAAAAAGAAATTAGGTAGTAATTTCACTTACAGCGGACACAGAGAAATACTTAGAAATAAAGTTAACCAAAAACAGAAAGATCTCTACAATAAATATGATAAAGCATTGATGAAAGAAATAGAACGGAATCCAAACAAATGAAAAGGTATGCCGTGTTCATGGTTTGGGAGAATTAATATTATTGAAATGCCAATATTAACCGAACAAAGTTAGGACATCATAATACATGATTTTAAAATATACTACAAAGATATACTAAACAAAATGTGTGGTTCTGGCATAAAACAGATACATAAACCAATGGAACAGAATAGAAAACCTAAGAATAAATCAATACACTTACAGCTAACAAAAGTGTCAAGAACACATACTGGGGAAAGAACAGTTTTTTCAATAATGATGTTGAGAAAACTGGATATCTACACTCAAAAAAATGAAACTAGACCCTATCTCTCACCACACACAAAAACCAAAACAAAATGGCTTGAAAACTTACATGTAAGACCTGAAACTACAGATACGCTTGAAGAAAGCATAAGAAAATAACTTCATGACATTGAACTGAGCAAGGATTTTTTAAAATAAGACTTCAAAAGCACAGGCAACAATAGCAAAAATAGACAAACAGGATTGCATCAAACTAAAAAAAGGAAAACAAAAAACTTCTCTGTTTATTAAAGGAAATAACAAAGTGAAGAGACAACTCACAGAGTGAAAAAAGAAATTGCGAATTTCTTGTCTGACAAGAGATTAATACCATACTACATAAGAAGCTCCAAAAACTCAATAGCAAGAAACCTTGTAATTGGATTTTAAAATGGGCAAAAGATCTGAATAGACATTTCTAAAAAGAATACATACAAATGGCCAACAGATACATTTAAAAATGCTCAAAATCACTAATAATCAGTGAAATGCAAGTCAAAACCAAAATGAGGTATCATCTCACACCAGTTCAAATGGCTATTGGCAATAATAATAATAATAACAACAAACGCTGGTAAGGATGTGGAGAAAGGGCAACTCTGCATACTGTTGTTGGAAATGTAAATTGGTACAGCCATTATGGAAAACAGTATAGTAGTTTCTCAAAAAATCAAAATTGAATTACCACATAATCCAGCAATCCCATTACTGAATATATATTCGAAGACCATGAAATCAGTATGTCAGAGAGAGCTGCACTCCCAACAAGCAGCACCATTCACAATTGCTGAGATGTGGTATTAACTTAAATGTCCACATACAGATGAATGAATAAAGAACGTGGCACACACACACACACACACACACACACACACATCTGCAACTATAAAATGGAATGAAATCTTGTTATTTGCAGCAACAGAAATGAACTTGAGGAATATTACATTAAGTAAAATAACCCACGCATAGAAAGACAAGCATCCCATGATCTCACTCCTCAGTGCTATCTAAGAAAAATTGATCTCATAGAAGTAGAGACTAGAATAATGGTTACCAGTGGCTGGGGACAGGGAGAGTGGGGGAGCTCTGGAGAGGTTCGCCTGTGGTTACAAAGTCACAGTTACACAGCAGGAGTAAGTTCTGATGTCCTGTTACACAGTAGGGTTACCATAACAAATAACCATGTTGCGTAAACTTCAACATAGCCAGGAGAGATTTTGAATGTTACCACCAAAAGAAATGATAAATATTTAACGTGATGGATTTGGCAATTAGTCTGATTTGTTCATTATGCAAAGTATATATGATTTGAAATATTACACTGTCCACCACCCATGTGTACAATTGTTATGTTTCAATTATATAAAAGCATTAATTAAAACATATGAGAAGTTTCATCAACAACAACAAATAATTACAAAGCTAGGGGACTTACACTACAGACGTTAGACACTGTAGAACTACAGTATTCAAGACAGTGTATTCGTGTCAAGAGACACAAATAGACCAACGCAACAGCATTTGAAGTCCAGAAATAGACCCCCATGTATGTGGTCAATTTGTTTTTTGATAAAGGAATAATAATTCAGTGAAGAAAGAATAATATTTTCAACAAATCTGCTGGAACTATTGTATTTCCCCTTAAAATAGCTTTGATTTACACTTCACTTTTGAAACAAGTATTAAATAAAAATAAATTATAGATTTAAAATGAAAAGAATATTGTAAAAAATCTAGGATAAAAATGGTTGAAAATGTATTTCCTGTGTAAGGAAAAGACTTATTAAATATAATTTGAAAAGCATGATCCATTAATATACAATGAATTGGACTTCATCAAATTTAAAAACTTCTCTGCTTGGGCAACATTTGAAGAGACCATTCACAAAAGAATATATACAGATGGCAAATAAGCACATGAAAGATGCTCAACATCCTTATTCTTTGGGGAAATGAAAACTAATATTTAACAAATCACAACACATCTATTGGAATGTCCAAAGTTTTAAACGGTGACTGTAAGGGATATGTAGGAGATTATCTTTACACTGCTGGTGTCAAGATGAAATGTAAAACCCTTCGGAAAACAGTTTTGCAGTTTCTTAAAAATGTTCCAAATACACATCCATTATATCCAGTTATTACACTACTAGAATTTTACCCAAATGTAATAAAAGCATATGTCAATGCAAACACTGGTTCATAAATATTTATATCAGCTTTATCTGTATACACTAAAACTTGAAATCAAGCAAATGCACATTAATGGGATAATACACAATTTTTACAAATGGTGATATAGTCACCGATGAAATACTACTCAGCATTAAAAAGGATGACTTGATGAACACTTTTAAATAAATAATATTCGCTGGGCGTGGTGGCTCAAGCCTGTAATCCCAGCACTTTGGGAGGCCGAGGCAGGTGGATCACGAGGTCAAGAGATTGAGACCATCCTGGTCAACATGGTGAAACTCCGTCTCTACTAAAAATACAAAAATTAGCTGGGCGTGGTGGTGTGTGCCTGTAATCCCAGCTACTCAGGAGGCTGAGGCAGGAGAATTGCCTGAACCCAGGAGGCAGAGGTTGCAGCGAGCCGAGATCGCGCCATTGCACTGCAACCTGGGTAACAAGAGCGAAACTCCGTCTCAAAAAATAAAAAATAAACAAATAATATTAAAAGTAATTATGCTGTGTGAAAGAAGCCACAAAAACTCATACATGCGGTAAGATTCCATTTATATAACAATCTGGAAAATGCAAACCAAGACAATGTTGCAATATTGATCACCCCTCCCTCAGGATTTTGAAAATCTATGTATTTAAAAAAGAAAGAAAATGAGAATTAAGACAGTTCTTCGAATAATGCGTCCCATGTACGTATGTGTATAAATTCAACACACACACATACACAACCTTCTATTATTTGAATAACCCCTTTCCAAGTCTTCTAAAGTGTACATTTTATTTTAATTGTAATACATAAGTTTCTACATAATTAGGTGTGGGCTCTTTTAGTTTAACTGCAAAATAACATTTATACCCCTTTTTCCTGTGAAATATCCATCACGTTTGTTATCAATGATTTATAAGCTGGTGGGTTTTCCAAGAGTTAATTTATACAGACATATTACTTTTTTTGAGGTAGATTCTCCTTCACCATAAAATGCCAGCATATTTTATCACCAAGTGTTACAAAATACGCCAGAATAAGAGGCTCATTATCCCCAGATTGTGTGACTCTAAAATTTGTTTTCAGCATTTATAAATTGAATGTATAAAGAACTAGGAGAATTTCTTTCTCAAATTGGAAAAAAATAGATTTTGACATTCCTCCTAAAATAAAGACCAATTGTCAGTTTCATTAATAGAATATTTTGTCTAAATACACACACACCTTCAAGAAAGCTAAAATTGAATGAATTAAATACACAGCTGGTTAGATTATAATTTTAGGCTAGCTGATGTTAAATGTTGGTACATCATTATTATGCCCCGCCAATGCAAGCCACCATAGCGCCAGAAACTAGGTCCAGTTATAATGCCACAAAGCTTGCTGTTCTTACCAAGACTCAGCTGGTTTTCTTGAATAAATGCTCCTTGGATTCAGTGAGGCTTTGCAAATTTTCATATTTGTTAAAAGTTGATGCTACTTTTGGTATTTTTCTGTTGCTTTTATACAGAAGCAAATTTTTGTCAATACCACTCCTCTTTCTTTTCTGATGCCACTCCAGAAATGGATTTTTAAGGTTCCCTGCAATTCCTTAGCTCTCCCCAGCATGAGTAGAGACTCTAGTCACACTATTTCAGCTGCCCACGTTCTATGTGTCGTACGTAGACATCTATATTAATGTGTCCAAATGATTATGATTAGTCAAATATAAATATTTCTATGGGAATAGCTACCAGAGTTAATATGCTTGTTAAATAAGTATAATGTTATTAATTTAACAATTTGATTACATTATTTTTATATACTGCCTGATATAAAGATCATTATATTAATATTTTAATAAATTAATAATACTTTGTTATCTTATTCCCTGGTAATTATAGGAGAAACGTATTGAAAAATGGTATTTTTGTGGGAGGAATGAGATTTCAGGATGAGGAAATTTTAGTTAAAAATGAGTAAAAATGACACATGTAATCAATTATGACCTAATGGGCTAGGTAAATACAGCAATGTGATGTAGGCCTGGTGTCTGGGCCTGTATGTCTTGACCGCCAATGCATTGAGGAAATTATCACAGCATCACTTGATATTCATTTAATTATCCCTGTTTTGTTTATCAGCTAGACCACTGTTCTGCCTTTCATCTTTTCAACAGAAAATTATCAAGGCAATTTGAATTTTGACATGTTTACTGTAAAAATGAACCAAATCAGGCCAGGTACAGTTCCTCACACTTGTAATCCCAGCACTTTGGGAGGCCAAGGTGAGAGAATTACTGAAGGTCGGGAGTTTGAGACCAGCCTGGCCAACATGATGAAACCCTGTCTTTACTAAAAATGCAGAAAGTAGCCGGGCATGGTGGTACATGCCTGTAATCCAAGCTGCTCAGGAGGCTGAGGCAGGAGAATCGCTTGAACCAGGGAGGTGGAGGTTGCAGTGAGACAAGATCAGGCCACTGTGCTCCAACCTGGATGACAGAAGAATACTCTGTCTCAAAAGGAAAAAAAAAGAACCCATAGGAAAAAAAAAAAACAGGTGAAATGTGTCCCCGATGCATAGAGAAAATGAAATACTTACTCTTCACAAAAAGTGAAGATGGAGATACACTAGTATGATTTCAAGTGGGTACCATAACTAAGATTATGTAGTTGGTTAACTAATTTTTTTTTTCTTTAAATTTTTATTGCATTTTAGGTTTTGGGGTACATGTACTAATTTTAAGTTTCTCTCTCTCTCATTTTTGAACTCCTGTTTGGTTTTTTTAAAACCACAAATTTTATCACCATGTCCTGTCCCTGTCTTACAATTTTGTTTTTTTTTTATTAAAAATTTATGATTAAAAATATTTGGATAGTTCCTTAATCACTAAATTATGCATTTTTATAATGATTTATTTCCTCATGCAGTTTATAATTTTGGACTCAACCCTGTTCTTCAGATAGAGTGTTTTCCTTGAAAGCCTCATGCATTCTGGAGTGTGGCAGAGTTCCTGTGGAGCTAATCTTAGCACTGGTCTTTGCTGGACTGCAGCGGCGTTCTGTTTTGCTTTTATTTTAATTCTCTGCTATTTAGAGAGGAATATAAGTGAATTAATAGAGCTGAAAAACGCAACATGAGAACTTTGTGAAGTATGCACAAGTTTTAACAGTTGAATTGATCAAGCAGAAGAAAGGATATCAGAGGTCAAAGACCAACTTAATGAAATAAAATGAGAAGACAAGGTTAGAGAAAAAAGGCTAAAAAGGAATGAGCAAAGTCTCCAAGAAATATGGGACTGTGTGAAAAGACCTAATCTACGTTTGATAGGTGTACCTGAATGTGATGGAGAGAATGAATCCAAGCTGGAAAATACTCTTCAGGATATTATCCAGGAAAACTTTCCCAACCTAGCAAAGCAGGACAATATTCAACTCCAGGTAATACAGAGAACACCACAAAGATATTCCTCAAGAGGAGCAACCCCAAGGCACATAATTGTTAGATTCACCAGGGTTTAAATGAAGGAGAAAATACTAAGGGCAGCCAGAGAAAAAGGTCAGGGAAGCCTATCAGACTCACAGCAGAATCCCTACAAGCCAGAAGAGAGTGGGGGCCAATATTCAACATCCTTAAAGAAAAGAACTTCAACCCATAATTTTATATCCAGTCAAACTAAGCTTCATAAGTAAAGGAAAAATAATTTTTTGTGTGAACAAGCAAGTACTCAGAGATTTCATTACCACCAGGCCTGCTTTACAAGAGCTTCTGAAAGAAGCACTACATATAGAAAGGAACAACCAGTATCAGCCATTCCAAAAAATACCAAAAGGTAAAGAGCATCACCATAATGAAGAATTTACATCAACTAATGGGCAAAACAGCCAGCCAGCATTAAAGGGCAGTATTAAACTCATATATATCAATACTAATCCCAAATTTAAATGGTCTAAATGCCCCAATCAAAAGACAGAGACAGACAAATTGGATAAAAAGCCAAAACCCATCGGTATGCTGCATCCAGACCCATCTCACCTGCAAGGATGCACAAAGACTCAAAGGGGTGGAGGAGGATTTACCAACTAAATGGAGAGCAAAAAGAAAAAAAAAGTAGGAGTTGCAATTCTCATCTCTGATAAAATAGACTTTAAAGCAACAAAGACCAAAAGAGACAAGGACATTACAAAATGGTAAAAGGATCAATGCAACAAGAAGAGCTAACGATCCTAAATATATCTGTACCCAATACAGGAGCACCCAGATACATAAGGCAAGTTCTTAATGACTTACAAAGAGACTTAGACTCCCACATAATAATAGTGAGAGACTTTAACACTACATTGTCAATATTAGATCAACAAGACAGAAAATTAACAAGGATATCCAGGACTTGAACTCAGACCTGAAATAAATAAACCTAATAAACATTTACAGAACTCTCCACCCCAAATCCACAAAACATATATTCTTCTCAGTATCACATCACACCTACTCTAAAAGTGACCACATAATTGGAAGTAAATCACTTCTCAGTAATTGCATAGCATTTCACAGGTTTAAATGAAATATTGGTTGGCTGCTTGTTTGTTATCTTCCTCCTTTATTCCTTCCTGTCTCCATGGTTAAGCACGTTTATTGGCATAAAAGAGGTTTTTAATACCCATTTTTAGACTGCCTGGGCAATAAAGCAAGATTCCCATTCTCTCTCCCTCTTTCTCTTCCTCTTTCTGTCTTTTATTCTTTTTTCTTTCTCTCTCTTTTTCTTCTTTCTTTTTCTTCCTTTCTTTTTTCTCTTTAAAAAAAGAATATCAAACTTCTGCTCAGGGAAAGACATTTTTTTTTTCTTTTCTCAGTGCAGCAAGCTAAGAAGACTTTTTTTTTTTTGAGACAGAGTTTCGCTCTCGTTACCCAGGCTGGAGTGCAATGGTGTGATCTTGGCTCACCGCAACCTCTGCCTTCTGGGTTCAGGCAATCCTCCTGCCTCAGCCTCCTGAGTAGCTGGGATTACAGGCACACGCCACCATGCCCAGCTAATTTTTTGTATTTTTGGTAGAGACGGGGTTTCACCATGTTGACCAGGATGGTCTTGATCTCTTGACCTCATGATCCACTTGCCTTGGCCTCCCAAAGAGAAGACCTTTTTAAGATAATGAAAAGGCAGGCCACACACTGGGAGAAGATATCTGTAAATCACATATTTGATAAAGGAGTTATCTCTAGAATATATGAAGAGCTCTCAAAACTCAATAAAAATAGACAAAGTATTTGAAAAAATATTTCACCAAAGAAGATAAGCAGATGGCAAATTAGCACATAAAAAGATGCTCAAAGTCATTAGTTATCAGGGAGATGCAAAGTGAAGCTACAATTTTGGTACAGTTTATACAATTATTAGAATGGTTAAAATGAAAAGGGCTGACAGTAGGGAGTGTCAGTGAGGAGGTGGAGGAACTGGAATTCTCCTACATGGCTGTTGGGAATGCAAAATGTTATGACCACCTTGGAAAACATGAGCATATATCTAACATATGGCCCAGATGTTCCACTCTGAGATATTTACCCAGGAGAAGTGATAGCATGCAAAGACTTGTACATGAATATTCACAGAAGTTCAATTTGTAATAGCCCCATACTGGAAAGAACCCAAATACTCATGGATTGGTGAATGGGGGTGGGGGTGGGGGTGGGGGTGGGGTAGGATTATGAAGAGACAGAAGAAAACTTTTGGGGATGATGATATGTTCATTTTCTTAATTGTGGTGACTTTCACAGGAATATATATAGTCAAAACGTATCCAGTAGTATAAATGCATGCAAGTTTTGAATGCCAGTTATACTTTTTTTTTGAGACAGAGTTTTGCCCTTGTTGCCCAGGCTGAAGTGCAATGGTGTGATCTTAGCTCACTGCAACCTCTGCCTCCCAGTTCTCCTGCCTCAGCCTCCTGAGTAGCTGGGATTACAGGCATGTGCCACCACACCTGGCTAATTTTGTGCTTTTAGTAGAGACGAGGTTTCACCACATTAGCCAGGCTAGTCTTGAACTCCTGACCTCAGGTGATCCACCTGCCTCAGCCACCGAAGGTGCTGGGATTACAGGCGTGAGCCAACACACCCAACCTCAGTTATACCTTAATAAAGCTATTAAAAATAGGAATTAACCATGAAGTCCAGTCTGTTGGAAAAAAGAAAGAAAGGGCAGAACTAAAAACTGGAAGAAAATGGTGTACACAAAAGGAGGGAGTGATGGGAGTTAAAGGGTTTGGGGATCCTGTATCATTTGAGGAAAAATTAAGGAATGTGAAAATATTAACTGTAGTCTTCGTTGAAAATCTATGTATAATACAAAGTTCAAGATTCAAAATAGAGGATCATGACCTCCATCGTGTAGAAGGAGAAAGAATGGCATAAGAAAAGTAGGATGGGTGCGATGGCTCACGCCTGTAATCCTAGCACTTAGGGTGGCTGAGTGAGGTGGATCATGTGGTCAGGAGTTCAAGACCAGCCTGGCCAAGATGGTGAAACCCCATCTCTACTAAAAATACAAAAATTAGCCAGGTGTGGTGACAGGTGCCTGTAATCTCAGCTACTTGGGAAGCTGAGGCAGAGAATTGTTTAAACCCAAGAAGCAAAGGTTGCAGTGAGCTGAGATTGCACCACTGCACTCCAGACTGGAGACAGAGCAAGACTCCATCTCAAAAAAAAAAAAAAAAAAAGAAAAAAAAATAGAACTTAGTCAATCCCAAAAGGCAAGAAAGAAGACAATAAGGAAAGGGCCCCTGGTTTTATTTCTTTCTGTCCCAGCCCATGTGTCAGACTCAGGGCCTCGGCACTCAGCTGTGTGAGGTGCCATCCCAGTTGTCAGCCCCGGGTCACACCTGTCACACCTTGAAGTGATACTGTTGGAGAGCTCTTCCCTGCTCCTGGGAAGACTCCCCCAAAGCACATCACAGCCCCCTGAATGTCTTAAGCGCTTTCCACCTTCTCTGTTTCTGTTTTCCTTCCCCCCATATGCCCCTCCCTCACCCACTTCCTGGATGAATTTAGAAATTTCTCTTTAATAGACCTCAGTTAGAATCATAGTTTCCAATTCTTTGTCGAGAGTAAGGTGGGGAAGAGAGGGCTTAAATCATCCATTTTGGTGTTAAAATGTTTCTTTTTGGCTGGGCGCAGTGGCTCACACCTGTAATCCCAGTACTTTGGGAGGCCAAGGCGGGTGGATCACTTAATGTCAAGAGTTCAAGACCAGGCTAGTCAACATGGTGAAACCTTGTCTCTACTAAAAATATAAAAATTAGCCCGGCATGGTGGTGCGTGCCTGTAGTCCCCAGCTACTGGGGAGGCTGAGGCTGAAGAATCGCTTGACTCCAGGAGGTGAAGGTTGTAGTGAGCCAAGATTGCACCTCTGTACTCCAGCCTGGGTGACAGAGCAAAAACTCCATCTCAAAAAAAAAAGTTTCTTTTAAGGAAATAGATGGACTCGTAAATGATAGTTTGTTATTTTTGTTATATTTACTGTCCCAATTTGGCAAAACTAAATGTTTGCAATTCTTCCTCCATTTTTTTCTGAATATGCAGAAAAATGCAATATTCCTCCATTTTTTTTCTGAAGTTTTACCTCCCAACAAAAGTCCCCAAACTGGAAACCGTCATTCTCAGGGTAGGTGAGCAGTGACTTGTCTCATTCTTTTGTTTAAGGGTTTTGAATAGAATCTCATGTAAATACCAAAGACTGCAGATCTGAGTATTCATGTACAAATTTAAAACCAAGGGGTATCCAAATGGGGGATTGCCAAGTGGCAACTAGCAAGGGAGAGGCTTTTCTCCCCTGTCTGTCGGGAAGGAGCTGGGCCCTCTTGGTGGTACTGTGGGAATAAGAGAGTGTCTCTGAATAATATTTGCATGTCTCATAAATCCTCTGAAACTTGGAATTCCATGGATGCCAATCCTAGGTTGCCTGGGAGAGAGCTCTGCCTCACAAAAGATGTCCATATATGTAGCCTCATCTGCGAATGGAAAGGATGAGAGTAGGATGGCCCAGCTGACCACCTCCTGGTTCCCAGGAAGTCCTGGCTGCAGTAGGTGAGGAGAGATTGAGAAGACAGGAGGGTTCTTTCCTTTCAGGGAAACCTCAGCCAAGAAATTTTTTTCAGGGGGGAAACCTGCTTTTGATGCACTTCTAGGGTACATTTGGCCGGTATATGTGCCCAGGTCCCAGCAGAAGATGTGGGACCATCTGAAACTTGCTGCTCCCTACGTCCCAAACACCTTGGCATACACAGTGCCTGGAGCCTGGGTGCAGCCCAGGCCTGGGAGCTCCCTCTCCACCTGGAGAAGGTAGTTGGTGCAACCCCAGCCCAGGGGTCTCGAGCACTGGCTGGCACCTTCTGATCAGCTGCTTTTGCTTCATCAGACCAGCTCCACTTCCACCCAGTCCCCCCGGCCCTCGAGGTTCTGATCACAGGGGCATTACTGCACTGTTTCTCCTGCCTTTCCTGCAGGGACAGGTTAAGAGGACTTCAAGGAACACTGATTGCAAGGCCCTGGGGAGCAGAAAATTGGTGCTGCCACTCCAGAAAACTTGAGCAAGAGGCATCAGTAACTTCAAAAATGTTCATTCCCTATGATCTGGCACTTCCATGCATGCAAATCCTTCTTTAAGAAATCTCCCTCCTGGGCACAGTGGCTCATGCCTGTAATCCCAGCACTTTGGGAGGCCGAGGCAGGTGGATCACTTGATGTCAGGAGCTCAAGACAAGGTGAAACCCTGTTTCTACTAAAAATATGAAAATTAGTGGAGTGTGATGGCACATGCCTGTAGTCCCAGCTACTTGGGAAGCTGAGGCAGGAGAATTGCTTCAGCCTGGGAGGCAGAGGTTGCAGTGAGCCAAGATGGCGCCATTGCACTCCAGCCTGGGGGACAGAGCAAGATTCCATCTCAGAAAGAAAGAGAGAGGGAAGGAAGGAAGGAAGGTAGGTAGGGAGGGAGGGAGGAAAGAAGGAGAAAGAAAAAGAGAGAGAGAAATCTCCTCCCAATGCAGATAAAGCACCAAGCAAAGATTCTATCTCAAAGAGAAAGAAAGAAAGAAGAAAGAGAGAAATCTTTTCCCAATGCAGATAAAGCCCCAGGAAACGATTCACCCACATTTATTTACAATAGCAAAAATGGAAGCAAATTAAATACCGAGTGATAGAGGATCAGTTAAATAAATTGAGGCACAGTGACAGAATGGAATATGCAGCTGACAAACGTTTTATTTATAAAAGGTTTGTAAAACAGAGAAGTGCTGGATTAAAGTGGTGGAATAATAAAGTGGGAAAGGCAGGATACGAGGTGGTATGTACAAGATAATTGCTCTGTAAAAAGAACACTAGCAAATCACGTGGAGAAGAAAAGGGTGGAAGGAAATACAACAAAATGAAATAATGCTTGTCTCTGGTGAGGCTATGGGTGACGTTTTCTTCTTCCTTTTCTTTTTTGTCTCTTTATGAGTTTTGCATATAGAACAACTCCTCATTTCGCTTTTTAAAGGAAATAGGGCCAGGTGCAGTGGCTCACACTTGTAATCCTGGCAATTTGGGAGACTGAGGAAGGAGGGTCATTTGAAGTCAGGAGATCGAGACCAGCCTGGTCAACATGGTGAAACCCCGTCTCTACTAAAAATACAAAAATTAGCTGGGTGTGGTGATGTGCACCTGTAATCCCAGCTGCTCGGGAGGCTGAGGCAGAAGAATCGCTTGAACCTGGGAGGCAGAGGTTTCAGTGAGCAAGATCGTCCTACTACACTCCAGGCAACAGAGCAAGATTCTGTTTTATTTAAAAAAAAATCGAGAGAGACAAAAGAAATAGAGAAAGAAAAAAAATAGTAGTAGTACTACTTTCCCCCCACTCCCAGCCCCTTCTCTGGGGGCCGGCTGGACTCAGAGTCACCTTCAGCTATCTGCCCTGTTCCTACTCCCCTCTGTTTTAGACACCCACATGCACCCTATTGCCTACTCTTCTTTCTAGCCACCAGAACCCATAGGCAACTAACCCTTTCTGGACAAGGAAGGAGCCAAGGTTTTCTATCATTTTTCCAAAGACAAGAAGGCATGGCCAGGGAGGGAGAATGGAAAGGCAAGCTCTCTCTGCCAGTCCTGGGCTTACCCCTCCAATGGCGCCTGACCTGACCTGAGCCTGGACTTAGGCAGACCTGAGGGAAGTCCCCAGCTGGGTCGTGGTGTCGTGGACAGAGCAGATCTTATGGGGGCGGGTGGGAGACACAACACCGCAAACGCAGACTATAAGCCAGAGGGGTCTGAGCGTTCATCAGGCCCACTGGCCTCCAAACTCAAGTGCAGCAGTCACTGGGCACTGTTAGAAATTCAGAGTCCTATGCCAAGCCCCAGAGATGGTTGTGGCGGGTCTTGGTGGGGCGCAGGAATCACATTTTTCACAAGCTTCCTGAAGGGCTGGGGGTGCAGGTGGTTCACAGAGCTCGAATCCCAGTCTCACCCCAGCCTGCTCCTCCTCATCACCAGCTGATACAGGAACCCGTGGGACTAAGTCTGAGGATGCCAGGGAGAGAGGAGAAGGTGGGGTCTGCAGTGGGAAGAAGGCAGGATCTGACGCTGGGCACGAGGCCCAGGGGAGTTCCTGGAGCAGATAGAAACTCAGACCAGATCCTCTGGCCCTGCTGAGGGTCTTCAGCTGGTTGACCTGGCCAGGGGTGGGAACATATCAGGGATGTCCCAGTCTCCAGCGGGAAGGGCAAGGCCACCACTCTGGGCTCCAGGGCTGACAAACGCTTGGAAGTCTGGCTGGAGCATGCGGGAGGAGCGCCTGGGGAAGGTGGGGAGAGCCTGGAGTCTGGGCAGCTGGACTCTGAGGCTGAGGCAGAAAGCTTTCGGGAGTCGGTGCAGATCCAGCCACCTTGCTTCACGGCTGGCCTTCACCCAGGAGGGCCTCCTGCCTTACGCTGAGACAAACTTCAAGAAGCCCGGCTCCTCCTCAGACATGTAGAGTGGAGGTGATACCACCTCTCCCTCGGGGGCCTGGGAAGGAGCTTCCTCTTCCTCTGCGGTCTGTAAAGACAACAGTGGGGTTTGGAGAGCAGAACCCAAATGAGAGGTGGCAAGTGTGAGAGATGGTCCCCAGGTAGCTGCTGCACCCACCCCTCTGCAGGGGCACAGGACCCAACAACGTCTCCCCGGAACCCCCAGGCTTTGACTCATGGCCTCCCATATCCCCAGTCCGTCCATCCCGGGGGCGCCCTCAAGGCCCCAGGCTGGGTCTGACACAGACATGGCCTCCCGGCAGCCCACAGCTCTGTCAGCCAGGACTCCCAACCAGCTATTCTGGAGTTTTCTGGACCAGAAAAAAGACAATGTGAGGTCAAAAGCCCTGGCTTCCCGGGTGAAATGGGCTTGGTCCACGGCTGCGAGGGGACAGGTGGGCAGATGCGGGGGTGTGGGGTTTGGGGAGCGGATGCGGAGGAAAGGCCTTCTTCCACTTCCTCGCATTGTCTGAGTGGAGGCAGGCAAGGCGGCTCCGCAGCCCCTCCCGCTCCCGAGCCCTCTGTCCATACCTGGCTTAGATATTGGATCTCTGTGTAGAGGCTGGCAGAAGGCTCGGGGATGGCGAGAGGCCCCATGGGCCCTGCAAGGCTGACCTTGGCATCCTGTGGGTCCTGGCAATTCCCCAGCGGCTGTCACAGAGACTTCGTCAGAACAGCCTGTTCTTGGCAGCAGGGAGGGTCTACGAGCCCAGCCAAGCCCAAGCAAGAGGAGGGAAAGGTGGGAGGGGGTGGGCAAGGTGGGAGGCACCAGGAGGGGAAGGACACTAAGCTCCTCCGTGGCTCTGCAACTTCCTGCCCCTCAGGGTGACCTTGGACAAGCTGTCTAACCTCTCGGAAGCCCAGTTTCCTCAGCTGTAAAACTGGGTAAGAATTTGTCCTTTGGGATTATAATGTTCATTATAGCATCTTGCCACTCAGCCAGTGAGAACTTCTGGAAAGACAGATTTGTTTTCATTATGTTCTATTCTGTAAAGCAGAAAGATCATGCAAGCTGCAGGTTCTCTGTGACCAGCTAGGAGACAGCAAAGTTGGACACTCCAAAGATTCATTGAATAACAAGGGGCACATGAAAAATTCTTGAGATGGTGGGTCTGAGCAATCCATTATCCATCAGATGAGCCCATGGCCCAAGGAAGAGAGCAGGTAGTCCAGGGTCAGTGGGGAAGCCCATATTCTGACCCGGACCTGGCTGCTCCCATGGATCCTCAGATCAGGAATGCCAGGCTCATCCATTTCAAGCTCCCTTTCCCTAGCAGGTGGGCAGAGCAGAGGCTGGAGCCGGCCAACGCCCCCAGCCAAGACTCCCAAGGTCACAGGCTGCCCTGAGGTTTCCTGGACAGCAAATCCTACAGTCCAATGGACACTGATACCAGAGAAAGAAACTCCCATTTTCTGGGCATCTGTGGGGTATATCATCTCACTCTTTCCTATTTAACGAGCATGTGCGCTATGGCAACAGGGGCTCAGGGAGCAGATGCAACTTGCTTGACATCACACAGCTGGCAAATGGCTGGGCTGGGACTCATGCTGAAAACTGTCTGACCGCAGACCCAAGCTCTTTCCCTACACCCTGCTGCCATCCTGGCAAGGCGTGCGACACATTTTTCTTGGACTCAGTGCCTGTGGTCTACTAAGCTGGCCCCGGCTTCTCTCAATACCTAGCTGTTGGGGATGGGGGCAGAGGTGTGGATGTTTGAGCCATCTCTTGTTAGAAATGCAGAGATGAAGCCTAGGTGTGGTGGCTCACGCCTGTAATCCCAGCACTTTGGGAGGCTGAGGCTGGAGGACTGCTTGAGCTCAGAAGTTTGAGACCCACTTGGGCCACATAGTGAGACCCCATTTCTCTAAAACTTTAAATTAAAAAGATAAAAAATATACTAAAGAAAAAAAGAAACACAGGGATGACATATTCAGTCTTCTGGGGACATGGCAGGAATTGGAGTAGAATTCCCTGGGGGAAGCGTGGCCGGCGGACGAGGGGATGAGGGGACTGGGAGTGGTAAGGCGATTCCCAAATACTGCCACTCAGGGCTCATGTCCCTCCTAGCCCTATCCATGGTGAGGACAGAGGGGGCCCTGGTGTAGGGCAGAGCTGGGGCTAGACCAGAGGCCTCCTGACATCAGACCCATGAATCCATATTTTCAGCTTTACAGTTTGGTCATAACCCAGCCACTGCTGACCCTGGAGCACCAGCAGCTGCAGAAGCATCACCTGTTCCAGGGTGACCGAGTTAGAGGAAAGAGCCTCGCGATACAGAGGCCAAACCGCACACCCAGGCAGCAGTGAGGCCCACTACCGCATGTCCTGTGTGATTCGCCACCTCTCCCCTGCCCTCTGCCTCCACTGTGGATGATCAATCCTGTTCCAGCAAGCACAGAGGCATTTTCTGGGTTGCTAAATACGCAAGATATATATCAGAGCTTGTTTCTAGGTACTAGTAATAAACGTGGCAAAGAAAGAGGGAAGTCTTGGGTAGCCAGGGCTGAGTTCTGATCTGAGCTTAGCGGGCTATTTGTTTCCAGGACCGAGGGTCTGCAGCTGTCCCAAGCTCTTTCTCCTGGGTCTGGGGGAGGGGTTTGGGCGGTGAGCTTGGCACCATTCCTCAAACCCCTTGTACTTCAGTGCAGCGGGGTGGAGGATGCAGAGGCGCTGCAGCCAGCTTCACAGACCTCAGTCAGTTTCCCCAGTTCTGCCTCTTTCAGGCTGGGTCACTGTGGGCAAGCCCCTTTTCCCTCTGAGCCTCTATTTCTTCATCTGCAAAATGGGGGGAATAATAATTCCTACCTTGTGTAGGAATTATGAGGATTCAATGGCGTATACAAAGCCCCTGACACGTAGTAGGTGTTCCATTAAAAAAAAAAACATAAGGTAGATGAATGGATGGATGGCAATCCTTTCAGCAAGATCTCTTTGGGAAAGAAAATGCTGGTCTGACCCCTAACACTTTCCTCAGGGTTTTCACACCCCTGCAAGGCTCTCTCAAGGCATAAGCAATACACCCCCTCATAAAACCCCAGGCCCCTTCAATTCCACCTCCAGACTCTGCTAAAACCTATGGAGAGGCCACAAGGGAAATAAGAAAAAGAAGGCTACACCTGATTGTGTTTACAGGGTTCTTGACTCTGACCCTCCTGGGGTGCTCTGTTCCATCGTTCTGTCAACAAGGGCCAGCCCCTCTGCCTGCTGGCCCTGTGCCCCTTACTGTCCCCTCCCTCTTCAGCAGAAGCAGGGTCAGGTGCCTCGGCAGAAAAAGCCCAAAGCAGCTTTTCCCAGGGTGGCTGGAAGGCAGCGGCATGGGAGCTGTGGCTGGTACAGGAGCTCTCAGCCTCCTTGGACCCCAGCCTCTCCTCCAGAGTGAGGCGGGGTGAGCCCCACGTCCCAGGCCGCAGAGCCAGGAAGCTGGGTTTGGATACAATCAGTGGCATCCCGGTCCGTCCATCCATGTGTCTCCGTGACTTTTCCCTCACTCCGCTCTGCCACCTTTGGCCCTGTTGAGCTTCCTGAGATGACAACAACAGCTTCCTATAACAGCCCAAGGTCCCATTCCCACCGAGTCCTCCCTGGGGAACCAGGCCTGAGTCTTTTGTCCTCACTGGCGCCAGGAAAGAAGGCAAGGATAGCTCCCTTTTCCTGCCCTCGTGTTTAAAGGAATGAGTGGAGGCATCTCAGTCAACAGTGGAGGGAGGAGGGCCCAGATGGGGCTTCTGTGTCCTGAACCACGATGCCACAGCCCCCACCTCCCCCAGGCTGGAGCCTGGGCCTCGGGGGGCACAGTACTTCCTTGCAGCAGTAGCCTTGGGGCAGGTTCCCTGCTCCTGACAATGGGCACAGGGACCCCTATTGTCTTGCCCCCAGGTCCCCAGAGCACCCTCAGCCTGGGTACTAGGGCAGCCATGCTACCTTGGTCTCAGAGCCAAGGAAGGCTCAGAGAAAACATGAGGGCATTCTGGAAAGAGAAGAGCGGGGAGTCAAGAAATCTGGGTCCTGTTCTCCATTTGGGCCACCACCTGCTGTGTGACCATGGCAAGGTCTTTACCCTCTCTGGGCCTCAGTTTCATCCTTTGCAAAAGCACACTAGAGTCTGTAGCATTGCCAGAGTCCCTGGACCCCACCCCTGGAGGGTTCAGCTGGGGCTGAGGCCCTCACCCCTGGGTGTTCTGAAAGGGGATTTACTTCAAACTGAGAGAAAGGTCAGGCTAGAGATCGCAAAGGCTTCCTCTGGACCCAGCTCTGATGTTCCGTGATTCTAAAGGTGGGATGGAAAGAAGGTGCCCGGTGAAGATGCTCACATGGATCCTGGTGTCCACCCTGCCTGGCACCCAGCGGGAAATCAGGTTCCTACCTGTAAGTCCCCTATGGGCACTCTGTCCGGCTCACACCCTGAAGGGCTGATCTTGGGGCAGCAATCTGCGTGAGCCCCAAGGCACGAAGGGACAGGTAGGAAATCACAGAGGCAGAGCCAGGAATCCTGACTCCCCGCCCCATGGGGATCCGAGCTTGGTCTTCCATATGCCTCTGTCCTTACCAAGTGTGAGAGGTAGATAGACCTCATTCCTCTGTGTCTCTGTGAGCTGTGTTCAGTTAAGCTGAAAGAGATGTAGAAGGAGGAGCCCCTTGAAGCCAGGAGTAGTGAGGAGCAGCCTGTAGCTGCTCCCAGAGAGGTTGACTGGGCCCCTTGCACATGGGAGCAGGGGCTTCCCAGAGGGAGGAGGGAGCCAAATGGGCAGAGGAGCCCCTTCCAGCTCAGACCTTTGGGAATGACCCAGTCTTCCAAGATTCCGAGATCAGTGTATGGAGATGATCTCATGAGGGCCAGAAACTGGCCGGGAAAATAAATCTGTGTGCTAAGGACATAGCTTCTTCAGCCTTAGTGTGCACATAGGACCCCCTGGACATTTTCATACAGTGGAGAGTCTAGTTCAGTAGTCTGGGGTCAGGGTCTGAGGGTCTGCATTTCTAGCAGGCTATCAAGGGTTGCTGCTGCTGCTGGCTGGTGATCACAGTTTGAGAGGCAGGGTGCTAAGTGGCTCTGAGGCTGTGGCCGGGAATGCTCCCGCCCTGGACTCTTCAGAGGGGACCTGGACAAAGCCCACATTTCCTCCTAGAAGCCACTTGTGGAAGAGACAGAAAGTGGGCCCAGGACTCCCCCATGGCCATGCCCATGGGGATGACATTGTGATGATCTTCCTGGCTCCACCACTTCCTAGCTATGCAAACAAAGGGCAAGCTGGGTAACCACTCTGTCTCTGTGTCTCCCCCTGGAAAATGGGTGTACTCTCCTGGAAAATGAGTATACTCCCCAGAAAACGGGTGTACTTCCCTGGAAAATGGGTGTGCTCTCCCAGAAAATGGGTGTGCTCTCCACAGTGTGGAGGAGCTTAAACAGGATAAGCGAGATAAGCTGGGATAGTGCCTGCCACGTGGTAGCTCTTACACTGAGATTTCAGTTAATCCTTTTAGCATTTGCCATCAGAACAGGAACCAGGAGCCAGGAGCCAGGAGCCACACACGGCCATCAGGCACTGAAATATGACTACTTCACATTAGACTGGGTTTTAATGCCTCGATATGAGAAACGTGAAAATAGAACATGTATCATTGATATTTTCTTTTCTTTTTTTTTTTTGAGATGGAGTTTTGCTTTGTCATCAGGCTGGAGCACAGTGGTGCGATCTTGGCTCACTGCAACCTCCGGCTCCAGGGTTTAAGTGATTCTCTTGCCTCAGCCTTCCCAGTAGCTGGGACTACAGGCACATGCCACCACACCTGGCTAAATTTTTGTACGTTAAAAAAAATGATTAAAAAAGATTTAAAAAATTTTGTACATTAGTAGAGATGGTGTTTCACCATGTTGGCCAGGATGGTCTCGATCTCCTGACCTCATGATCTGCCTGCCTCAGCCTCCCAAAGTGCTGGGATTACAGGTATAAACCATATTGATTCCATATCGAAATGATAATGTTTTGGATATGTTAGGTTAAATAAACTATGTTATTAAAATTAATTTCACTAGATTGGCCATAGTGGTGTATGCCTGTAGTCCTAGTTACTTGGGAGGCTGAGGCAGGAGGATCACTTGAGCCCTGGAGTTCAAGGGTGCAGTGAGCCGTGATCACATCACTGCCCTCCAGCCTGGGCGACAGAGTGAGACCCTATCTCTAAATAATAAATAATTAAAATAAAATACATTTAATGGCACTAGTTGTTTTTTTTTAACTTTTTAAAATGTGGCTACTTGAAAATTTTAAATTACACTTGTGGCTTGTATTCTATTTCTGTTTGAGGTGCATCTGTGATTTTAGGTAAATGAGGCTTAGAGCAGTTAGGTGACTTGCCTTAGGTCGCACAGCTCAAAAGTGGTAGAGCCTGGATGTGAGCCTCGGCCTAAGGAAGGGACTGAGCAGCACTAGAGACCCAGTGGCAGGAGTGGGGTCACCTTGTCTGTCCTGCTCAAGTTCAAGTGCTTGGCCCTGCATTGCCCCTGGCAGTTGGTTCCCACACAAGGAGTTGGCAATCTCTGGGATTGCTGGGAATTCCCTGAGGTCAATAGGTAGAGAAGTGTTTGATCAGTTCAGACAGGCAGGAAGAAGCTGAGAACCCTTCATTCCCCCATTTCCCCTTGTGAATTGCTTTCCTAAAGTTGATGGCCTCGTGGATCCCTCAGAAGGGAGGGCTCCTGATGCCCATATCTCAGATGGACACACTGAGGCCCACAAGGTCTTTCCAGGGCTGGGTGCCTAGCTGCAGGTCTCAGTGAGGCCCCTGCCCAGTGAGCCTCCCACCTTCTTCCCACCCACCCTTGCTTATCTTCCTCTCTCCACCAGAGCAGATGGCTGCTGAAGGTGATTAGACCTGCAGCCCCCAGAAGGCTCAGCAGCACCAGGACTGGGGCCAGGATGCGAACCAATGGGATGGACAACCTGGAGATGAGACACAAGGAGCCCAGTGGCTGTTATCAGACGAGCCAGAGTCTCCGTCCTTTGGGGGTCACAGGTACAGGCTGAGAAAGCCAATCCCTAGCGTGAAATCCAATTCAATGCAGCAAAGACTGTGGGGGTGGGGCGGGGAGCAGGAGCATTTAGTGCTATTGGCTCTTCACAAACATTATTTAATTAGCACAGGACTTCAGGTAAGTGACTAAACCTCCCAGGGTGTCAATTTCCTCCTTTGTAAAATGGCTGCGGTGAGGATCAAAGAGGTCAGGATGCGTAAAGCGCTTAGTTCAGAGCCAGACACATGCCAGGCACCCTGTCATTGATAGCCGTCAAATTCCACAATCCCAGTGTAACTAGGGTAGGAGTGGCCCAATTTCACCCTGGAGAAACTGACATTTGAAGCAATGAGTGACTTGCTAGGTCACCCAATGGTGTGAAGGGAAATTCTCAGCGGCTTGTGTCTGGGCTGGTGTCACTGGCACTGGCATGGGGGGCATCCTGGCATTCTAACTGTGAGTCAAGCCATATCCTTTGTCTCTCCCAAGGAGATGAGAGTGCACTAGGGGCCACGATGTCCCATCAGCCCTGTCTGGCATGGAAGGTGCCACTGCCCCCATTGCCAACCCCAGGGTTCACTTTCAGCAGGGTCTGAACTTGCCAGCAGCTGCCTGGATGTTGATAGCTGAGTGCAGTTACAATCCCCAAGAACCAGTCCTTCAGGCTGGGACTCCAGTTGCAAGGAAAAAAGTTGTTTTATTTTAGATTCTGAATTTTCATGCTCGGCACAGGGCTTGGTGCAAAGTATATAGGCAGGAGCCTCCGACTGGGGTGGCTGTGCCTGAGGTGGGGGCTGGGACCCTGGTGACCCTTCACCCTGGACAGGCAGCACGGCTGCTGGTCCTACAGTGCAAGCTGTCCACTGCTCAAGGGCCACGGCTGCAGGCTGTGGCCATGACAAGTGGATGCGTCCACTTAGAGGAAAGAGCACTGGGGTCCTATTTGCTCAAAGGCACCTTATGGTTTAGTGATGGCCTGAAAGGGGACGTGGGTGCCCTGGGGCTCACCTGGGCTTAGAGCTGCCACTGCTGAGAGCAGAACTGGCGTCCTCAGCTGAGGTGGAGTCCAGGGGCATGATGGGGCGGGAGCTCCCTGAAGGAGGAGAGGTCACTGCGTGAGGAGAGGTCCCTGTGTACTGTGAGTTTCTTTAGTGCCCGTATCGGGAAGTCCCTGGGAATGGAGTGGCCTTGGCCACTGTCTTCCCCTGCTTGGCTGTGGTTACTGCTGTGTAGAGCCCAGGAGAAGCTACAAGTCCAAAAGCAATGCCTCAGCGTCCTTCCTGACCCTTGCATCCCAGCATCCCCGACCTCTGACCCTTGACCCCTGTATCCTAGCCTCCCTGGAACCAATTTCTCAGAACATTCCCAGCTAAAGGACACCCCAGTAAGCAAACAGATCTAGATGGAGTCATTTTAAGGAAGGAGACCGTAGATCAGGCACACCCCACACCTGTGCTTAATGTTCAGTCTCTTTCTCTGTCTGCAGCCTGCTCCCTCTGTGGGGAGGCACAATCACTCCCCTTCCCCACTTCCATGACACTTTCTGGTGACCATTCCTGCCCCCCGCAGTCCCAGCCAATTGTTACCTCCTTCCTCACCAGAAGGGCAGGCCCTCCCATCACCACCATGTGCCCACCCCCCACCACCCATGCCTCAGTAATTCCTTGTCCTCCTTCTGCAGCCATGAGGCCAGGCAGGGCAGGGTGGCAGGGATGAGTTCAGAGGTCAGGGCCTAAGGCCCCGTCTTTCTGGCTTGCCCCTGAGACTCTGGATGGCACAAATAGAACACAAGCTTTGGGGTCAGACTGTGACCACTTCTGGGCTCTGCCACTCCCTGTGTGATCTTGAGTGAATGACTTAACCCTGCTAAGCCTCCACTTTCACAGCTGTACAACCCAGCTCCCAGGCTTGTGGGACACCTAGGTGGCCATAAAGCATCGTGTCTGAGGCCTGGCATGGTGGCTCACACCTGTAATCCCGGCACTTTGGAAGGCCCAGGTGGGCGGATCATGAGGTCAGGAGATGGAGACCATCCTGGCCATGGTGAAACCCCATCTCTACTAAAATACAAAAAATTATTTGGGCGTGGTGGCACATGCCTGTAGTCCAAGCTACTCAGGAGGCTGAGGCAGAGGAATTGCTTGAACCCAAGAAACAGAGGTTGCAGTGAGCTGAGATCACATCACTGTACTCCAGCCTGGTGACAAAGCAAGACTCGGTATCAAAAAAATAAAACAAAAAGCGGCCGGGCGCGGTGGCTCACGCCTGTAATCCTAGCACTTTGGGAGGCCGAGGTGGGTGGATCACCTGAAGTCAGGAGTTCAAGACCAGTCTCCCATTATGGTGAAACCCCATCTTTAAAAAAAAAAACCATCATGTCTGGTACCAGGCAGGCACTCACTGGCTGCTTCTGTAAGAAGGGTGGCAAGGGACAGGGATGGAATCGCCATTCACTCACTCAGTCCTGGGGGCTGGGTTTGCTGAGCTTTTGCCTTAGGCTGCAGGCTTGTCACAGCCATATGCTGGAAGGTGGGAGAAGGGGAGGGAGGACAGCAGGGTCCTAGGGGAAAGGGAGAGGCTGCTCTCAGGGGCGGCACCACTCTGAACCCCTTTTCCTTCCTTGGGAGCAGCTGGCAGCTCTCCTATCCACCACCTGAGCACAGAGCACTGCCATCTTTCACCTCAGCCAACCAGGAGCCACATGGCGGGTTCCGGCAGATCCCTGGCCCTCTCCTTCTGCAGCCCCTTAGCCTCTCTCCTGCCTAGCTCAGACCCTCAGCTTCACCGTCCCCACCTGCCTCTCAGCCTGCTTCTTCCCTGCCACCCTTCGCACTACGCCAGTTTTGTCCCTAAAGTCTGTGTTGGATCCCATCCCTCTGCCTCAGAACAGTCAGTGCCTCTCCATTGCCTATAAGCCGAGGTTTTAACTTTTTAGCATGCCTTTCTTTTCCTTTTTCTTTTTTTTTTTTTTTTTAGATGGAGTTTTGCTCTTGTTGCCCAGGCTGGAGTGCAATGGCATGATCTCGGCTCCTTGCAACCTCTGCCTCCCAGGTTCAAGTGATTCTCCTGCCTCAGCCTTCCGAATAGTTGGAATCACAGGCATGGGCCACCACACCTGGCTAATTTTGTATTTTTGGCCTCCAAAAGTGCTGGGATTACAGGCATGAGCCACCGCGCCCGGCCTTTCGCATGCCTTTTAAGGCCTCTTAAACTCAGGCTTCAGATCAGGCTCAGTGGCTCATACTTGTAATCCTAGCACTTTGGGATGCCAAGGCTGGTGGATCACCTGACGTCAGGAGTTTGAGACCAGCCTGATCAACGTGGTAAAACCCCATCTCCACTAAAAATACAAAATTAGCTGGGTGTGGTGGTGTATGCCTGTAATCCCAGCTACTTGGGAGGCTGAGGCAGGAGAATTGCCTCAACCTAGGAGACAGAGGTTGTGGTGAGCCAAGATCAAACCATTGCACTCCAGTCTGGGCAACAAGAGCAAAACTTCATCTCAAAAAAAAAAAAACAAACACCCAAACTCAGGCTTCAAACCACCTTGTCAGCCTCGCCTCCTTCCCTGTTCAGTGCTCCAGCCATAGTGTTGTCTTTTATTCCCGACTAAGCCAGCCTCCTGCCCACCTTTGTGCCTTGGAATTGCTGTTCCTCTGTGTGAGATGCCTTTCCTTTCCATCTCTGCCTAACGCACTTTTCTCTGTTCTTCAGCACAAGCTCAAGGTCAACTCCTCTGTAATGTCTTCCCTGGAAGTGCAAATCTCCTTCTCCTTTGTGCACTCATAGTCCCCTGGGCGTGGCTCCAGTGGTGCTCATGCTCACTTACACTGCAATTTCTTGTTTACTGGATCTACCTGCTATGCTGAGACTCCTTGTGGGCAAAATGCCTATCCTTTGTGCCTAGCACAGTGGAGAGAAGCCTGATGCAACCATCCCCCCAGGAGCTACTCCAGTCCTCTGCTTTCCCAAGTCCATCTGTCACTGTCACCTCCCAGTCCTTGCTCACTGTGTATCTGGACTCCCTCTTTCTCCACCACCTTCTTCTACAGATTGAGTATCCCTTATCCAAAATGCTTGGAACCAGATTTCAGAATATTTGCCTTATATCTGCTCATTCAGCATCCCTAATCCAGAAATCTGAAATCCAAAACGCCCCAACAAGTATTTCCTTAGTATGTGTCATGCCGACATGCAAAAAGTTTCGGGCTTTGGAGAATTTTGGATTTTTGGATTAGGAATACTCTACCTGTAACATTAGGTCAGTTTATTCCTGCATTTTTCTAAGTAAGTGATCAAATCTTTTGCAAATAAAGAGTATTTATCTTTTCCTTTCCAACATTTATACTTCTTAATCTTGCATATTTCATTGCCTAGGGCCTTCAGGCAAAGATGAATGAAAGAAAATGATCGTACACTGGCCGGGTGCAGTGGCTTATCCTGTAATCCCAGCACTTTGAGAGGCCAAGGAGAGAAGATTGCTTGAGTCCAGGAGTTTGAGACCAGACTGGCCAATATGGTGAAACCACACCTTAAAAAAAAAAAGACACAAATTAGCCGGGCGTGGTGGCCGTGCCTGTGGTCCCAGCTACTCTGGAGGTTGAGGTGGGAGGATTGCTTGAGCCTGGGAGGCAGATGTTGTAATGAGCCAAGATCATGTCACTCCACTCCAGTCTAGATGACAGAATGAGACCCCATCTCAAAGAAATGAATACATAAATAAAAAGAAAAAAATGATCGTGGGTACATTTGTCTTTTTCTGACCTTCCTGGAAATTCTCATGTTTCACCATACTCAGTGGTGTGCTGAGATGTCTCGCACTGGCTCATAAGAGCTAATAGCTAACTTTTCAGGAATTGGTGAGATAGTTGTTAAACTGTGGATGGCTGGAAACTGGCCACGGGGAGAGCATTGACACCACAGAAATCGAAAAACAGTACAAATGAGAGCATCCCCAGCCTGTTAAGCATTTACCAGCACACCACTGTCATGAGGCTTCTTCATTTCATATCCCAACTGCCATCAGAGAGAGGCCAGCAAGGTCTGAGCTAGGAGGGTAACTTAGTAATGTACACATTATATGCAAAGAATTACAAATGATGGTAAATAGAAAACACAGGTAAACTTGATCATAACTGGTAAAAATGACCTGTAAATACCAATAAGAATTGGAAGAGGTAAGAGAATCTTGTAAATAATGAAGAACAGATTCAATGTGGTTTGATGCTGCTGCTATTTGGCAAGTTTAACTTTGTTTCCCTAAATTAAAATAAAGATCCATGGAGAAAGGAATACAAAAGAATAATGAAGGGATCTGTTGGTGGTGGGGCTGGGCCTGGGCTTGGGAATAAAGCAAATGTCAAAGCCAGAAGTGATCGTGTTAGAATCCTGGTCCCACCACTTCCTGCTGTGAGACCTTGGGCAAATCACTTAGTCTTTTGGAGCCTCAGTCCCTCATCTGTGAAATGGGGCTACAAAGACCTACCTTGCCCTTACTGGCCAGCAGACCAAGGCTCCCACTGCCCTGGGCCCTCTCTGGCTTCTTTCTCCTTAGCTCAGTGAGTTCAGGTGGGGTTCTGGGCGCCCAGAGAGGTGCTCTACCCTCTGCTTGGGCCCCATGGATCCAGCCCCAGCCCTTTAGTGTTTAACAATTCCTCCTTCAGGCACCCTACGCAGAGGCTGGTTCCCAAGAACTCTAGCACCTGTGCCTGGACTTCAAGATCAGGGGAGGTGGAGGCCAGGAGGGGAGAGTTGAGGGCACAAGCAGAGGGAGGCCGGCATGGTCAGGGCTCGGGTGTGGCTCTGTGCTCAGGAATATCTTGGACACCAGGCAAGGAGTCTTCTTTATCCCCTGATATGTCCATCTTGTACCCAACCTATGGAAATCTCCCTCCAGAACATCTGGCCAGAAAGGAAAGGCACCGAGCCCAGCACTGGACAGATCTGGGTCCAGTCCTGCTCTGACATCTACTAGTGGTACCCTGGGCAGCAAGAGCGAAAGAGTAGCCAAGACTAATGTGGCTCCCTCTGTGCCCCAGGCCTTGCTCAGTGCTTGACCTGCATGATCTCCCTGAGGCAATAAGGTTGGTACCAGGACTACGCCCCACCACCCCTCCCTCTTCCCTCTACACCACCTGTCCCCAGCCTGGGGAAGGAGAGATATTTGTTACCTGGAAAGATGACCAGAGTGATCAATGAAGACTCATTGGTGACCAGTTTTTTGACCCCACACCAGTACTTCCCAGCGTCTTTCAGGGTGAGGTCCCGCAGGTCACAGTGAACGAGAGCTCCTGGTGGCTGTCACGGATGGGGACCCTGCCCTCCGTTGTCTCCTGGCCTTCTCCCGCATAGATAGTGCCAGTGCATCGGGAGATGAAGAAGCCGACCTCCCTGCCCCAGTACTTCCGGTGGTCCCTCAGCTCTTCTCCGTAGGTGCACTTCAGGGACACAGTGTCCCCTTCGAACCCACTGATTTCCTTTGGGCCCTCCAGGGCTTCATAACCTAAAATCACAGCAGGAGTGGAGGTTGGAATAACCACAATCCATGCACTAAGGTCAAGGCCAGAGCTTCCATTTTAAGAGGAGGAAGGAAGGCTTTTCTTAGTCACCCCTTCTGGGGACAGGCTTGGAAAGGCCAGTATTCCTCTCCTGCTCTGGGGCAGGGCTGCTGCTGTTCCCTAACCCTGGCCCATTGAGGAATGGGGTGGGGAGGCGTTGTAGATTCAGATAGAATCTGATAGCCAGATAGCCAGGAGGGTTTCTGGGTTTTTGTTTCGTTTGTAGACAGGATCTCACTCTGTTGCCCACGCTGGAGGGCAGGGTGCTCATGGCCCACTGTAGCCTTGACCTCTGGGACTCAAGAGATCCTCCCACCTTAGCCTCTCACTAGCTAGGACTATAGGCGTGCACCCCCACGCCTGGCTAATTTTTTGTTTGTTTTTTTCACAGAGATGGGGTCTCACTATTGCCAACTGAACAACTGGCATCAGTTGTAGGATGCATCCTGATTTTCAGTGTTAAAAGGTAAAGGAAAAGAAAGCAAAATAATTGATGAAACGTGATCATTCTCCATCTCTCAGGGTTGTGGGGAGAGGCACGGTAGAGATTCAACAAATATTTGCTGAGTTTAAAAGGACAATCAGATGGGGGTGTCTTGTGTGCCTCCAGGCTTGGCACAGGGTGGAAAAATTAAGATCAGAGAGGCAAAGCAACTCTCACTGCCACCTTGCCAGGAGGGGAAAGCTATGGGTCTGGGAGAAAACCTGGCTCTAGGTTCCAGACACAGCCACCCTGCTCCCCTAGGGCTGAGGAGGTTGAGGATGGGTGGGGTGGGGCTATCAGGCAGTCAGGAGGTCCTTCCCCTTCAAACCCCAAGGGTGAACCTCACATCCCTCCCAAGACCCCCACCCCATCTCACCTGGGCGCACCAGGCAATCCCATAGCAGGACCAGAAGCCACATTCTGGGCGTTGGACACCGTGGGAGCAGACTGGGAACTGTGAGTTGCTCTTCAGCCACGCGGGGCTTTAACTTCCTGTAGTCGTGTGAAACCAGGCCGAGGAAGCGAGGGGAGGGGCCTGCGGGTCACCCCTCCGCAGGCCCAGCGGTGGGGAGGGCGCCTCTGCCTGCCCTTTAATGACTGCCCACGTGTGCCTACCCCGGCTCACC
Source organism: Leontopithecus rosalia (assembly GCA_028533165.1). Classification (NCBI taxonomy): domain Eukaryota; kingdom Metazoa; phylum Chordata; class Mammalia; order Primates; family Cebidae; genus Leontopithecus; species Leontopithecus rosalia. The sequence goes on along the minus strand of CM052648.1, from coordinate 27,414,183 downwards.
TCCCAGTACTGAAAACCCACGCTGGTACTTCTCTCTTAACCTGTGGTCTGTACACCCTAAGAGGTCTGTAAGTCAAGTTCAAGGAGTCCATGTATTTGCATGGGAAAAAGTTACGTATGGACTTTCACCGACTCTTAATGTTTAGCTTTTCCTCCTATTAGGAGTGTACTGTTAGCAGTACCCGCAACTTTGTTACCAGCTACAATCACAGACACCGGCACATCAGGCTGTGGATATCTGGAAACGTCGTGTGTACTCCTCACTGCTTGGAAAATCATGAGTTACTAGACCTGCCCCCAGAGCTGGTTATTTACAGCGCTATTCATGAAAGAGGGCTATCACTAGATTACATGTTCATAAAGAGTTTTGAGAATCATCTCACCCATATTAGTTTTTTTCAGCATATGTATTTTATTTATATACTTACGCGCTATTACACTGAGAGAGGGGTCCATAAACTTCACCAGACTGTCATGTGGTTGGTGGACAGAAAGAAGCTTGCCCCTGGGGCAAGGTCCCTGGCCCCTCCTCCGCCGTCGCCTTTTGGAGGACTCAGTGCTGTCCTTGGCCACGGGGCGGCGGTGCAGATGGGGCCGAGCAAAGTCGTAGGGCTGAGCTGAGCTGGATTCCCTGGAGACCTGGGCAGTCCGCACTGCAAGATGGGTCTCCCTCAGGCCTGTGGGGTTGTTTTGGCGTTTGAAAAAGTGAATTGGTGGTTTCTCCATCAATTCAAGCGGATTTGAATCCTCCTTGAAAGGACCAAACCAAAACTGGGCTGGGCGCAGTGGCCCACGCCTGTAATCGCGGCACTTTGGAAGGCCAAGGCCGGTAGATCACCTGAGGTCAGGAGTTCGAGACCAGCCTGGCCAACATGGTGAAATCCCTATCTCTACTAAAAATACAGAAAAATTAGCTGGGCGTGGTGGTACATGCCTGTAATCCCAGCTACTCGGGAGGCTGAGGCAGGAGAATTGCTTGAACCCAGGAGGAGGAGGTTGCACTTAGCCGCAACTGGCGCCATTACACTCCAGCCTGGGTGACAAGAGCGAAACTCCATTTGAAAAACAAACAAACAAAAAACAAAACACACACACACACACACACACACACACACACACACACACACACACAAAGGTACTCTTGGGAGCCCCGACACACTGGTTTCAACAACGACTCTTTTTTTTTTTTGTCTGATTGCAAAGTTCACACAGGTAAGCAAGATTTTACATAATACAGAACATAAAAAAAAGAAAGGAGAGAAAAGGGAATGTTTTTTGTAATTCCCCTTCTGCTTTAGAAAAGCACCATTAATATTTTGGCATATATGCTTCCAAATGTTCAGTTAGAATTTTACTCACTTGTCAGGTTAATATCTGAAGCATGAACTCAGTGGTTCTGGGAGGGGAGACTGTGTGTGTTTGAGTCTAGTAATGTGGGAGGCGTTTGGATTTCACAGTGACTGCGAAGCACTGCTGCCATTTAGTGGGCAGGGACAGCTGTTAACGTGGGTGAAAACTCTGTTACCGTAATCTCAGCCCTGCCTCCTTTTTTTTTTTTTTTTTGATGGAGTCTTTCTCTGCCACCCAGGCTGGAGTGCAGTGGCACCATCTGGGCTTACTGCAAACTCTACCTTGTGGGTTCAAGCGATTCTTCTGGCTCAGCCTCCTGAGTAGCTGGTATTACAGGCGTGTGCCAATGCCCAACTAATTTTTGTATTTTTAGTAGCGGTGGGGTTTCACCATATTGGCCAGGCTGGTCTTGAACTCCTGACCTCAAATGATCCACCCACCTCGGCCTCCCAAAGTGCTGGGATTACAGGCATGAGCCACTACCCCGTCTTCCTTTTACATATACAGACTACAAAAGGTGATCTGTTTTTGTAGTTAAAAAAACCCACAGATTAAAATATTTTTATTTATTCTTTGTTTTTGAGACAAGCCTCACTCTTGTTGCCCAATCTGGAGTGCAGTGGCACCATCACAGCTCACTACAGCCTCAAACTCCCAGGCTCAAGTAATCCTCCCACCTCAGCCTCCCAAGTAGCTGGAACTGCAGTCATGCACCATCATGCCTAGCTAATTTTTTTTATTTTTAGTAGAGTCAGGGTCTTGCTATGTTGTCCAAGCTGGTCTCAAACTCCTGGCTTCAAGCAATCCTCCCATGGTGGCCTCCCAAAGTGCTGGGATTCCAGGCATGAGCCACCATGCCTAGCCTTAAAATAATACTTCTTCTAGCATTTGATAGCATCTTTGCTCTTTTATTTATTTAATTTTGTCCTTACACAGAAGAATTTCTGATCCTCTACTTTTCTTGGATTCAGACTTATTTATGATATGCAAGGGCATGCCTCTGACACTTCGATGTTTTCTGGTGTCATGGGACCTGACCACTGGCAGATTGAAATATGTGTTACTTGGTTATAAATTGCTTTCCTTTTGTGTTTTCTCCCTAATATAGCTTTTAAAAAAGTAAGTGCATGGGAAGGCATACTACTTATGATTGTCATTTTAGGAGAGAAAGCAAGGTGTTATCAAATGTTTATTTATATAAAGAGGGTGTTGAGCAGGTCCCTACCACCTTCCTGCCTATTTGAAGGCCCTTCCCTCCACTCCCTAGCCCCACACCTAGCCCAAGAGGCTGACTTGAAAACTCCAATAGAAACATTCACCAGGCTGGGAAGTGGAGCAAGGGCTGGGGAGAAGGGTGAAAGTGGGGTGCTGGCATGAGCCTTGCACCTGGTTCTACCCTTAGGTCACACCCTGAGGTAGGTGAGGCCAATAGGCAGACTCCCCGAGGTGGGCTGGGATCTGAGAAGAGAGGACACTTTCATCCTGCTTTCTACCAGGAGCATGGGGAGGTGCCCTGCCATCACAGCATCTGGAAGAGGCAGTGGGGCAAAAGATCTCCTGAACAGATCACCGGCTGGTGGCCGCCTCATCGCATCCTCAGGAAGGGATCTGTGTGCTGGAGAGGTGCAATGGCAGGGATGAGGGGACAGAGCTGCTTGGCCTTCAATAGCCACCCTGGTCCAATTCCTCTCTGGTTTTTGACTTGGACTAAATCACTTCAGCTGCTCCAAGATGCTCACTTGCTCCCTTTAGATCAAGGTTTCTCTAACCTCAGTTCTATTAACATTTTGGGTCAGATAATTCTTTGTCGTGGGAGGCTGTCCTGTGAATTACAGGATGCTTAGCAGCATCTCTAGCTGTACCCGCTAGATGCCAGTAGTCCCTCCCTAGTTATGACAATCACAAATGTCTCCAGGCTGGGTGAGGTGGCTCACACTTGTAATCCCAGCACTTTGGGAGGCCAAAGTGAGTGGATCACTTAAGCCCAGGAGTTTGAGACCAGCCTGGGGAACATGACAAAACCCTGTCTCTGCAAAAAACGCAGAAAATCAGCCAGGCATGGTGATGCGCATCTGTAGTCCCAGCTACTTGGGAGGCTGAGGTGACAGAATCACTGGAGACTGGGAGGTTGAGGCTGCAGTGAGCTGAGATCCCACCAGTGCACTGTAGCCTGGGCAATGGGACTGAGACCGTCTCAAAAAAAAAAAAAAAAGACCCCAGGTGTTGTCAAACATCCCACTTGGAGGCAAAAATGCCCTGGGTTGAGAACCACTGTCTTAGATGATGAGATACTCTATGGAACAAGTAAGTGCGCTTTTGTGCAAGCTCTGTCTTTTGTTTGTGTAGCCAGGGGGTTCCATCTTTTGGCTTCTCCGGGCCACTTTGTCTTGGACCACACATAAAACACAGTAACACTAACGATAGCTGATGAGTTAAAAAAAAAAAACTCATCATTTTTTTTTAGAGGAAGTCTCGCTCTTGTCGTCCAGGCTGGAGTGCAGTGGCACCACCTAGGCTCACTGCAACTTCTGCCTCCCAGGTTCAAGCGATTGTCCCGCCTCAGCCACCCGAGTAGCTGGGATTAGAGGCACTTGCCACCACGCCTAAGTGTTGTATTTTTAGTAGAGAAGGGGTTTCACCATGTTGGCCAGGCTGGTCTCAAACTCCTGACCTCAGGTGATCTGTCTGACTCAACCTCCCAAAGTGCTGGGATTACAGGGGTGACCAACTGTGCTTGGCTATTAAAAAAAAATCTCACAATGTTTTAGAAAATTGATGAATTTGTTTTGGGCCTCATTCAAAGCCATCCTTGGTGTAATAACAAGGTTTTGGACGAGGACAGGGGGCAGAACCTAATGCCGAACCCCAGAATGAGGCAAAACTGCATCCCTCTTCCCTCCGTGGAGCTAGGGCTGTCCCTGTAACACTCAGGGTGAGGAGGGGCCTAGCAGTTCAGAACACACACCTTTTGCAGGTGGGCCAGCTCCCCAGAGAAAAGGAAGAAGAGGGCCCGGTTACACACGCCTTGTTTCTCCTTCCGCCTTCATCAATCAGATCAGCAGAGGCATGGAGAGAGACCAAGAGTTCTGTGCTAGTGGGGCTCTCTACTCACAGAAGGAAGCATCAGGAGTGGGGAAGATGTGCCCTCAGCAAAAACGAATGAGTCACAAGACGGGAAGATTTGGATTCCTGAGCTACCGCTTGGAAGACAGCTGCCCTGGACAGCCAACAAGTGTGCAGCAGGCTTGGTGCAAGACAGACTTGGCAAGAGACAGACTTTTCAGTGTTTAGCCACGGAGATCTTGCAGTTTGCTCATTGCTGTAGCACAGCGTAGACCACCACGCTTTCTGTTTTCTCTCTTACACTTCATCCTCTAGTCTCCCTGTGGCTTCCCTACCCTAGCCAGTTGCAAACTCGATTTTTCAACTTTGTCCATCAAAACAAATCTGAAAACTCCCTTTCAATTTTTTTTTTTGAGACTGTAGGGTCTCACTCTGTCACCCAAGCTGGAGTGCAGTGGCACGGTCTCAGCTCACTGCAACCTTTACCTCCAGGGTTCAAGCAATTCTTGTACTTTAGTCTCCTGAGTAACTGGGATTACAGGCATGTGCCCCATGCCCGGCTTATTTTATTATATTTTTAGTAGAGAAGGGATTTCACCATGTTGGCCAGGCTGGTCTCGAACTGTTGACCAGGCTGGTCTCGAACTCCTGACCTCAAATAATTTGCCTGCTTTAGCCTCCCAAAGTGCTGGAATTACAGGTGTGAGCCACGCCTGGCCCCTTTCCAATTTTTTATGTTGACTGATGTAAAGACTTGTTACTTCTGGGAATGCCAGGGAAAATGATAGAGGAGGCAGTCATGGGAGGCTGGTAATGAGGACCATCCTCCCTTGGAAGCTGCATCATAAATGCCCGTATTTACTGACAGGCAAATTTCAAATCTCAGAAACTGAAGGCTAACTTTAGTGTGCTATCTTAGCCTGGATCCCAGAGCAGAGAAAGGATATTAGTGGAAAAACTAGTGAAAGACTAATAAGGTCTAGAATTTCGTTAATAATAACATGCCAATGTTCATGTCTTCGTTTTGACAAATGTATCATGATTATGTAAGATGTTAACATTAAAAACAGGGGAAGAGTGTTCAGGAACTCTCTGCTGTATTTGCAACTTTTCTGTAAATCTAAAATTATTCCAAAATATAAAGTTCATTAAGAAAAAAGAGCTGGGTGCGGTGGCTCACACCTGTAATCACAGCACTTTGGGAGGCCAAGGCAGGTGAATCAGGAGGTCAGGAGTTTGATACCAGCCTGCCCAACATGGTAAAACCCCGTCTCTACTAAAGATACAAAAAATTAGCTAGGCGAGGTGGCAGGCACCTGTAATTCCAGCTACTCAGGAGGCTGAGGCAGGAGAATCACTTGAACCTGGAGAGGTGGAGGTTGCAGTCAGCCCAGATTGTGCCACTGCACTCCAGCTTGGCAATAATGCCAGACTCTGTCTCAAAATAAAAATAATTATATTAAATAAATAAATAAAAATAAGAGAAATAGCTAACAAAAGCCACAAACAATAGGAAAAGTTATCAGAAATCTCACAAAACCCCCAAAACCGCAGTACGGTAATTTCCCTTGTCACTGAAGTAAATGGAGCCCAGCCTGCCCTCTCTCCACCTGCTTTCGGCTTGCCCTTTTGCTGCATGCCTGGGCACCAGCCCATTGCTCCTCTTGGAATTATTTCTGGCTTCCTATGGTGTCTGGGCTGAATGTCAAACACCATGACAATGCGCACATGTAGCCTGAAGCAGATTCTCTCTGCCACCTCTTCAAGGATCATTAGCATTCTCTTTTTTTCCGGAGTGTGCCTTATAGAACTCACTTCTCCATGTCTAGATGGACCCAAAGGCATTCACTCCTCTGGCCTTGAGATCATCTTCCTGTTCCCTCTGCAGCTGCTCTGAATGCACCTTGACCTAGCCTTGGCTGGGTGAGGTGAATCCTGCTCTGGGGTTCCAGCCACATCTGGGCCAACTTTGTTCTCATCTCACCTGCCCTGTCCTGGGATGCAGCCTCTCCCAGCACTCCTGCTTCAAGCTCTCATTCACCAAAACATCTCTCTCTGCTTATCTTTTCTTCTAATTTGCTTGCCCAACTATCCTCTAGGCTAAAAGACAGGTACGTATAAAATTTTAACAAATAATTACTAGATCATGTCCCAGAAAGTTTGCACCAATAGCATTCCTTCCAACTGTGTTTATTTCCCCACATCCTTGACAGCACTGGATGTCAACAGACTTCAACATCTTTGTCTTAATAGATGACAAGGGACGTCACCTCCGTTTTGAGATGGAGTCTCACTCTGTTGCCCAGGCTAGAGTGCAGTGGTGTGGTCTCAGCTCACTGCAACCTCAAGTGATTCTCCTGCCTCAGCCTCCCGAGTAGCTGGGACTATAGGCACCTGCCACCACACCCAGCTAATTTTTGTATTTTTAGTAGAGGCGGGGTTTCTCCATGTTGGTCAGCCTGGTCTCAAACTTCTGATCTCAGGTGATCTACCTGCCTCAGCCTCCCAAAGGCATGAACCACTGCACCCAGCTCTCTCTCTCTCTCTCTCTCTCTCTCTCTCTCTCTCTCTCTCTCTCTCTCTCTCTCTCTCTCTCTCTCTTCCATAACAGGTAGCTAGTTGTAATTGGCACCATACTTTATTTTATTTTGACAGAGGGTCTTGCTCTGATGCCCAGGCTGGAGTGTAGTGGCACGATCGTGGCTCACTGCAGCCTTTGTCTCCTGGGCTCAAGTGATCCTCCCACCTCAGCCTCCTGAGTAGCTGGGTCTACTTGCACATGGATCAATTTTTTTTTTTAAGTAAAGATGAGTTCTTGCTATGTTGCCAAGGCTGGTCTTGAATTCCTGGGCTCAAGAGATCCTTCTGCCTCAGCCTCCCAAAGTGCTACAATTACAGGTGTGAGCCACTGCACCTGATGAATCCCCACATTAAAAAATTTCCTCTCCTTCCACTTAAATGTCAACTTTCTTAAAAATTAAGACCATATGCATGAGTACTATTTCTGTTCTTTCAATTCTGTTCTATTTGTCTAGCTGTCGATTACCTCTTTTGTACTAAACTTTATTAAATAATTAATTTTTTTTGAGACAGGGTCTTGCTGTGTCACCCAGGCTTAAGTGCAGAGGCACTACCAAGGCTCACCGCAGCCTCAACCTCCTGGGTTCAAGCAATTCTGCTTCAGCCTCCTGAGCATCTGGGACTACAGATGAGCACCACTACAGCCAGCTACCAAAAAGTAGAGACATTATTTGTAGAGACAGGGTTTTGCCACATTGCCCAGGCTGGTCTTGAACTCCTGGGCTCAAGCCATCTACCTGCCTCAGCCTCTCAGAGTCCTGGGACTACAGGCTCAGCACTAAACTTTAAACATTGTTTTCATATTTGAAATGTTTTATCTCTGATGAGCTGGTGCCACCTTACATCCCACCTCCCCTGGTCCCATAACTCTTTTTTTTTTCTAGAACTTTCCTATTATTGATCAATGTTTATTTTTCCTGATGAATTGTGGTAGCATTTAATAAATTCCCTCTGAAAATTCTTCTTATATTTTAATTGGAATTGCATTGGGTATAAAGATTATTTCAGAATGAATTAATATAATTACACAATTGAACTGTTCTTTCCCTAGCCATTTGAGGTACATTTTGTCTTTTATGTCCTTCACTAGAATTTTAAAGTTTTTCCCCCAAATACCAATAGGTCTTTTAATTTTCCTATGACGTTTATAACTTGGTATTTAATCTTACTCTTGATATTTTAGTTTGGATTTTTTCTTTATACTTTATAATTATTTTTGTTCACAGGAAAGTCATACAATTTTAGTATCAATTGTATACTCTCCGCCATCTGAATTTTTTTTCATCATTTCAATTAGCTTTTCAGTCAATTTTCTTGAGTTTCTCGGTAAACCTGGGCATCACCTGTGCTGCCTCATTCTTTTTAAATTTTTTTTTTTTTTTGAGACTGAATCTCTTACTGTCACCTGGGCTGGAGGGCAATGGTTCGATCTCAGCTCACTGCAACCTCCACCTCCTGGGTTCACACAATTCTCCTGCCTCGGCCTCCCAAGTAGCTGGGATTGTAGGTGGACACCACCACACTCAGCTAATTTTTTGTATTTTTAGTAGAACGGGATTTCACTATGTTGGCCAGACTGGTCTCGAACTCCTGACCTCGTGATCTGCCCTCCTCAGCCTCCCAAAGTGCTGAGATTACAGGCATGAGCCACCAAGCCCGGCCCTTCTTTCTAATATCTATGTCTATTGTTTCTTTTTCTCATCTGATGATATTGGCCGACATTCAGAGTGATAATAAATCATTCATATTGGTAGGCACTTTGAGGCTTGATTAGATTCATACACATTTAGGGATTCATACACATAGGGTATGTCCTCTTGATCAACTGATCGCTTATCATTATGAAATAGCCCCCTTTATCCCTGGTAATATTCCTTGTTTTGAGGTCTACTTTGCCCTATATTAATATAGTCACTCCAGCTTTATTAATTAGTGTAAATTTTTTTCATTCATTTTCTTTTAGCATATCTGTGTCTTTATTTTTCAAGTGAGTTTATTCTAGAAAGCACATTAAGTCTTGCTTTTTAATACAGTCTAACAATCCTTGCCTTTTAATTGGAGGATTTAGACCATTGATTTTTTTCCTTTTGTTTTTATTTTGTTTTGTTCTTAGCGATGGGGTCTCACTCTAACGCCCAGGATGGAGTACGGTGGCATGATCATGGCTTATTGCAGCCTCCATCTCCAGGGCTCAAGCAATCCTCCACCTCAGCCTCCTGAGTAGCTGGGACCACAGATAAACACCACCACACCTGGCTAATTTTGTTTATTATTTTTTTAGAGATGAGTTCTCATGATATTCCCCAGGCTGGTCTGGAACTCCTGATCTCAGGTGATTCTCCTGCTTTGGCCTCCTGAAATGCTGGGAATTACAGGTGTGAGCCACTACACCTGGCCTAGAGCATTTACTTTTAATGAAAACAACTTTTTTTGTTGTTTTTTTTGACACAGAGTTTTGCTCTGTTGCCCAGACTGGAGTGCAGGGGCATGATCTCCAACACTGCAACCTCCACCTTCCAGGTCAAGCAATTTTTTTGCCTCAGCCTCCCAAGCAGCTGGAACTGCAGGCGTGTGCCACCACGCCCCACTAATTTTTGTGATTTTAGTAGAGGTGGGTTTTCACCATGTTGGCCAGGCTGGTCTCAAATTCCTGACCTCAAGTGATCTGCCCGCCTTGGCCTCCCAAAGTGCTGGGATTACGGGAGTGAGCCATTGTGCCCTGCCTAATTTTTTATCCCATTAATAGACTGTCTTACCCGGAGTTTTAGTAATAGCTTTCCAAATACTAAACAATGCAATTTCCAAGTATTAAATCATTTTAAGAACATTCTATTTATTCATGGTGTGTTATTCTTTTGATGTTCTGATGAATTCGTTAGCTAAAGCAGTTTTTAGGATTTTTGCACCAATATTTATAAATGCAATTGATTTGCAGGGGGTTTTTTTTGGCCTTTTTTGACAGGTTTTGGTATCAATGCTATTATAAAAAGAACTTTGAAGATTTCCTTCTATTTCTACATTCTAGAAGAAATAAGTTTTGCTCCTTAAATGTTTGGTGAAGTTCTCCTGCAGAACTAGCAGGACCTAGTGCTTTTTGAGGGAGCAGTTGACAGCTCTACTCTATTAGGATTGACCTATTAATATTTTACCTTTCTTTTGAGGTAGTTTTGGTAAATTTTAATAATAATAAGGTTTCTGGCCTAATGAAAGCCTCTGACCTCAGCGATGGCATCAAGATTACAACACCCCAGTAATACAGTATGTACTTTTTTGTGTTTGGCTTTTTTTATTCAGTCTGTCTATCTATCTATCTATCTATCTATCTATCTATCTATCTATCTATCTATATTTTGTGATGGAGTCTTGTTCTGTCACCCAGGCTGGAGTACAATGGCATGATCTCAGCTCACTGCAACCTGCACCTCCCAGGTTCAAGTGATTCTTGTGCCTCAGCCTCCTGAGTAACTGGGATTACAGGTGCCCACCACTACACCTGGTTAATTTTTTTTTTTTTGAGATGGAGTCCCTCTCTTTCACCAACGCTGGAGTGCAATGGTGTGATCTCAGCTCACTGCAACCTCCACTTACCGGGCCCAAGCTATTCTCCTGCCTCAGCCTCCTGAGTGGCTGAGATTACAGGTGCCCACCACCACACCTGGCTAATTTTTGTATTTTTAGTAGAGATGAGGTTTCAGCAGGTTGGCCAGGCTGGTTTAAAACTCCTGACCTCAGGTGATCCTCCTGCCTCAGCCTCCCAAAGTGCTGGGATTACAGGTGTGAACCACTGCACTCGGGCCAATCAATTTTGATGTTCCTCCATGCTGTTGCATGGTAGGGGTAGCCTTTGAGTAGTAGTTTGTTTCTTTTTATTGGAGAGTAAATATACCATTGTATGGATATACCACATGTGAATGGTGGAGCACTTGAAGGGAGCACCCTAGCCCCTTTGGCTCCTTCCACCACATGAGGACACAGCGTTCATTCCTTTATGCCTGTCTTTCTCTTCCACCATGTGAGGATACGTTTCCAATGCTATCAGTGAGGAACAGGCCTTCACCAGACACTGCACCTGCTGGCCCCTTGATTTTGGACTTTCTGGCCTCTACAACTGTAGGCAATAAATTTCTATTACTTATAAATTACTGTGGTACTTTGTTTAGTAGCAGGAACTGACTAAGACAGGTTTTAATTTGCATTTCCCTGATGACAAATGATGTTGGATATGGGCTTTCTCATATGCTTATTGGTTATTTGTATATCTTCTTTTGTGAAGTGCATGTTCATATCTTTGCCTGTTTTTTGATTGGGGCGTTAGTCTTTTTTGTTTTTTGCCCAGCCTGGAGAGCAGTGGCACAATCATGGCTCACTGTAACCTCTGCTTCCCAGGCTCAAGTGATCCTCCTACTTCAGTCTCCTGAGCAGCTGGGACTACAGGCACAAGCCAACACGGCTGGCTAGTTTTTGTAATTTTAGTAGAGACTGGGTTTTGCCATGTTGCTCAGGCTGGTCTTGAACTCCTGGGCTCAAGTCATCCACCCGCCTTGAACACTCAAAGTGTTGAGATTACAGGTGTGAGCCACTGCACCTGGTCCTATTTTCTTAATAGCGTTTTTTTTTTTGAGATGGAGTCTCACTTTCGCCCAGGCTGGAGTGTAGTGGTGTGATCTCGGCTCACAGAACCTCCCCCTCCCAGGTTCAAGCGATTCTCCTGCCTCAGCCTCCTGAGTAGCTTGGACTACAGGCACGTGCCACCACGCCAGGCTAATTTTTTGTATTTTTAGTAGAGACAGGATTTCACCATGTTAGCCAGGATGGTCTCAATCTCCTGACCATGTGATCTGCATGCCTCAGCCTCCCAAAATGCTGGGATTACAGGCATGAGCCACTGAGCCCAGCCAATAGTGTTTTTTGATGAGCAGAAGTTTTAAATTTTGATGAGCAGAAGTTTTAAATTTTGATGAGCAGAAGTTTTAAATTTTGATGAGGTCCATTTATTAATTGTTGTTAGGGTCCTTTTTTTTTTTTTTGTAGAGATGAAATCTCTTTTTGTCACCCAAGCTGAAGTGCAGTGGACTGATCATAGTTCACTGCAGACTTGAACTCCTGGGCTCAAGCAATCCTCCTGCCTCAGCCTCCTGAGTATGTGGGATATAGGCTTATGCCACCATGCTTGGCTTTTTTTGTGTCCATTCTAAAAAATCTTTGTATACCTCAAGACTTAAAAGATACCCTCCTGTTTTCTTCTAGTAGCTTTATCAATTTGCTTTGTGTTTAGGCCTATGATCTCTCTTAAATTGTGTTTTGAATATGGTGTGAGGTAGGGATTGGGTCCCTTCACACATATAAATATCTATATCTACTTGTTCTAAGACCACTTCCTGGTGCTCTTGTCCAAAATCATTTGACTCCGTATCAGATGGTTCTCATTATCGCTCCAACACTAAGCATTGCAGCTAAAAATGTGCCTCATGTGGTCTCAGACCAGTGGCATCACATCACCTGGGAGCTTGTTAGAAATTCAGAATCTGGCACTACCCCAGCCTTACACAACCCCCTAGTGAGTCTCAGGCACATTACATTTTGAGGAGCAATGGTGTGGATAATTTTTGAGGAATGAGGGGAAACATCATCATGACATTTGCTGCTTCTCACAGCCCCCCATGCACAGCCTGCAGGGCCTGCCAACCCATTTTCCCTGGTTGCTGTGCAGGGCTAGATTCACTTCCAGATTTAACCTTTGGGTCCACCTCTCCTGACATGTGCTTTGTTCTTCGCTGCTGGGATTGAGGGAAGGGGGCCCCTCACTCACCCACTCTTCACCTTCTAATACCCACAACCACCTGCTCTCTCGCCCAGCAGTTCCTATGCTCTCCACCGTATGCATCCTTGAACCCCAACCTCAGTTTTCTCAGTTGCAGACCAAAATAATAATGGTCTCGATATCAGGGGCTACGGTGAGAAAGTGGTCTGAGGAGTACCTGGGCATGGGGACAGCACAATGGAAGTCAGTTACGGTCATGGCCATTTCAGGGCTCTTTCTCCAGTAAAGCCCCTGGATGCTGGTCGCCTTTGCCATGCAGCCCCACGCCCCTGCAGCCGGGCAGAATGGAGTCCCCCTTCTCTCCAGCCTGACTTCTCCTTCCTTGCTCCGAGCCCCCAGGGGAGCGTGCACGGATAAATCTTTCCCAGCGCGTTGCATTGTTACAGCAAGTTGCCTTCGCATCCGACCGGCCCCCTGCCCCGGCTCGGGAGATCCTCTAAACCTAGGATCTCTGCCTTGGTTGTCTTTGGAGCCCCGGCCCCTGGCACAGCGCCTGGCACCTGGAGGGCGCTCAATAAATGTTTGCGAAATCGAATTATCTGTTGAGCAGGTGTCCACCCCGCCATTCGCGGAGGGTGGGTCGTGTGGGCGGAAGGAAAGGCTGGTTGTGTGCCACGGCGGGGGAGCACCGGCTGGGGGCTCGGGGAGCGGGAGAGTGGGAGGACGTAGGAGCCCTGCCCCCGGGGCGGCGGTGCCAGACGCGGAGCGCGGCCTCCGCTCCTCCCCCGCCACCTGCCCCCGCCGCGCCTCCTCCGGCTCCGTCACCCCCACCCAGGCTCCGGGCACCCGCGCGGCTCCCGGTCGCGTAACACAACCCGGCGCGACGAGGTAGAAGGCGGCGCGGGGAACGGACGAGAGAGCTGGGCGCCGCGGCGGGAGGGGCGGGAGGCCGGACGGAGACCCTCCCCTGGAGCTCCCCGGCAGCCTCCCGGCCCACCGAACCCCCGCGGGGGTCTCAGCCCCGCCCCTCGGCCCGCGCCCCTCTCCACCCGCGCCTGCCCACCGCGCGCCCCCAGCTCCGCGCCGCTCCGCGTCCTCCGGGACCGCCCTCCGAGGTCTCCCGGGGTCGCTGCTCCTGCGCCCAGAGCGCTCCCCGTTCGTCCCACAGGTTCCTTCCGAGAGCGAGCCGGAGTCGGTGCGCGGCCGCCTGCGGGGAGCAGCCGAGGATGAGTCCAGAGTGGCGGGGCGGGGCGGGGCGGGGAGGTGTCTGGAGGGCCCGGGGCGGTTCTTAGGCCTGTTAGTGGCACCGGGACTCGGCGCCGCGGGCTGGCTCCATGTTTGCGGAATAAATTAATCATGACTCTCCTCTTTCCAAGGAGGACTTTTTGAGGTGGTCCACGTGCTGCAGACCACCTTCGGGGGACTGCTGAGATGGGGCTCCCCCCTCCCGCACAGTGGAAGCCCGACTCCCAGGTCTCCCCCTCCTCTCTGCACCCCAGTCTGGAGGCTCCCTTTGGGTTGGGTCTTGGGGGATCAGGGAGGGGGGGCTTGTAGCCCAACCAGGTAGCTGTGGAAGGTGGGTCCCAGAGGGAGACTTGAGCCAGGCCTCTTACAAGGTTACAGCGGAGGGGCGCGCTGCAGAGGACAGCAGACCCTGTCAGGCAGGCTCGCTTGGCACCTTCAAGGCCAGCCTGGAAGAGCGCGCTGGAATATGGATTTTGACCCACCCCTGACTGAACCCCTCCACGCACCTGTTTCTTCATCAGCAAAATGGGAACATTAGCAGTCATTTCTCAGGACTTTGTGCAGACAAAAAATTTATCATAGAAATCACCCCACACAATGCTTGGCACATTGAGGACTCAGCACATCTGGTTTTATTTCCTTCCTCTGAAAAGCGTGAGCAGAGGAGTTATTTGTTCCCATCCTGTCTGTCCACCCTGGTCTCAGAGAACACAGTGGATGTGTAGTCACTGTTGAATAAATATGCTTGATGGAGCTTCAATACCCATCCTGCCCCCTTTCTCCCAGAATCTGCAGGGAGAGGTCGGGACGTGTGGACGGACACCAGCATGCCCGTGCTGTCGGAGGACTCTGGTCAGTACCTCCCTGGGGCTGGACCTGCCACAGCCCTGAAGACAGCCTGCCTAGCAGCCTCCAGGCCCTGGCAGTGAGAGCCAGGGGAGAGGATGTCCTCACAGCAGGACCAAAGTGTCGTTTGAGGCTCCACTCGGGCTTCTGGGGGCAGGGAGGACCCGCGGTGTTTGCTATCCCTCCTTTTTCTCACACTCTCCCCAGGTTTGCATGAAACCCTGGCCCTGCTGACCTCCCAGCTCAGACCTGACTCCAACCACAAGGAAGAGATGGGCTTCCTGAGGGATGTTTTCAGCGAAAAAAGCCTCAGTTACTTAATGAAGGTGAAGTCCCACGTCATCCTGCCGGGAAGGGTGTCTGGAGGTCTTTCTAGCTGTCTGTGGCCATCTGAGGTCATCCTACTCATCTCCCTGCCCCAGGAAAGCCTTCACTTGCCCACTACACAGGACTTTCTCTTATGGTGCCCGGTCAGTGGCCCAGTCTGCTGCCCCAAGTGTCCCCACAGCCGGGGATGGGATGTGTGGTGTCCAGGGTGCATCTGAAATAGTCTGTCTTTGCAGATTCACGAGAAGCTTCACTATTATGAAAGGCAAAGTCCATCCCCAGTTCTGCACAGAGCCGTGGCCCTCGCTGAGGACGTAAGCCTCGGGTTTTTCCTTGCAGCGTCTGCCCTGCTCCCCACCCTGTAGGGTTCCTTCATCCTGCCTCGTTTGCTTAGCCTGGGGACACCAGGAATCAGGAGCCCAAAGGTGAAGAGGTGTTTTCTTCCCTTGTCCTCCTCCAATTCCTCTTCCTCTCTCTGTGTTCCCCCCCACCACCCCACTGAAAGGCAGGGAGGAACCTGTGAGCCTTGGACTGGGCTGGGAGACACTGGGCTGGGAGACAACACACTGGGCTGTGTGTTCTTGAGAAAGTCTGTTTCCTCCGCTGTAAATGAGAGCATTGGGTTGGCTCAGCAGTTCCCAAACTGCCCTGAGAACTGGCGATTTGAATAGGTCAATAAGACATTGTATCTGTGCTTTTCTGAAGTCATCGGACCTATAGCATGTCCCTGCCTAATGGCTCAGGCTTCTCACTTTTTAAAGGATTGCTTCTTAATTTCTTGTGGACCTAGTTATCAGTGTTTCGTGGTTGGGGAAAAGCCATTCTGGTTGATTACCAAGATCAGTTCCTGAATATTCTCATCTAACCCCAGGAGATGGCCTGGGGAGGGATGGGTGCAGTCTGTGGGTGCACCCTGGGTGCTTCTCCACTGTGGAATGTGATTAGAGGCACGTTCAATTGCCCAGCTCCCAGGCTCAGCCACTGCTTGTCCCACCAGCTCTGTGATGTTAAGCAGGCCACTCACCTTCTCTGAGCTCCTATTTCCTCATTTGTAAAATAGCATCTGAGAGCCAGGTAAGCCCAGGTTCAAATCCTAGCTGTGCTGTATACAAACTCTGTGACTTTGGGCAAGATGCTTAATCCCTTTGAGTCTCAGGATTCTCATCTGTAAAATGGCAAAGTAACAAGACCCTCTGCCTCGAGTTGATTGTGAGGGTTCAGTGAGAAGGTCCACATAAGGCAGAAAGCACACAGGGCTTAAGACAGTGGGTCCTCGCCCCATAGAGCTGCTCCTGACCCCTGGCATGATGTTCCTGGGAGCATCATCCTGGGGTGACTGAGGGTCTGGTGTGCCCCTGGAGGCCGCAGCTGGGTAGGCCCTTGAATCTGTGGTCCAAAGAGGAAGGACCCAGCAGATGTGGGAGAGGGGCACCCCCAACCATCGGCAGCACCTGTCTTGTTCTCTGCAGGTAATGGAGGAGCTGCAGGCCGCCTCCGTGCATGGTGATGCCTCAGCTGCTGTCCACTCTGCACCTGAGAGTAGTCACGCAGAGCCCTGCCCACCCATGCTTCTGTGTCTCCTGGGATGGGGGCGGAGGGAGCTCTCGCCATGAGGCTGCGGAGTGGAGACATCTGAGGGAGCGGTCCTCGGTGCCCGTGTCTGGCCACTTGTCTCTGGCATGACATCTGCCACCCTCCAGACCACTGCCCAGCTGAGGCTTGCTGACCCTGTGAGTGGCAGGCCAGCCCTCGTTTTCTCTTGCTTTTCCAGCAGGCTGTGCTCATGGTACATGACACTGTTGCCCAGAAGAATTTTGACCCCATTCTCCCATTTCTGCCTGATAATATCGACGAGGATTTTGACGAGGAATCGGTGAATTTCGTCCACTTGGTGAAGAACAAGGAACCCTGGTAGGTGCTGCCCG
The DNA here is from genome assembly GCA_028533165.1 of Leontopithecus rosalia. NCBI lineage: Eukaryota > Metazoa > Chordata > Mammalia > Primates > Cebidae > Leontopithecus > Leontopithecus rosalia. The sequence continues at coordinate 27,397,087 of CM052648.1, read as the reverse complement.
CCTCTCTCTAACCCACTCTTCCCCTGCCTCTCACCCCCACCAGAACAGTGGGACAGGACCCTCCTGAAGTCTTCAGAGTGAGTGATGGCAGCTTTGCCAGGCCTGCTGCTCATCTCTGTGTCACCTCTGTGTGCAGGGCGCCCCTTCCTTTGGGTGGATACAGCCCCCCTCAACTGTGGTCAATTCCCTTTGTCAGTAAATAACCTGAGCAATTGTACAGGGTGACCGCAATCACCCTTTAAGCCAGAAATGGACCAACTACAGCCCAAGGGTCAAACCCAGCCCACGGCTTATTTTTTAAAATAAAGCTTTTTTGGAGCACACCCAGGCCCATTCACTTACAGATTGGCTGTGGCTGCCTTTACAGTGCGATGGCAGAGTTGAGTCATAGTGACAGAGACCGTGCAGCCGACCTAAAATATTTACCTGTGGCCCATTACAGAAAACGTGTGCCAATGCCTGCTCTGACTATTGAGGAAGCACAGGGCACTCCTCTCCCTGGCAGACAGATTGCTATCACGTTGGTCCTGGTCCAGCACTGATGCACCCAGCAAAGGGACAGCGTTGTTTATGAGATGGATGAAAGTGGTGGAAACCCAGAGAATTGAGATTGACTCCAGAGGATCCCACAGCTGGCATTCTCTATTTCCAGCTTTCCCCAGATGACCTCCAATGATTCTCTTCTGTAAATAGACGAGGATCTCCTCTGCCTCTATTTCCTCACCTGTAAAATTGAGCAGCCATTCATTTAGCAGACACATCGTGAACTCTCCTCTCCAGGCTCTGTATTGGGTGCTGGCAGTTCAGAGCTGAATAAATGATGGATAGAGATGCTGGGAAGTTCTCAGGTCTTGGGGGCTAGAAGTCCTGGGGTTCTTAGCTGATGGCCTCTCTTTCCAGCAATAATTATCAAATGGATGGCACAGATGATGTGAAGAGAGATGTGCAAATATGTTTGCAATTCCAGCTGCTCAACAGTGGTTAACACTTGTTGAGTGCTTATTGTGTACTAAGTGCCTTGCATGGAATTCCTGCAACAACCATGTGAGTTAAATGCTATCCCACACCTCAGAGGAAACAGGCTTGGAGAGGATAAGAGACGTCCTTGCTAAGGCCACATGCTCTTTATAAATGGTAGAGCTGTGCTCACACCCGGGGCTGTCCAGCCCTAGAGCTTAGCGCCTAAGCTTTCTGCTCTCCTGCCACAGTCCGGCCTCCACGGTGCAGGAAATCGAGGGCTCGTTAGTGCCTCTCTCATCCTAAGTGTCATCTCTGCTGTGCTTCATGGGCCGAGTCCTGGTCCTGAAGCTCTGGCTTGGGTGCATAATTGGTTTCTGTCAGCAACAGCACAAGGCCCGGTAACCCTGTGATTGGGTAGAGGTGGGGTGTGAATGAGCTGGCACATATCATCCTCATTATTAAATGTCTTTGCAAGTGATAGGAACTGTGATATGACAGATGTGATGGAGAACATACTGAATTTGGCATCACAAAAAGCCTTCTGCTTTGCCAGCTGGGTGACCTTGAGAATGTCCCTCCCTCATCTAAAATGTCACAGTGTAATTGTGCCTCGTAAACTGTAAGGTGCAGAGCTGTACTCATGGCGGATATTGGTTTTGTTTTGTCATCAGCACTGGGAAGGTCCCCACTGATCTGCCCTCTGGACTGTCAGAGGGAGGGGGTGGGGAGGGTTTGCTGGGCCTGGAGAGTAGGGGTCTGGGGTTTGGAGCTGCTGCTTAAGAACCTGTGTCTTCCGTCTCCGGTGCAGGGTGCCACCATCCGGCGGGACAAGCATTCATGGGGTGTTGTGGTGGCCAGAATTATTCGAGAGGCGCAGCAGACAGGAGCGGTGAGTGGTGGCAGTGCAAAGGCGGCCCAGCCCCGTCATGGCCATGGTTCCAGAGCCCTCTGCCTTTGCTTTAGGGCCCCTTACCTCCCTCCTCTCAGGTCACCTGTCTGCGATGTGCTTTGCTTTCTGGGGTTGGGGCTGGAATTCTCATCTCCCCCAGTCAGTAGAAACTGTAATAGAAAATACAGGCCAGCTGGGCATGATTGCTCACATCTGTAACCCCAGCACTTTGGGAGGCCGAGGTGGGTAGATCACTTGAGGCCGGGAGTTTGAGACCAGCCTAGCCAACATGGTGAAACCCCATCTCTACCAAACACACAAACCTGGGAGGTGGAGGTTGCAGTGAGCTGAGATCATGCCACTGCACTCCAGCCTGGGCAACAGAGTGAGACTGTCTCAAAGAAAAAAAAAGGAAGAAGAAAATATAGGCCACCCACAGTGGCTCACACCTGTAGTCCTAGCTATTTGGGAGGCCCAGGTGGAAAGCTTGTTTGAGCCCAGGAGTTTGAGGTTGCAGTGAGCTATGATTACACCACTACACTGTAGCATGGGAGACACAGTGAGACTGTCTCTAAAAAAAAAAAAAAGAAAATATAATAGTCATGGAGTACTTTGGGGTGATTGTGAAAAAGCTCATGTGTTGCTTTAGTCCAAGGACTGTGACAAGAATATAGCATGGGCTTGGAGGATTACTGTGGGGTAGGGAGATGACACCCTTCCCCGCCACCCCAGGTCTTGTCAAGCCGCTATTACAAAGAGAGTGTTTGTGTCCCCGATTCGTTCTAGTGGAAAGCAGGTTGAAAATCACCGGTGTGTGGAGGAGCTACTAAGCTGGGAGACAAACCTCCTGGTGTTACCCGAAAGCCTGGGGGGTCATTGTTGCAGAGAATCCTAGACCGGTGCTCTGCAGACATTAACGAGTACACGAATTCCCCGAGCATCTTGGTAAAAGGCAGGCTGACTTTAACCTGCCTCCAGGTGATGCTGGTGCAGCCGGGTCAGTGCCCACTTTGAGTAGCAAAGACGGCCCTAATTTGCAGAGACAGTCGTCATTCAGGCAGAGGTTCATAGCGTGTTTTTACTCTTCATGATGTCTTCACTGGTGCCTTTATCTTTTCTTGTCGAGAGGTAAGAACGCCATTCTTGGAGTATGTCTGTAAACCTAGGAAGGTGAAGAGTTAATGATAATTTTAAAGAAGCAGAGGTTATAGCAAGAAGAACACAGGCTTTCTGCATCAGAATAACTGCATTTGAATATTGGTTTCATTTTTTCTTAGCAGTGTGGCCTTAGGCAAGCTGCTTAATCTTCCTGGGGCTCAGCTGCCAACTTGTAAATTGGAGATTTTACTGGGTGATTTGAGACCTCCATGCTAAGCGAGGTGCCCAGCACCCAGTGGGGCTTAGTTCACCCCAGTCCCACCCATCAACTTTAAACCTGGAGTCTGCCCTGCGGTGGGCTCCTCAGGCAGTCCCCCATGGTGCTTGGAGCTCTGAGCAAGGGTGCTGAGGTCCTCCTCCTGTGCTGATGGTCAGTCCCTGTGTCTCCTAGGCCTGGTCCACGTTGGAGATGAACTCCGAGAAGTGAATGGGATCGCAGTCCTGCACAAGCGGCCCGATGAGATCAGCCAGATTCTGGTCCGTGCTGCATGCCTGCTAAGGACGTGGTAGGTCTGCACACACCCAGAGCAGGGCGCTTCCCGGAGCCAGCGCAGATTCTGGCTTAGCTTTGCTGTTGTCCTGAGGAAGTGGCAGGCAAAGTAGCCTTATAGTGTGCCCCTAACAGTGTTCCCCGGGATGGGGTGGGGGCAGGAGGAGGGGAACTTCCCTTCCATCTGCGTCTCTTAGACCCTCTCCTCGGCATAGCCTTCCTTCCTTCCCCTGGTTCCCTTTCACAAGGCCGCTCCTGGGTCCAGGTCCTGCGTGTGAATCCTGGCTCTGCCTCCTTCTAGCTGTGCAACCTTGGACAAGTTATCAAATCCTTTCAGTTTCCATTTCCTTTTCCTTAACGTTGGGGTAGAGATGCCTTCTCAACCAATGTGTGGTTATTTTTCCAAATCTGGAAAAGGGTAAAGCCTTCCGAAGTGTAAGGGGATTTCCACGTATTAAATGCTGGGCTGAAAACAACCTCCATAGTCCCTTCTGGGGAGCTGGAGTCAAAACTGAAATTGTGAAAAGCCCCAATCATAGCTTGGTCCCCTTTGTACTCGGGAATCCTCCCACAACCTGATACTCTTTGCTAACTTCTGATGGTTTTGGGGGCAGAAACAGAATGGGATCTGAAGAGAGGAGGTCCACTGGTTAAAGCCCTCTCTGGGCTGTGCTCGGTGGTTTACACCTATAATCCCAGCACTTTGGGAGGCTGAAGCAGGTGGGTCACCTGAGATCAGGAGCTTGTGACCAGCCTGGCCAAGATGGTGAAACCCCACCCCTACTAAAAATACAAGAAATTAGCCAGGTGTGGTGGCAGGCACCTATAATCCCAGCTGCTTGGGAGGCTGAGGCAGGAGAATCTTTTGAACCTGGGAGGTGGAGGTCGCAGTGAGCTGAGATTGTGCCACTGCACTCCAGCCTGGGCAACAAGAGTGAAACTTCATCTCAAAACCAAACAACAAAATAAAGCCCTCTCTGTGCGGGATGCAGATTGCAAGCAGGCCCTTCATTCCTTTTGCCCGAGCTTTCTTTCCTGTGGCTTTGGGCGCCAACCTCCTGTGCTCCAGACCAAGGGTCTGGGCTTTCTGGGCAGTGCTGAGGCCAGGAGAAGACGTGTTGGGCTTCGCTGTCCTGGCGGGACAGCATTCTTCCTCGCTGGGCTCCTTGGGCTGCAGGGTGTCTGTAGATGTCGGGGAAGGGAGCTCCTAGAAAGCTGGGCGTGGCCTGAGATTGGAGGGTGGTTGGGGAAGATGGAAGCTAAGAGGGACATACTAATCAGAGACCAGCCCCAGATCAGGCAGTAGAGGGAAAGGAAACGGAAATACCTGAAATGGGTTGTTCAGATGCCCCAAGAGAAAAGCAAGGAAGGGAACTCTCTGGGGCCTCATCAGTCAGAAGGGACGGAGAATTGGAATTCAACACGCAGTGTCCTTGGGTTCTCGTGGAAAGTCTTTCATCCCTTTGTCTTTTGAAAATACAACTACCAACCCCCCACTGCTAAATTTGAACTGGCTTAAAAATATTAAAAATACAAAAACATACAATGACTTGGTTACTAAGTTTTGCTTTAGTTAATTCAACCAGGCTACCATCCTAGAAGGGCAGGCCTCCCGGAGGCTGCAAGTCTGACTTTCTGAGCATCAGTTTTTAGGCCTGGGAAGTAAGAGTTGAATTCATGGAGGAGTAGACCTGGCAGGCCAGAAGCTTCTGTTCTCTCTCATTTCAGGCCCAGTCCCAGGGATCCATCACCCTAAAAATCATCCCAGCCACCCCGGAGGAAGATTGCTTAAAGAAGAGCAAGGTATGGCGAGGTGGGCCCATGGGTGGCCACTCTCAGCTTGAGAGATGCAGCTCGCTGGCTGGGTCTGGAGCCAGGCCAGCCTCCTGAAACCGCCATTCAAAAGCAGATCATAGATCTAGTCCTAGTAATCTGTGCCCAGAGGAGGACTTTAATTCCGTCACAGAGTGATTCATGTATTTGTACCCTGCCTCTTTCTAAACAGGATTTGACGTAGCTTACTAATAAAAGACGAGGTTATTTTAATTGAACTAGAAACTCAGGGCCATGAAGAGGAGGAGAAACTACCAAGTGTGCTGAGTTCTGAACCAATTAAATCACTGCCATTTGTTGAATTGTGGCTGAGCCTGCCTTATTTGGTCACCTACTCTGTGCCAGGCACTCTGCCAGTTGCTGGAGACAGGGACTCTTGGTGGCCTCAAGGGTTCCTGGTGCAGAAGGGCAGCCAGTCTTTTCATTGCTTTGTGATAAGTGCTTTGACAAGATTCTGTACAAAGAGTTACAGTCACCCTAGAGGGTGTCACTGAGTGGGAGTGTTGGAACTGAGGCCTGAAGAAGATAAAGATGAGTAGGACCTTGGTGGGGGCTGTCCACACAAACGCTCCCTGGCATTCTGGAGAGGAGCATGTTAAGGGCGATGTGATGGGGCTTGGGGTGGGGAGGGTGGTGGTGGGTTTTGCTGGGGGTGGGTTAAGCCTGTGTTCTGAATGGCCTTGAGTGCTTTGTTAAGAGCTTTGGCATAATCCTTCCTTAGTTTGGGGCCTCTTAGAAGCTGACCCTGAGACAAGGATTTGAATGCAGATGGTTTACTTGGGAAGTGACCCCAGGAAACACCAGAACAGGACTGGGAAGGGAAGACGGCTGATCTGACTAAGGGTGTGTTATCAAGCCAGTTACCACTATGGGCAACTGGAGCGTAGTCCTGCTGGGAACTGGGGGAACCACTTCTTCCCCCATAGAACACATGCCTCCATGATCCCATCCAAGTGCCCTGGGAGCTGGGCGATCTCTACACCAACTCCTGCCAGGCTGCGACAGGGGATTAATTCTAGCAACTTCTGCCTGCTGGATTAGAGAATAGCAGACTCCAGTGGCCAGAGAAAGTAAGTCCTTAGGCAGAGAGGCAGGTACTGACAGCTAGAAGTCAGACCAAGCTACACGAAATGGTCCAGCCCTGGGGCATATGGGAAGGCATCCCGCAGCCCAAGAGATAATTTCATAGGTTCTAATCAGCTCTTAAAGGTGTTCTTGTTGTTGCTGTTTTTTTTTTTTAAGGATGGGAGTGGTGCAATCATATTTATGTTTTAGAAAGCTCCTTGGGGCAGCCACATGGAAGACAGTGGAGTGGGTAGAGGCTAGAGGCAGAAAGGCAGGTAAAAGGCTCTTGCAAAAGCCCAGGTGAGACATTATTAAGACCTGAATTGTGAGATGGTGGTTGATGAGTTAGAGAGGAGGGCATCACTTTGATTTCACAGTACATTTGGATCTGAGTTTCCCGGCAGCCAAGGCAAAAAGGGGAACGTAATTAATTACATACTGTTCCGCAAAGAATGGAAGGAACTATACCAGTTTTTCAAGGTTGATTCCCATACCAGCCTCTCAGTACTTAATGCATCTGGCACAGAGGAGATGTTAGTCGATACTTTGATGAATGCAGATTAGTAACGGACAATGTCTTCAATGACAGTTTTTACAGCAAGTGAAGAAATAATCTTTATATAGCTGTTTCTTATTTGTGCTCTTTGGTTAAATCCCAGGGCATAATATTTCCTCTTACCTGGTGGAAGGTGATTCTTCCTAGGACAAGCGAATGTGGTCCCCATATGCATGGGATTCTGACTTTAGGAACCCTCGTTGAGGAAGAGAACTTGTTTTCCTAAAGGACAAAATGAGTAACCTGTCCCCCAGCCCATCCTTCTTGAATATTTCTTCCTGATCCAGATGCTTGATTTGGGCTGGCCACTTAACATTACACTCTTCCGAGTGCTTAGGACCCTGGTAACATGTGTGGCTGGTTAAGGGTGTTTATCCCCAACAGCATATGCCAGAAAGTTCTTACCATCGTCCAGTGGAATCTTTCCTGATTGGCATATAAAGGAATACGGTTTATCTGGCTGGGGAAGACCCCTGATTGCTTTTTGTTTTCTTATTTGCCACTGAAGGGATTGGGCCCTAATGGTCTGAAAATGCAAATAAATAAAATTAATCCATGGCACTTAATTATAGAAGAGAGCAAGGAAGTATGAACAATGCTGTGTCCTCACACCATCTTCTCCAGGGAGGGTGACTCTAGGTAGATGGGGAACTGGGCTTAGCCGCATCTGTGGCAGATGAGGCAGGATTGAGCTGTAAGTGCTGTGGGTATCAATTACCCACTGAAACATGATGGTGAGGAGTCAGTAACAGTATCAACAGTTTTGTTGATATTTGCGTTCTCACGCAAACATCTAGATTACTTATATAACAGATGGCTGCCGCCTCCTGTCAGTGCAGTTGGCAGATCGAAAATAACACTTGAGTTAGAATTTGTGCTTGCCTTTACTTTTTGTTCCCAGGATTAGTTGTTGCTGTGTGTGTGCTGAGAGGCTGTTACACAGACAGCTAGTCAAGTAAATAAGGGAATATTTAGGTTCGAAAGAGACATTCAGTCATGGGATCTGTCTGTTAATTTTCTGATTTTTGATGGACTTCCTGACTACAGTATCCCAAATGGTTGAAGAACAGTTAAGAACATATGTATGGGCCACGTGCAGTGGCTCTTATCTGTAATCCCAACACTTTGGGAGGCCAAAGCAGGAAGATCATGGGGTCAGGAGATCAAGACCATCTTGGCCAACATGGAGAAAACCCTTCTTTACTAAATATACAAAAAAAAATTAGCATGGTTGCGTGTGCCTATAATCCCAGATACTTGAGGGGCTGAGGCAGGAGAATCGCTTGAAACAGGGAGTCGGAGGTTGCAGTGAGCTGAGATTGCGCTACTGCACTCCAGCCTGGTTACAGAGCAAGACTCTATCTGAAAAAAAAGAACGTATGTGCAATGTGTTTCCAAGTAGCTTTCTATTCTAAAGGCTGCTCCGTCCACCTCACCCGAGCCCTCCTTGTGCAGGTGTTCATGCGTGCCCTCTTCCACTACAACCCTCGGGAAGACCAGGCCATCCCTTGCCAGGAGGCGGGTCTGCCCTTCCAGTGCAGGCAGGTCCTGAAGGTGGTGAGCCAGGACAACCTCACATGGTGGCAGGCCAAGCGAGTCGGGGACACCAACTTTCTAGCCAGCCTCATCCCCTCCAAGCGGTTCCAGGAGAGGTGGGTCTGGGGTGTGTAGTGAAGGGCTGGTTCCAGAGTGGCAGAGGCACAGGTACATGACAGACCCACCCAAGTCTCTGTCCTCACAGCCAGAGGGGCCTGCTGAGTGTTGTTCCCCCAAGGTGAGTACAAGTTGCACGTGTGTTTCATCTTCTTTTCCCATAACTCATGCTGATGACTGTTTGAGATTTAAAGGAATTTGGGCTGGATGTGATGGCTTATTCCTGTAATCCCAGCACTTTAGGAGGCCAAGGCGGATGGATCATGAGGTCAAGAGATTGAGACCATCCTGGCCAACATGGTGAAATCCCATTTCTACTAAAAATACAAAAATTAGCTGGGCATGGTAGCATACGCCTGTAGTCCCAGCTACTTGGGGGGTTGAGGCAGGAGAATTGCTTGAACCCGGGAGTCGGAGTTTGCAGTGAGCTCAGATCATGCTACTGTACTCCAGTGTGGTCACAAAGTGAGACTGTCTCAAAGAAAAAACAAACGAATCTATGGAAATTTATGTTATTAAGCTAAGGGGTGTGTGTGTGTGTGTGTGTGTGTGTGTGTGTGTGTGTGTGTATTTTATTTTATTTTTGAGACAGAGTGTCACTCTCACCCAGGCTGGAGTGCAGTGGTGCAATCTTGGCTCACTGCAACTTCTACCTCCTGGGTTCAAGCAATTCTAATGCCTCAGCCTACTGCGTAGCTGAGATTACAGTCGTGCACCACCATGCCTGGCTAATTTTTACATTTTTAGTAGAGACAGGGTTTCACTATGTTGGGCAGGCTGGTCTCAAACGCCTGGCCTCAGGTGATCCACCTGCCTCAACCTCCCAAATTGCTGGGATTACAGGCATGAGCCACTGGGCCAAGCCTAAATTAATGTTTGCAATATTTTAAATGCTTGCTTAGAGAATGTTGAGAAATAAAATATGAAAATACAGAAGAGATGCTGGGCATAGTTGTGGCGCACTCCTGTAATCACAGCACATTGGGAAGCCAAGGCAGAAGGTTCCCTTGGGTCCAGGAGTTCAAGACCAGCCTAGGCAACATAGTGAGACCTTGTCTCTACAAAAAATAAAAAATTAGCTAAGTATAGTGACACATGCCTATAGTCCCAGCTTCTCGGGAGGCTGGAGTGGAAGGATTGCTTGAGCCCAAGAAGGTCAAGGCTGCCGTGAGTGATTATACCACTGCACTCCAGCCTGAGTAACAGAGTGAGACCCAGACTCAAAAAGTAAGACAGAAGAGGAGGACTATGAACGAAAATTCCCCAAGTCTCACTTCTATCTAAACAGCTTAGTTTATTTCCTTACTGTGCTTTTTATGTGAGTGCTGCATACAGAATTTGGGGGTTTGCTTTTTATTTTTTTTAACATTTTTGGCATGAGCATTTCCCAAATTATAGCATCATCTTTGTAGTGTGATTTTAGTGGCTATATACTAACCCATCAGGAGCCGTGCCATTCATTCCTAGGCAGCAGGTATTTGGGATGAATTGAGCTGGCCTCATGCTAGGCATCTTGAGGGCTGCTGTGAACCCAGGGTTTCTGCCCTGGAGGAGCTTATAGTTCAGTGGAAAAGCCAGATACTCTTCAAACAAACAGTTTATATAAACATGATGGGTGCGTGGGAGTACATGGTACTCTGTGAGTTCATATGAGGAGGCTGTACCCTCATCCAGGAATGCAGGGAATGCTTCTCAGAGGAACTAGCTAAATGAGGTCACTGCTTTCCTGTGGCTGTACTTTTATTAGATTGTTCTCGGTTCTTCACGTTATAAGGCTGCAGTACTTACCTTGCGTAGACTGCTCCTCATATTTCAAATTATTGTTATTTTAGATGGAATCTCACTCTGTTGCCCAGGCTAGAGTGCAGTGGCACGATCTCGGCTCACTGCAACCTCCAACTCATGGGTTCAAGCAATTCTCCTGCCTCAGCCTCCCAAGTAGCTGGGATTATAGGGGCCCACCACCACACCCAGCTAAGGTTTTGTATTTTTAGTAGAGACAGGGTTTCACTGTATTAGCCAGGATCATCTTGATCTCCTGGCCTCATAATCTGCCTGCCTCGGCCTCCCAAAGTGCTGAGATTACAGGCGTGAGCCGCCGCGCCAGGCCTCAGATTATTTCTCTAGCCTTCCAAGAGGGTCAGCCTTGGGTCAGAGGGTGGCAGTTGTGACTTCCACTGTGGGTTGTAGCCCTCATGTCTTTTGGTGTGTGGACTGTGGCGAGGACAGGACCTCAGGGTTCAACCATTTCAGTGGCCCTCAAGGTGTGGCCCCCTGGCTGGGCTTCAGCATCACCTGAGAACTTGTTAGAAATGCAAATCCATGGGTCCCACCTAGAAATTCCACCTTTTAACAAATGTTCTGGGTGATTCTGAGGTGCTGAAGTCTGAGAATGAAGCTCTGTCTCCTCAGGGAACCCCAGAGTCATCTGCATTTTAGAGTTTACAGGTCTTAGCAACATCTTACCAGATGATGTGGGGGAGGGCACTTCAGCTGCATTTTTTTTTTTTGAGACATAGTTTCACTCTGTCGCCTAGGCTGGAGTGTAGTGATGTGATCTCCACTCACTGCAACCTCCACCTCCTGGGTTTAAGCAATTCTCCTGCCTCAGCCTCTCGAGTAGCTGAGATTACAGATGTGCGCCCAGCTAAGTTTTGTATTTTTAGTAGAGATGAGTTTTCACCATGTTGGCCAGGCTGGTCTCGAACTCCTGACCTCAAGTGATCTTCCCACCTCGGCCTTCCAAAGTGCTGGGATTACAGGTGTGAGCCACTGTGCCTGGCCCTTCAGCCGCATTTAAATGGGGAAATCTAGACACCTCCGAGAGCCCCACCTCTCCACCAACAGGCACGTTGGACGGTGTGTCAGGGTTGAGCCTTCCACGGGGAGGGGGAAGGATGTTAAATTGGGGTCACTTCTGTCCTCAGCCTCTCCTGGGAGTCATTCTGCTATTTCCCGGCTCCCTCAGAGACGGGGAGGCTGGGCAGGGATAGAGAAGGGGCAGCCCCTCCTCGGAAATTGGCCATAGGAGAGTAAAGACCGGCTGAGGACCGTACACCGGCTGCATCCCTGTGTGGTGATCTTGAGCTGGATGAGCTATTTCTGGAGCAAGAGACTCAGCTTCTTCCTCCTAGTAAACCAGTGAGCCCTGTGAAAGTGTCCTCTTTATTGGAACTTAGTGCAAAGCAGGAGGCCCTCTGAGTATCCAGTGTGTGCCCACCTGTGGGATCCAGGCCTTGGTTTCCCGAGTTTTCCAGAAGCTTCTTTTCAACTGGTTCTCTGGCCCAGCTCATGGGCCCTCCCATCCCCTTGTGTCCCTGCAGACAACTGAGCTACCAGAGAGCTGCGGGTACCCTGCCGAGCCCTCAGAGCCTCCAGAAGCCCCCCTGTGAGTAGACTGTCAGGGATGGTGCTCCAGGAGAGCCCGGGGTTAGGATGTGGGGGGCTTCAGGCTGGGAAAAAGCAGGCACTGGGCTAGAGGAGCATCAGGGGTCCTGTCTGAGCTTTTGGACTCCAGAGGAAGGAGAGGGTGGGGAGTGGGAGGTGGGACAGCTATTTCCTGGAGAGGAGCTTGCATATTTGGAGTCCATAAATGATGCTGGGGGGTATATTAACACCTTTCTCAAAATGATGTGCAGACGCGTGTGTGGGCATGCGTGCGTGTGTGTCCACAGCTTTCACTGGATTCCCAAGGGCTCTCTGACCCTGAAAATGGGAGAAGCACTGGTGTTGCACGGGGATGGAGAAGGGTGTGTGCGATCCAAAGCCTCTGGGAGGGCTGCCAAGTTACCAGATTGGGCAAATACACGTAAAGGATGCCCAGTTGAAATTGGAATTTCAGATAGATGACAGATTGGTTTCTAGTATACGTATGTTTTTATTAGATTATAAGTATGTCCTGTGCAATATTTGGGACATGCTTATACCAAGAAGTTACTTGGTGAAATTCAAGTTTAAGTGGATGTCCTGCATTTTATCCAGCAACTCTACACCATGTAGCCCTTTACCCTTTAGAAAGCACAACCACCTACTTCTTGGAACCCTGGGAAGTAGGTAGAGTCAGGTGTCTTTTCCAAGCTGGGAATATGTAGGGTCACAAGGTTAAGTGAGCAGAGGTGGAGTCACATTTTCTGAAGGCCTGTGATCGGAGCCCCAGGGTAGGGCCCCATATAGAGGAAGCTTTTCCGGGGCATAGTTTCTCTGGTACTAGAGGGCAAACTTGTCACTGAGTGAGCGGCCTGAGCAAGTGCCCAGTGACCAGTGCACAGCCAGCCTGCAGCTCTGCTCCACCCTGCTCCATCCTCAGGCATCTGCATTTTCCAGGGCCCATCTCTAACCCCAGAAAAGAGAGTGGGTCCTCTTTCCACTGCAGGATCCTGGAGGGAGCTGCTCCCTGGGCCCCTGACAATGGCTGCTTTGCCAGACTTGCTGTGAGGTTGGAAGGGCTGCTGAGGGCAGTGGCCTTGAGGTACTTCGCCAGTGATGAGCTAGCTTTCTCTGGGCTGCTAATGAGACACACACAAGAAGACTAATTAGAGCAGGTCTTGGGGTTGAATAATGGACCACAGCTCAGATCACAGGTTCGTTGGAGGAAAGGGAGAGAGGCCAGATGGGCTCCTAGGCACCTGGGCCGTGGCTGCCCTCAGCCACAGGTCCCTGCTTCCCTCCACTAATGCTGTCCCATCTGTCTTTTGTGCAAACCACAGATGATCAGCCTTGTGACAAAGGTAGGCCCAGGATCTATCTGCTACGCACAGGCATGGCCCCTTTTCTGTGGACCGTCTGGGGCCTGAGAGGCTCATGTTCTTTCCCTGTCTGGGCAGCTGTGCCCCTCACGCTGTCTGCACATCTCTTCCTGCTCTGCCAGCCAGACTGGGCTGTTCCTTGAGGCAGACAGAGCTGGTGGAGACAGGGTTCAAGGCCTTGGGGCCCCTCCCAGCCCTCCTGAAATGCAGGGCCTGGCCTTTCCAGGACTAGGCTGTGCTGTGATGGGGCTGGGTGGGAGACACGGGGTGGGGGTGGCACAGGCAGGAGCGAACCCTCCCTCCTTACTCATGCAGCCCACACTGGGGACTGGGAAGGGGCCTGCTGGCTTAGAATCCCCCTCAGGGCCTGGAGAGGCTGTTAGGGGTCTAAGCATGGAGAACTGAGCCAAACAGATGACCTTGCTTTCTGCGGGTGGTCAGGACATGGGATTTCTCCTGAGCTGCCCCCGAGACACCATCCCAGGGGCTCTTCCTGCCTGGCCCATCCAGGGGCTGGTTCCCCTGGGCTGGGTGTGTCTGGCAGGACTCATTGGCTTCCCTCCCTGTTTGCTTCCAGAGACCTGCGACTGTGAGGGCTACCTCAAAGGGCACTATGTGGGTAAGTGGCTCCCTTGACACCCCCATGCACAACCTGCCCCACCTCAGGCTCCAGAGTCAGGGAGAGGTCAAAGCAGGGTTATCTGAGCCCCAGGAGTCCTTCTGGAGCAGCAGAGCCTGTCTCTCTGGAGCAGGGGACCCCTGTCTCTCCTCAGTCTCTCAGCTGGAGCGGGAGCTGAGCCTGTCCAGGCATTGGGCCCCCACCCAGCTTTTATCCAGCCTTGGGGCACAATGCCTGGTGGGAAGGGCACACACACCCCAACATTAATACCAATTCTAATATCATCATCGTCGTCACTGGAGTTTATTCAATGTTAACGTCACCACCACACAGCAAGGGGTGTTTAGGGCTCTCCAGAGCCCCTTTCACTTTTTATTTTGGTCAGGTTTTTTGAAGGTCTTAGAGACAGGCAAAAAGTTTTCTTGTTGTTGGTTTTTGGTTATTTTTCAGAGACAGGTTCTTGCTCTGTCACTCACGCTGGGGTGCAGTAGTGACATCACAGCTTGCAGCAGCCTCAACCTCACAGGCTCAAACAATCTTCCTACCTCAGCTTCCCGAGTAACTGGGACTACAGGCACCTGACCCCATGCCCAGCTGATTAAAAAAATTTTTTTTTGTAGAGATGGGGGGTCTCACTATGTTGCCTAAGCTGGATTCAAGCTCCTGGCCTCAACTGATCCTCCCACCTAAAATGTTTTTGAACTTTTTAAACTATTTTTTGAGACACAGCCTTGCTCTGTTACCCACACTGGAGTGCAGTAGTGTGATCACAACTCACTGCAGCCTCAGCCTCCCAGGCTCAAGCGATCCTTCCATCTCAGCCTCCCCAGTAGCTGGGACTACAGGTGCATGCCACTACACCTAATTTTTTAATGTTTTGTAGAGATGGGGTTTCACCATGTTGCCCAATTGGTCCCGAACTCCTGGGATCAAGGGATCTGCCTGCCTCGCTGGGATACAGGCATGAGCCACTGTACCCAGCCCCTTAACTTTTATTTTGAAGTAATTTCAAACTTACTGAAATGGTGTAAGAATTGCACAAAGAACTCCCAAGTACTACACACCAGATTCACCAGTTGTGGCTGCTTTGCCATGTTTGCTCAATTTCCTTTCCCACATCTATACATTTTCTTTTCTGAGTCATATGAGTTGTAGACATCATGTCCCTTTACCTCTAAATGGATTTCCTAAGGCCAAGGACTTCCTCAGGGCAATGATCAAATTCTGGGAATTTAAAATGCATCCAATTCTATTATATACTGTTATTAAAATGTTACCAGTTGTCCCCACCATGTCCTTTATAGCATTTGGTCCAGGATCCAATCTAGAACCACACATGGTATTTGTAGATTCATATCCTTATTTCACAGATAAGGAAATTGAGGCTCAGACAGATGAGGAAGGGACTTGTCCAGGGTCAGTCACATGCCAAGTAAAACAGTGACCTTGAGCCCTAGTTTGTGGATGCAGGGGTCACCCATTCATCTTATTATTGTGTTTCCCAAACAACCCCGTCTAGTAGCAGGAGGAGGTTGGGAGAAGTCAGTGGGACTCAGTCCCATCTCCAGGTCTGGCCAGGTGGAAAAAGTCCCTACTGGGAGATCCTGGGACAACAAATGCCATGGTATCCCTCTGCCCCTCCTCCCACGCTGCTCTTCGGAGGAGCTTCTGGCTGGGCTGTAGGGAGAGACTGGGTGGCTCGCAGGAAGGGAAGATGTCCTCTGGAGCTGAGTCTCCGGCGCTACTGACTTACAAGGAGGTGGCCAGGTACCAACACCAGCCCAGAGAGCGGCCCCGCCTGGTGGTTCTGATCGGTAGGTGCCATCCCGGGTTTCCAGGGAGTGATCTGGTTTCCTCCCTGGAGCGGGTGGGGAGAGAGCTCAGCAGGGACCCTGGTCAGCCTTCCTCTTGTTTCCCAGGGTCTCTGGGAGCCCGACTGCACGAGCTGAAGCAAAAGGTAGTGGCCGAGAACCTGCAGCACCTTGGCTTTGCTGTTCCGCGTAAAAGGGCCCATGTGGGGGTTTGTGTCTATCTGCACACACGCAAATAGTTCCTGGGGACGTAACTCTCCAAATGCATCCAAATCCTTTGGGTTTAAAGGATCACTAGGCACTGCCTGCCGTCGGCAAATGGAGAGACAAAGGCATGATGGGAAGAAATCCACTTTCAGTGGTTCTCGGAGACCCTCTGAGGCAGAAGCTGGAGGACCACTTGCTTAGCTCCTGCCTGGGGAGGGAGGTGAGCCCAGAGCACATTGTAGGCAAAGTGGCACCTCAACCTGACATGCAGGCTCCCCCACACGGATCACAGTTAATTTTGACTTGTTTGGCCCCTTCCTTCCGCTTGGGTGAGAGGGCAGGTCAAAGAAGCCACAGAGCCCTGGGAATGGTGTTTCTTGGCACTCCCTTTTGGCCAGATTCCAGTTTGTCAGGGTGGTTGGGTACATCCCTGGGTGATGCCTCCCCTGCCAGTTCTGAGGCTTGCTGCTGTTAGGGGCACCCTGGGATGTCAAGCTCCAGTGGGCAGAGGGTCCTGGTTCTAAATATGATAAGGAAGATGAGGAGGAGGAGGAGGAGGATGAAGGTGCCAGATACTACACCATGTGCAGTCCCTGGGTCAGCCCTCCCAGTACCCCTGAAGAGAGAGATTGTAATCATCTTGCATGGCAGAGAAAGACAGTGAGGCTCAGAGAAGTTAAGTAACTTGCCCAGTTGGTAAGTGGTAGAGCTAAGATTCGAACTCAGGCATCCTGTCCCAGTCCTGTTCTTTTTTTTTTTTTTGAGATGGGGTCTCACTCTGTCGCCCAGGCTGGAGTGCAGTGGCACGATGTTGGCTCACTGCAACCTCCGCCTCCCAGATTCAAATTTTCCAGCCTCAGCCTCCCAAGTAGCTAGGATTACAGGCGCGTGCCATCACACCTGGCTAATTTTTTTTTTTTTAGTAGATACAGGGTTTTATCATGTTGATCAGGCTGGTCTCAAACTCCTGACCCTGTGATCCGCCTGCCTCGGCCTCTCAAAGTGTTGGGGTTACAGGCATGAGCCACCGTGCCTGGCCCCCAGTCATGTTCTTAATGAGGGTGGCACAGTGGCCTCTCACCTGCTGCCTGGTACTTCATGCCCTTGGCTGCCCCTTTCTTTTCTGGGACTCACTCTTAGTCCCCTTGGCCTCAAAGGAATGCAGTGTGAATGCCTAGTGGGTACTGAGAGGGGCGCTGTGGTGGGGATAATGGGGCGTCCTCAGAGCATTCTGGGGGAGGGCAACCCCCAACCCTCGCTTTGGTCACCCCGCTCTCCCTGGGCCCCTGGGCCTAGCACCCAGTCTGTGGGTTGTCAGAGCTGTCTTCCAGAGCCCAATCTGAAGTGGAAGGGATGTAGGGGAGGTGGTGGCACTGGGGAGGCCCGTGATGGACCTGGAGGGCTTCAGGGAGCCACATTCTTCCAGGTTTCAGCTGGACTGAAACAGGACATGCAGAGGTTGCTCACACACTGATCGTTCAGAACCCCCTGGATCCATCCCTTGGGGAAGGAGGTACCTGGATGGTCAAGCCCACCTGCTTCCAGGAACTCCACAGATAGGAGACTTTCCTCCTTGGTTTTAGAAACTGAGGGAGTCAGGGAAGCCTTCCCAGAGGCAGTGACTTTTGTGCTGGGGTTTGAAGATTAAATAGGAGTTTTCCAGGCAGAAAAGAAAGAACTGGTTCTCTGTACAGAGGAAACAACCAGTGCAAAGGGACAAAGCAGTGCTAGGGACTGGGGAAGTCAGTATGGATGATGTGGTGGAAAATGGAGCTGAGTCAGAGACTGGGCAGATCACACAGGTCTTACATACTCAGCCAGGGTGTTTAGAATGTAATTCATAGACAAAAGTTTTTAAGCAGGGGAATGACGTGGTTGGAAAGTGACCCTAGAAGCTCTACCAGAGGTTGGAGTAAGACGCCACAAATAGTATGCAGGGCATCCCCTGAGTGGTTCCCATGGACCAGAAGGCACAGTGCCCCAGGATCCCATTTTTTCTTTTGGAAAATACTGTGTGGCTTTGTGTGTCCTCTTGTTCTGTGGAAGACCTGATTTTTCCCAGAAGTGTGCATCTCAATTCTGTTATGGAAATCAATGAGAAAACACCATGTGTTTTAACATTTTTGTTTGAGGGCCAACCTTGCTGAAACACATCCAATCCATACAGGGACGGCCTGGCTTCCTGACTCCTTTTTCTTGAGATGAGAACTAATGGACTAAAGAATTAAAAGTATACACCAGGGTCAAATGTATGTGTGGCTACTTTGTTCTCAAAGATGAAAAAAATGAAGAATTAAAAGCTAGGACTAGGGGCCTCATTAAGTGATTCTTTAAAAGCCACAGCATTGGCCAGGTGCTGTGACTCACACCTGTAATCCCAGCACTTTGGGATGCCGAGGCAGGTGGATCACCTGAGGTTGGGAGTTTGAGACCAGCCTGACCAACATGGAGAAACCCCATCTCTCCTAAAAATACAAAGTTAGCAGGGCGTGGTGATACATGCCTGTAATTGCAGCTACTCGGGAGGCTGAGGCAGGAGAATCTCTTGAACCTGGGAGGTGGAGGGCTGCAGTGAGCTGAGATCATGCCATTGCACTCCAGCTTGGGAAACAAGAGTGAAACTCTGTATCAAAAAAAAAAGAAGCAGCAGCAGCAAAGAAAAAGCTACAGCATGAGGGAGTCAGTGAGCAGAGTGGTTAAGGGTATATGCTGGGCATTTGGCAGAGGGACTGATTCTGGCTGTGCTTCCTACTGGCTGTGGGTCACTGGGCCACACACTGTGGCCACTGAACTTTTCTATGCCTCAGTTTTCTCAGCTGCAAAAGGAAAGGCCTCCTTTTGCCTACATCAAAGAGTTGTTGTGTGAATCAGTGATACGCCCGGAAAGGCACAGTGCCTGATACAGGGACATGTGATGAGGTGGAAGTGCTTGGTTTCGACACACAGAGCAGCGCTGAACTCCTGGATGAGCGCCTAAGCCCGCTGCTGTCCCCATGTGCTGTGATGCAACATCGCTTTGCCCAGCTTTCCTTCTTTCTTTCAAAGATACCACCAGGCCCCGAAAGAGCCATGAGAAGGAAGGAGTGGATATCACTCTGTGTCTAAGCAAGCATTTGAGGCCGACTTACATCACAAGTACATTGCTTGATGGGCTAGTCGGCCCTCCAGGTAGCTGCGTGTTTTCATATCTGCCCTGTATTCCACTGGAGCTCCTGGGTGGGCTTCTGGAAAGGATGGGGGAAGCGGGACAGAAGTCATGTTAGGAGGTCCCCTTTGCTTTGCTAATTTAGGAAAGCTCAGGAACTAAAGGTCTTTTCCCCTTTGGTGGCATTTTAGGTTCCTGGAACATGGTGAATATAAGGAAAATCTCTATGGAACCAGCGTGGAGGCCATTCAGGCTGTTATGGCCAAAAACAAAGTTTGTTTGGTGGATGTGGACTCGGAAGTGAGTTCCTGGGCCTGCTGGCTGTTTCTGGTTAACGAAATTTATATCTAGGGGATTGCATGTTCTACATAACAGTAAACCTCAGTCTAAGGAATTTTTAGTCTAGAACACTGGCTGTTAAATTTCTTTGGGTTTTCCTTTGAGAGTCAAATAAAAGCCTTGTACCCCAAAACATGCCCCTCTATCCACAAATGCTGCATTCATTTTAGGGAGCTCATGGACACTCTGGTGGCTCACAGACCCAGGCTAGTAACCCCTGCATGGGACAGATCACGCAATAGTTGGTGGCACTGACTGGCCATTGCAATGTGCCAGAGAATTAGAGGTCAATACTTAGGTCTGGCTTGGCGCTGCGGCTCACGCCTGTAATCCTACCACTTTGGGAGGCTGAGACCGGCGGATCATGAGGTCGGGAGTTCGAGACTAGCCTGGCCAATATAGTGAAACCCCGTCTCTACTAAAAATACAAAAATTAGGTGGGTGTGGTGGCACATGCCTGTATTCCCAGCTACTTGGAAAGCTGAGGTAGGAGAATAGCTTGAACCCAGGAGGCGGAGGTTGCAGTGAGCTGAGACCATGCCATTGCACTCCAGACTCTGTGACAGAGTGAGACTCTGTCTCAAAATAAATAAATAAATAAAAATACACACAAACCCCCACCCACCCTCCCCACCAGGTAAAACTCTCGGTGTCAGGCCTCCTCTTCTCCAGCCAGGGCAGGTGGAGTCAGTGGCTTAGAGAACCACTCAGGGAGGCAGTCAGGAAAGCAGTTTAAAGGGGAAGAAGAGGGAGGGAGACCTGACCCTGTGAAATGCTTCAAAAATGTTTCCACTCCTGCACACCAGCATGCTGTGGGCTCAGCAGGGGCTTAACCAACTTTTTAACCTTGTCTGTTAGAAAAGCTGCCAAGCTTTGAACTCCATCTGGGGACTTTTTCCCCTCTATAGACACAGATCTCTGATTTTATGATATAAACTGTGGGCGTTATTTTAAAGAAGTTTGCTTGAAACGTATTCCAAAAAGCACGTTATGCCTATAAAGGAAAACGCTCACTCATTTGGACGTGCAGGGATCTGGTAGTCAAAATTCAAAGTCTGAGTTTGAAAAAGTTCCTTGAAAAGTGATTTTATTGATCTTTTGGATGCAGATAATGCATAGAGCAGTTTCACACTAGCGTTTCCAAATGAAGCCCGTACATTCTAGGTAAAATGGATTGCTCAAGAGTACAATTTCTACATTCTACAGTTTTGTTTTCAGGTGATCTCTTTGGTAATCTCATTTGCTTTGCAAACTTTTTCTTCTGTGACTACCAGGAGGAGGTGTAATAGCACAAATTTGCTAATAGTGTAGTCCAAATTGATGACATTTGACTAAATAGCTAGACATTTACTCCTGCTTCCTCACCCATCAGGAATGGAAGGTGGAGAGGAGCCTAGAAGGTTAATTATAGCCAGAGGGGTCAGGGCTAAGGGCTGAGGCTTAGGACCCTGCTGTTGGCAAGTGTGCCTTCAGGGTCCCGCTGAGTTCAATGTCAAGGTGAAGGATGAGTAAAGGAGCAGTTGGTCTGCCCAGCTGAAGTCCCATGACTGGTTGTCATGGGACCCATGTAAGCAGGACCTTTGCTGTTGAGGTTATGGGATTGAAGCACACAATTACTGAGCTTTCAAAAGTATGTTTCACAATAAAACACTGCAAAAGTATATAATATTCCTGAATTTTCTTTCTCAGGCACAGAAGCAACTGAGAACCTCAGTATTTAAACTCTATATTATATTTGTAAAGCCTGCAATTCAGGAGTAAAGAAAGACGCCACCTATGTCCCCAGCTTGCGAGGACACAGCAGCCCCATTTGTAAGTTTAAAGTTGATTGTTTCTTTTCTGAAGGCTTAAGGGAGGCTGTTGTTACAGGAACACTTCTAGCTGTGTAAGGGTGCTTTCAGCTGAAGAGGGACGCAGGACATACCCTCTGCACACGATTGTCTTTCCATTTTGCCTATTGAAAGACTCAGAGAAGATGATCAGATGGCCAGAGGGCCCAAGGTGAAGACTGGAAGTGTCTCCCGGACCAGGCAGGTGGCTTTGCCTGGGCTCACACCCCTCCACTCCCTCACATAAGCACCCTCCCCCAAAATATGACACCTCAGGGACTTCATCTGAGTGTGACCAGACTAGACTCATAAAGCTGCATGCCTAAACCAAACCCAAGGTTTTTTTTTTTCTTTTTTTGAGATGGAGTCTCGCACTGTCACCCAGGCTGGAGTGCAATGGTGCGATCTTGGCTCACTGCAACCTCCACCTCCCAGGTTCATGCGATTCTCCTGCCTCAGCCTCCTGAGTAGCTGGGACTACAGGCACCCACCACCACACCTGGCTAGTTTTTTGTACTTTTTAAGTTGAGATGGGGTTTTACTGTTAGTCAGACTGGTCTCAAACTCCTGACCTCGTGATCCGCCTGCCTTGGCCACCCGAAGTGCTGGGATTACAGGCATGAGCCACCGTGCCCAGCCCAAACCCAAGTATTTTTAATTGAAACCCCAACTAACAAGGTCATTGTCATTGCTTTCAAACCAGTTTGAATCATCAGTGAGTGAAGGGATTTGTAAAACTAGTGGATGAGATCATCGGATGTGTCCTAAATGAACTTCTGTTTTGCTGTCAGATTCTTTGTTTAGCCCAGTCTATGTCAGGCTGGCGGGACCCTCACCCAAAACCTAAATATTTGACAGGGTTCTGCCAGGAGGTCTGGGCTTGGTGACTCATCTTTTTTTGTCCTTAACAGGGCCAGTTAGCAGAATGAGCTGGAAGTTGTTGTGGGTGGTGGGGGCAGTCAGAAACAACTCAGTCCCAGAGTAGACTGCCTGCTCTCCTGTACAGCTGGTTCATCTGAAGGAGGCCTTCTCAGATCCTTCCCCCTTGTCAGGAAGCTCCCTCCAAGTCAAGATTTTGTTGCAAACTTAGTTCATACTAATTCTGTTTTAACCGTCCACATTGATAATTTTTTTATTTTATATTTTATTTTTAAAGACAGGCTCTCACTGTGTTATCTAGGCTGGTCTTGAACTCCTGGTCTCAAGTGATCCTCCCACCTTGGCCTCCCAAAGTGCTGGGATTACAGATGTGAGCCACTATGCCCAGCCTTTTATTTTTTTTTAGGACAGGGTCTTGCCGTGTCACCCAGGCTGGAGTGCAGTGGTACAATCATAGCTCACTGCAGCCTTGAACTCCTGGGGTCATGCAGTCCTCCTTCCTCAGCTTCCTAAGTAGCTGGAACTACAGGCATGTACCACCAATGCCCAATCAATTAAAAAAAAATTTTATATAGACAGGCTGTCTCTGTGCTGCCTGGGTTGGTTTCAAACTCCTGCCCTCAAGTGATCCTCCTGCCTTACTTAGCTTACCAAAATGTTGGAATTACAGATGTGAGCCACCATGCCTGATTTCAATAAGTTATTTCGAATGGCACACATACAAGAAACATTAGAAATTCTCTCCTTGGCCAGGCACGGTAGCTCATGCCTATATCTCAGCACTTTGGGAAGCTGGGGCAGGCAGATTGCTTGAGCCCAGGAATTCAAGACCAGCCTGGGCAACTTGATAAAACCCTGTCTCTACAAAAAAAATTACAAAAATTAGCCAGGCACACACCTGTAGTCCCAGCTACTCGAGACTATAGGTGTGTGCCACCACACCTGGCTAATTTTTAGGATCACTTGAGCCTAATAGGTCAAGGCTGCAGTGAACCATGACCATGCCACTGCACTCCAGCCTGGGTGACAGAGTGAGACTGTTTCCACAAAAAAATAAAAAATAGAAAAAAGAAAAAAAGAATTTTTTTCCTTTAAGT
Organism: Leontopithecus rosalia; assembly: GCA_028533165.1. NCBI lineage: Eukaryota > Metazoa > Chordata > Mammalia > Primates > Cebidae > Leontopithecus > Leontopithecus rosalia. The sequence goes on along the minus strand of CM052648.1, from coordinate 27,373,812 downwards.
GGGGAGGCCGGGCACAGTTGCTCATGCCTATAATCCCAGCATGTTGGGAGGCCAAGGCAGGCAGATCACCTGAGGTCAGGAGTTTGAGACCAGCCTGGCCAAACTGGCGAAACCCCATCTCTGCTAAAAATACAAAAATTAGCCAGGCATGGTGGCGCACACCTGTAATCCAGCTACTCCAGAGGCTGAGACAGGAGAATTGCTTGAATCCAGGAGGCAGAGGCTGCAGTGAGCTGAAATTGCGCCACTGCAGTGTCTAGCCTGGATGACAGAGCAAGACTCTATCTCAAAAAAAAAAAAACTCAAAGAGAAATATCAACTTAGATACAGTATTGGCTGAGTGCAGTGGCTCACGCATGTATTCCCAGCACTTTGGGAGGCTGAGGCGGGTGGATCACCTGAGGTCCAGAGTTTGAGACCAGCTTGACCAACGTGACTCCATGTCTATTAAATACAAAAAATTAGCTGGGCGTGGTGGTACACCCCTGTAATTCCAGCTACTGAGGAGGCTGAGGCAGGAGAATCGCTTGAACCTGGGAGGCGGAGGTTGCAGTGAGCCAAGATTGTGCCATTGCACTCCAGCCTGGGCAACAAGAGTGAAACTCCATCTCAAAAAAAAGTAAGAAAGAAATGTTCATTATGCCTATCATGGTGGTTGATGGTGATAGCTATAACCAGAAAATCAGAAACAACCTAAATGTTCAGTAGCAGAACTCAGCTCAATATACTACATTACATGATACTTACGGGATGTATTGAAATATTATAACCAGTTAAAAGCCATGTGTTGGGGCTGGGTGTGGTGGCTCACACCTGTAATCCCAGCACTTTGGGAGGCCAAGGTGGGCAGATCACCTGAGGTCAGAAGTTTGAGACCAGCCTGGCCAACATGGTGAAACCTCGTCTTTACTAAAAATACAAAAACTAGCTGGGTGTGGTGGCGGACACCTGTAATCCCAGGTACTTGGGAAGCTAGGGCAGGAAAATCACTTGAACCTGGAAGGCAGAGGTTGCCGTGAGCTGAGCTCATGCCACTGCACTCCAGCCTGGGCAACAGAGTGAGACTCCATGTCAAAAAATAAAAATAAAAATGAAAAATAAATAAATAAATAAATGAAGGCATGTGTTGGAGGAATATTTGATGACATAGCCAAATACAAGAAAATGAAAATCAGAAAATAAAAATTCAGGATTCTAATTTAGTGTCACACACAAAGAAAGTACACTAAAATGCTCAAGGCAATTCTCCCTAGTGCACTCATGACTAATTTTCATTTTCTCTGTTTTGCTGTGTGGTTTTTGGAGGGGAGTTAACAGCTTTATTGAGATAAAATTACATACCGTATAATTCACCCATTTAAAGCATACAGTTCAATGATGTATTCACAGAGTTGTTGCAACTACCACAGTCAATTTAAGAGCATTTTCATCATCTCAAAAGGAAACCTTGAGCCCATTAGAATTTCCTATTATCTGTTTGCCTCCCGCCCCTCCCTAGCCACAGGCAACTGCTGATGTACTATCCCTGTGAATTTGTCTGTTCTAAACGTTTCATAGAAATGGATTCATACAATAGAAGAACTTTTATATCTGGCTTTTTTCACTTAGTGTTTTTAGGATTCATGTATCAATACTTCATTCTTTTTTTTTTACAGCTGAATAATATTCCATTGTACAGAGTATCACATTTTGTTTATTCATTTATCAATTAATGGACATTTAGGTTGTTTCTACCTTTTCAGCTATTATGGATCATGGTATGAATATTCATATACAAGTTTTTGTGTGAACATATGTTTTCTTTCTCTTGTGTGTATTCCTTGGCATGGAATTGCTGAGTCATAGGGTAGCTCTATGTTTAACATCTGGAGGAACTGCCAGACTCTTCCATGGCAGCTGTACCATTTTACATTCTCAGCCCCAGTGTTCGAGTTCCCATTTCTCCACATCCTCACCAGCACTTGTCTTTTTTTTTTTTTTTTTTTTTTTGAGACAGAGTCTCCTTTTGTTGCCCAGGCTGGAGTGCAATGTTGTGATCTCAGCTCACTGCAACCTCCACCTCCTGAGTTCAAGCGATTCTCCTGCCTCAGCCTCCTGAGTAGCTGGGATTACAGGCGTGTGCCACCACACCTGGCTAAGTTTTGTATTTTTAGTAGAAACGGGGTTTCACCATGTTGGCCAGGCTGGTCTTGAACTCCTGACCAACCTGATCTGCCAACCTTGGCCCCCCAAAGTGCTGGGATTACAGGCGTGAGCCACCGTGCCTGGCAATTGCCTGTCTTTTTAATTATAGCACTACTAGTATATGCGAAGTGATATCTCATTGTGGTTTTAATTTGCAGTTCTCTAATGATCAGTGATATTGAGCATCTTTTCATGTTTTTATTGACCATTTTTACATCTTTCTTAGAGAAATGTCTATTCAAATACTTTGTCCATTTTTAAATGGAATTATTTGCCTTTTTTATTATTGAGTTATAAGAATTCTTTATATATTTTGGATATAAGTCCCTTATCAGATGCATGATTTACACATATTTTTTCCTGTTCTGTGAGTTTTTTCATTTTCTTTCTTTTTTATTTTTTTCATTGAGACAGAGTTTCTTTCTTATTCCCTAGGCTGGAGTGCAATGGTCTTGGCTCACTGCAACCTCCACCTCCCAGGTTCAGGTGATTCTCCTGCCTCAGCCTCTAAGTAGCTGGGGTTACAGGCACGCACTATCATGCCTGGCTAATTTTTTTTTTAATTTTTACTAGAGATAGTGTTTCACCATGTTGGCCAGGCTGGTCTCGAACTCCTGCCCTTGGGTGATCCACCTGCCTCAGCCTCCCAAAGTGCTGGGATTACAGGCATGAGTCACCACACCTTGCCCTTACTTTTCTTGATAGTGTCCTTTGAGGCATAACATTTTAAAATTTGATAAAGTCCAATATATCTATTTTTTCTTTTGTTGCTTATTACTTTTGGTATCATATCTAAGAAATCATTGTTAAATTCAAGATTATAAAGATTTACTCCTTTGTTTTCTTTTAAGATATTTATAGTTGTAACAGTTACATTCGGGTCTATCATCCATTTTGCGTTATTTTCTGTAGATTGTGTGAAGTAGGGGTCCAACTTCATTCTTTAAATGTGAATACCCAGCTAACCCGGCACCACTGGCTGAAAAGAGTATTCTTTTCTCATTTCATTATCTTGACACCCTTGTCTAGATTCAAGTGAAAAGAAAAGCAAGGGTTTCTTTCCGGAGTCTCAGTTCCATTCTACTGGTCTACGTGTCTGTTCTTAGCCCAGCACCACACTGTCTTACTTTGATTACTAGCTTTGTAGTAAGTTTTGAAGTCAGGTTTTTCAAGCTTGTTTTGGCTATTCTGGGTCCTTTGCATTTCCATATGAATTTTAGGATCAGTCTGTTTATTTGTTTTACTATATTTGTTTTGTTTTACAAGTATTTCAGGATTGAAAGAATTTAATAAGCAGGGGAGAAAGGGCTCATTTTTCAAAGAGTAAGTAAGTTATTGGGAGAATAAGAGGCAGCTTCCTAGGACTCAAGGAAAGTTCTGGCAAATCATCAGGTCCACAGGAAGTGCCAGCTTTCTAGGAAGCAGAACCCTCCCTGGCCCATGGTGGTCATTTCAAGAGAAGCAGCTGCATTCTATTCCCAGCATCCTCCAGCCTGGCAAGTTTTGTCATCTATCCCATCTCCTTTGTTGCCCACCAGAGTGCTGCAATCCAAGCAGGTGGGGTGATGATGAAATGCAGCTGGCCTATACGTGCTGCACCACCCTGCAGCTGTGAATAGGCAGCAAGGTCACAGTGAGGCTGTTCAACACAGAGTCCCTGGTTCTACTTCCAGAGATTCCAACCTAGGGGGTTTGGAGTGCGGCCCAGGCACTCCATTTTTAACACATGGGCTTTCATGTGGTTTTGATGTATGTTGGCAGACCCCAGATGACATCTGGGGTGATTCCTCACGAAGGCTTGAGTTTTGTGTGACATTAAATATCTGTCCATTGTTTGGCACCTGAGTTCCTGGTAGTGGTCCCAAAACACCCTTTGGGTACATCCTACGTCCGTCTCCTTGCTGACCGCAAGTTCACGGGGCTTCTGGCTTCTGAGCCAGCAAGCTAATCCAACCTGGGGGTGATGGACGGCATGCAGGGATCTTTCCTATGTGAGCTTTCAGGACCATGACTCTTGCTGAAGACACAGGTGTTCGATCTTTACAGACCAGGAAAGGGGTTCAGGGGATTTATGACTGCAAAGCAAATGTCACACATTTTACCCCATTAGAGATTTACTTAAGTTCTTTCTAGATGCAGACGTTTATTAGGAAGATTGTGGTTCTTAGTGGCAAAATTTTTCCTTTTATAATTTCTCAAAGAGCCAAATGCTTCCAGGATCATCCATGTGGGTACCTGGAGGAGGGGACACTGGAAGCAGCAGACAGGTCTATAGGATGGGTGTATGTCAGGGAGTGGGGAAGGTGGGGTTGAAGAGCCAGGGGGCAGTTACGGGACAGTGCGAAGAGCTTCTGAGTATGAAAGTAACCTTGCAAGAGTATTCTATATAGAACTGGGAAGTGTCCCCAATTTAATCCAGTTTTTTCTCTCCTAGAGAGAAGGAGAAGAAATTATCTCAGCCTTCTCTTACATTTCTACTATCTTTGGAGTCACGTGCCAAACTCTTTTCCTAGATTTCGAGGACCCAAATCCTGAAATTTCTGATGCTCTTTCTAAAGTGGGAATTGGGTTTTGACGGGTGACAGAGAGAAACGGGGGGATATTTTGGAATGTAGATCTCTTTGGGAAAAAACAGAATTCACCCTTTCCCTGTGGCAGCATGAAAACACGGAGCCCCTAGAAGCAGAGGGGAGAAAGCAGCAGAGGACTAAAAAGGGAAGTGGGTGAATGCCAGTGACTAATCTCATTTTATAATTTTATTTAGAATGGACCTGCCACTTTCCTGTTTTCCAAAACCAGGCTAATTGTCAGACAACTACTCACCTGAAATAATACTTATTAGAGGTTCTTTGGAATGAAGACGCAAACAGTGCGCACAGTGGGTGATGGAGTTGTTGCCTATGCCTTAATGTTAGGTGTCAGGAAAGCAATCCGATTAAAGGGATCAGCTGCCCTAAGGAAATGGGGAATTTGATTAGAATTGTCCAGTGCTTTCTTAAATAACTCCACTTTGCTATGCTGGTGTTTGGCTCTGGTGTGAAGAAATGAAAAATTGAGTTCTATACTATGAATTTAGGAGTCTTAAGGAGGCCATTAGAATGATTTCTTCTTCTTCCCCTAGTTGATTGCAGAAATGCTTGCTCTGTTTTTATATAGTTAATATTTATAGTTCTTTCTTATAATTATTTAATCTGTATACTAATTGCCATGCAGCACAATACCACTACTTCGTTGGAAGTACTTCTGAGGCAGGAAGTGTGATATTGACATATATACACAGATATAGAATCAGCATCCCCAGTGCACTTCCTACCGTGGCTTTCAGCTCATAGGTCCTCAGCAGGTATTCAGTGAGTGATGACTGAACAGTGATTGTGTCTACTGCCCATTAACTTTCTTTGAAGTTTGACATGATGTTGTCCCTATGCTCTGTTCTTGTATACATGGTTGGTTATCAGTGGAACCTAGTCATCCACTCCTCACTTAAAGGTTGGGGTCAGGCGTGGTGGCTCACGCCTGTAATCCCAGCACTTTGAGAGGTCGAGGCAGGTGGATCATGAGGTCAGGAGTTCAAGACCAGCCTGGCCAAGATGGTGAAACCCGTCTCTACTAAAAATACAAAAATTCACTGGGCACGGTGGCGGGTGCCTGTAATCCCAGCTACTTGGAAGGCTGAGGTAGGAGAATTGCTTGTAATCCCAGCTACTTGGAAGGCGAATTGCTTGAACCCGGTGGCAGAGGTTGCAGTGAGCTGAGATCATGCCACTGCACTCCAGCCTGGGCAATAGAGACTCTGTCTCAAAAAAAAAAAAAAAAAGAAAAAGTTAAATGTTGGAACATTGCTCAAGACAAAGGCTGTAGATTTGTTATAGGAGAACAACCCAGTTGCTCCGTACCACCCCTTTCCTTGCAGGATGAGCAGCAGCAAGAGATGGCCGCTTCTGCCACCTTCATAGACCAGCATTACGGGCACCTGGTGGATGCTGTGCTGGTGAAGGAGGATCTCCAGGGTGCTTACAGCCAGCTCATAGTGGTTTTAGAGAAGCTGAGCAAGGACACTCGCTGGGTACCTGTTAGTTGGGTCAGGTAACTTTATCCTGGAACATCCAAGCTGGACGGGACCTTGAAGCTCATCTAGTCCAGCCTCCCTCATTTTACCATCAAGGAATCTCGAGTGCAGAGAGGGGCAGGATTCTCCACAAATTCCATCATTGAGAAGAGTATAAGTGGGAAGTCTTGTTTGTTGTTGGTTTTTGTCTGTTGTTTTTCCCTGCACCTCTTTGGATCATGATTTGAAAGGGGCATATCAGAAAACAACACATTTCACTCATTAAAGTATCACAGGCAAGCTGACCCTGATTCTTTGTACCAGAGCTAAGTGGCCACTGTCTTTTGCAGGCAGTAGTGGTTAATTTATACAGTACTGATTTGCAGAATGTTTAAGCTTTTTAAACATAATGACACTTAGTAGTTTTTTCGGAAGCTAATTTGTTTTATCCAAGGGGATTTTCCATGTGACTGAAGTTCCCCTGTCTTCAAGCACTCAAATGTTGATCTTTACCTTTTTTTGAAGTGCTTGCCTGATAGTAGAAAACTGTTCTCTGCCTATATACTGAGTATACAAGAATTTTCTCTGGAAGGCTGAGGCACACTTCACCATCAACATGAATTACTGTACTATTCTATACTGCAGTGGTGCCTTCAGGGACTCGAGGAATGTAAGGTTGCCTTTCCCCTTTCCTGTGTTTCTTTTTTTTTTTTTTGAGATGGAGTCTTGCTCTGTCATGAAGGCTGGAGTGCAGTGGTGTGATCTCGGCTCACTGCAACCTCCACCTCCTGGATTCAAGCGATTCTCCTGCTTCAGCCTCCTGAGTAGCTGGGATTATAGGCACATGCCACCACACCCAGCTAATGTTTTGTTTTTGTTTTTTTTTTTTTTTGTATTTTTAGTAGAGACGGGGTTTCACCATGTTCGTCAGGCTGGTCTTGAACTCCTGACCTAGTGATCTGCCCACTTCAACCTCCCAAAGTGCTGGGATTACAGGCATGAGCCACCGTGCCTGGCCTGCCTTCCCCTTTCTAAATACCCTCAGATTCCTAACATCGAGCCCTTGCTTTGTTGGATTTGTTCTATTCCATCCATTGTCCTTTTTGTTACTGAGAGTTGCATGGTCCTAGCCTGGCTCTGCCATGAGGTCATAGGGGTTCCTGTTGAGCTGGATCTTGGGAAACCAGATGACTCTCCCTGTCAAAGCTATGGCTATACCACCATAAACCATTTCTGGCCTAATGGGTTGTCTCTGAGCAAAAATGATTGTCACCCAGGATTCTTGATATATCTTAGTGGCTCAGAGAATGTTATTTACTATTAATAGCCAACAACAGTCTTTATTCTGTGCTGGATGCTATGCTAAGGGCTTAACATACATTACCCTGATAAATACACCAAGCCAGTGAGGTAGGATTCTTATCATCCCATTGTACAAATGAGAAAAAAAAATAAAGCTTAGACAGTTTAAATAATGTACCCAAGCTTGCACAGATTTAAAAAAATTGCAGGCCAGGCACCATGGTGCATGCCTGTAATCCTAGCACTTTGGGAGGCCGAGGTGGGCAGATCACTAGAGCTCAGGAGTTCGAGACCAGTCTGGGCAATGTGTCGAAACCCCATTTCTACAAAAACTAGCCAGGTGTGGTGGTGTGTGCCTGTAGTCCCAGCTACTCGGGAGGCTGAGGTGGGAGGATCCAGGTGATCAAGGCTGCAGTGAGCCATGATTGTGCCACTGCACTCCAGCCTGAGTGACAGAGTGAGATCCTGCCTCAAAAATAAATAAAATAAAATAAAATAAAATAAAATGCAGAACTATTGTATTTGAGCCTATATTTCCCAAATACCAGAGATGATCCTTAATCACCATACTGTACTATACTACCTCATTCTTTTGTGGCCCCATAATCAAGGCTACCCATTAATATAATTCACTTATAAGTGATGAATGTGTTCACAGCTAGAGTTTCTAATATGAAGTGTGGCCATGACTTCTAAGACTGAAAAGAGGCTACATACACAGGTGTACATTTTCAAGTTCTTTTATTCACGAGAGTAAAAGACAGCCAGGTCGAAGGTGAAGCACCTGGGAGGTTTGCCACCCATTTAGAAATTTCCATTTTACCTTCCTACACAAGGGACGTACCTTCCTACCTTTGCAACTCTCTAGCTCATGAACCTGGTAGGTCCACCTAACAGGATCACATTCTTCAGAACTTTCTAGCAAAAAGATGGTGAATTCTTTGCACTTAGAGAGTACTGGATTCTCATCAAGTGAAATTGGTCTTGAGCTGATCCACAGAGAGCCAGGCCAGGGAGGGCAGCTGCCCCTGAAATGTGACTAGCATGTGCAAAGTTGTTATACAGGATAATGCCTGTAATCCCAGCAGTTTGGGAGACCTAGGCAGGTGGGTCACCTTCAAGACCAGCCTGGCCAACATGGTGAAACCCCAACTCTACTAAAAATAAAAATAAAAAATTAGCTGGGTGTGGTGGTGGGTGCCTGTAATCTCAGCTGCTTGGAAGGCTGAGGCAGGAGAATCACTTAAACCTGGAAGGCAGAGGTTGCAGTGAGCCAAGATCACACCACCACACTCCAGCCTGGGCGACAAGGGAGACTGTCTCAAAAAAGGTGATTATACAGGAGAGCTGGGATCTGAAGTCTGCTCACAGGCAAAAACAAAAACCCACATACATTAAAAGTTACTCTTGAAGACCCCCTGGGGAGGTACCATGGTGGAGATCCCAATCAGCTCTCCAAGTTCCCTGCAGGTGGTTTTCCCTCCAGTGTGGGGACACAGTGGTTGGGTACCCGATGACATTCTTTCTGCATTTTATGCCACTCCACGGACATTTTCTGCTGCTTACAAATATTTTTACACAATTGTCAGATGAAATGATGGTATTGTCTTTATATGTATTATGAAACAGAGCATTAAAAAGTGATCCTTTGCCAAGTGTGGTGACACACCTGTAATCCCAGCACTTTGGGAGGCTGAGACAGGAGGATCACCTGGGCTCATGAGTTAAAGACCAGCCTAGGCAACATAGTGAGACATTGTCTTCATTAATCATAAAAATAGGGCTGGGAGCAGTGGCTGACACCTGTAATCCCAGCATTTTGGGAGGGGCAGGCGGATCACTTGAGGCCAGAAGTTCAAGATCAGTTTGGCCAATATGGCAAAACCCTGTCTCTACTAAAAATACAATAATTAGCCAGGCGTGGCAGTACACACCTGGAAATACCCGTGGCAGTACATGCCTGGGAATACCCAGCTACTTGGGAGACTGAGGCATGAGAATCACTTGAATCTGGCAGGCAGAGGTTACAGTGAGCCAAGATTGTGCCACTGCACTCCAGCCTGGGCAACAGAGCAAGACTGTCTTAAATAAATTAATTAATTAAGTAAAAATAGACTGGGCACGGTGGCTCACCCTGTAATCCCAGCTCACCCTGTAATCCCAGCACTTTGGGAGGCCGAGGCAGGCGGATCATGAGGTCAAGAGATTGAGACCATGCTGGCCAACATGGTGAAAGCTCATCTCTACTAAAAATACAAAAATTAGCCAGGTATGGTGGTGCATGCCTGTAGTCCCAGCTACTCAGGAGGCTGATGCAGGACAGTCGCTTGAACCTGGGAGGCAGAGGTTGCAGTGAACCAAGATCACACCACTGCACTTCATCCTGTCTCAAAAATAATGATAAAAATTTTAAAATTAGCTGGGCACAGTGGCATGCCCCTGTGGTTCCAGCTACTCAGGAAGCTGAAGTGGGAGAATTGCTTGAACCGAGGAAGATGGAGGCTGCAGTAAGCTCTGATTGCACCACTGCACTCCAGCCTGAGCAACAGAGTGAGACCCTGTCTCAAAAAACAAAAAATAGTGATCCTTGCTTTATTCCCTGTTAAGGCAGCACCCCCATCCCCAAGACAAGCTGTGTCTACAGCTGTTTGTTAGCTACCAGATTTATCGGAGTAGGAAGGGAGGGCCCTAGAGACAGAGGTTATTCAGAAGGCATTTTTGCAGTTCATGCAGAAAACTATTGTTAAAAAGTGCACCTGTGTTCAAATATTTATTGGTGGAATGTGTGTAAATGCAATTCCAAACCCCATTTCAACTAGCAGTCCATATGTTCTGAGCCCCTGGGCAAAATTTTGGAAAAAGTCCATCACTCTGGGCCCAACACTAATAAATCTTATTACAAACCCCTCAAGACAGACCTCTTTAAATCCTTGGGTGTTCAAACATAGATAAGTTGGCTGCCTGTATCTACAACCAGAGAGGATGTGCTCTCTGGAGGAATTTTCTAGGTCAGAAGTGTTAAATAGATGGCATATGTGGAGCCAGTGCCCATTCCTGCACCTGTGGAAGACATTACTAATTGATCACAGCACTCTCCTATTATGATCACAGCACTCTTCTATTGAATTTAGATTCAATTAGTAATGTCTTTGGCTCTTTCAGGAGAGTGTTTGGTATCAGCTGGGCAGAATTAGGTAATGAGTTATTCCTGTTTGCCATTTTCAATCCACTGATTTGTAACCTTCCCGGCTCTCCACTTCACTCTGCTCGGAAGATGGGTTTAAGAAAATTAAAACCATCTGTCATTTACAGGCTGTGCTCAGATATATTAGCCAATTGTATATTCAAAGGCTTTAAATTGTATATTCACAGGCTTTAAATCATGTGGCCAATGAAACTGTGTATCCGCTTAACCAGCATCACAACATTTATGCAACCAATCACAGGACCGTGCATCCAAACAATGGTAACACTTGATTTCTTTAATAACTGCAGAGTTCAGCATATGCACAAAGCCCATTTTTTAATCAGATAGTTAAGAACAAATAAGTAGCATTTCTCTATTTGGTGGAGTTAATACTGATCAGTTTCTTTCTTTCTTTTCTTGAGATGGAGTCTCTGTCACCCAGGCTGGGGTGCAATGGCACGATCTCGGCTCACTACAACCTCTGCCTCCGGGGTTCAAGTGATTCTCCTGTTTCAGCTTCCCGAGTAGCTGGGATTACAGGTGCCCACCACCATGCCTGGCAATTTTTGTATATTTAATAGAGACAGGGTTTCACCATGTTGGTCAGGCTGGTCTTGAACTCCTGATTTCAAGCAATCCACCTGACTTGGCCTCCCAAAGCACTGGGATTACAGGTGTGAGCCACTGCGCCCGGCCACGGATCAGTTTCTTATTCCATTTTTCCTGCCTTTTGAATACAGTCACCAACTACCACTTCCTTTAAAAGTCAAGGGCTTATGGTTTCAGAACAAGATGGTGTAGAATCACTTGTTCCTCCTCTTCACCTCTAAATACAACAAAATACCTTGGAAAGTAGACAGCAGACTATGATGAAAGGACTCTGAAAGCTGGAAAGATTATGAGTTGACTAGGGATGTCAGGACCTGAGGGAAAGCAATGCGGTGAGTTCTCTGGGTTTTCCTTATCTCTGTATACCCTGACTGAACACTGGAGGGAGTTCTGCAACCCACAACGGCCAGTGTTTTGTCCTAGACAAAACAAAACAAAACAAAACAAAACAAAACAAAACAAAAAAACAACAAACAAAACAAAAAAACAAGCTTGCTTTCTCTGCCAAAGGGTGGGAAAGAGGAAGCCCAATGGAGACCTAGGTGAAGATCCCCAGCCCTAGCTCCATACTGGGTCACTAGCAGGTTTCTCAATTCATTAGTAGCAGCAGTGGGATCCTGTGTGTCTCTACCCTCCACCCAGTGGCACAAGGAGACCCAGGTTCAGCAGAAGGTGGCCCAGTGACACCATGCACCCCAGGGAAGCACCTTCTGATTCAGCAGAAGACATCAGCAGGGATTGGATGGGAGTCCCAGCAGCTCCCCAAGAACAAAGCAGACCAGAATAGCACTGTGAGGGCTCTGACAACAACTTTCAATGGAGTTAAAAACAACAAAAGTCAAGAACCTATACACTGCACCTTAACAGGACTACTGCTTGCTAAAATAGCAGATTTAAATAGGATAGCAGGGCATGCTGATGCATGCCTGTAATCCCAGCTACTTGGGAGGCTGAGGCCAAAGAATCCCTTGATCCCAGGTGGCAGAGGTTGTGGTGAGCTGAGATCACACCACTGCACTCCAGCCTGGGCAACAAGAGCAAAACTCTATCTCAAAAATAAATAAATAGGAAAAAATAATATCACAAGTCACATGTTTGGGATGCAACAGAAAATCAGTATACCTAAAACCAGAAGAACCATCTACACTTGATCTGAACCAAAAGGCCAGGAAGCAAGAGAGAACCACAGTCGAACTCAGAAAAGACAATCAATCAGCTGGTAGCAATACCAATGTGATTCAGATGTTGGAATTTATCTGCCAAAGATTTTAAAGCAGTTGTAATAAAAATACTATAACAATTAATTGTAACTTCTTTTGAAACAGATTTTAAAAATGGAACACCTTAGCAATCAAATAGAAGATATGAAAAAGAACCAATGGAAATTATGGGAATGAAAACTACAATAAACAAAAGAAAAAACTCAGATAAACTCAATAGTAGAGTGAAGAAAATAAAAGGTAAAATCAGTGTACTTGAGGACAGATCAATATAATCAACTTACTGATTTTTTTAAAAGAGCCTCAGAGACCTGTGAGACAGTGACAACATATCTGTCACAGGCTCCTAGGATGTTGCTTTTCCAGCTGCCCAGCTGTAGCTGCAGACTCGGCACCCCTGTGCTCTCAGGGGCCCAGGGAACCCTTTCCCTCCACAGGCTTGGAAGTGCCTACCCTCACTGCCTGGCCTCTCCCCACTTCCAGCGCTTGCTCTGATATTGCAGCAAAGTTGTGGCTGAGCCTGGGTGTTGTGACCTGGCCAGCTCATGCACACTTGGGGCAGCGCTGACATGCCAGACCCTGCCACCTCTGCTCCCTCCAGACTTTGGGCACTGATGAGTATGGGAGGAAGGCCAAGGGGGGACTGAGGTGTCTCAGCATAGGCCTGCAGGCATCCCTTGGCACAAACAGCCTGGATGCCATGAATGACATGGAGATGGCAGCAGGAGGCAGACAGGCTCCTGGACAGAAAGGAATAGGTCCTTGGTAAAGCCACACCTTCAAGCTAGGGATAGCCTGAAGCATGGGGACTGGGCTGGAGTTCCAGGTGGAGTCCTCATCACAGAGTGAGAACTTATGGTGCTTTTCCAGGCTTACCCATGGCCACCCATAGACCAATCAGCACGTACTTCCTCTCTTCTGAAGCCTATAAAAACTCCAGAGCCAGACTCATGGAGATGTCGGGATGACCTACCTGCCTGTGGATAGGAGTCACCTACTCCGGGTCTCCTGAGAGCTGTACTGCCGCTCAATAAAGCACCTCTTTGTCTTTCTCATCTTTCAGTTGTCCATGCATGTACCTTGTTCTTCCTATACACAGGACAAGAACTTGGGATCACCGAATGGCAGGGCTAAAAGAGCTGTAACACAAATAGGGCTGAAACAGGTCCCTGCCAACCCTCATTCTCCATCTTGTGGATGACGAGGAGGGACAAGCTGCAGCTCCCTGAGCTAGGGCTGTGACACCCTCTTTGGTGCTCTGCAGTTTCTGGGGTCTCCAAGCTTCCGGGTCTCCAAGCATTCCCCTCATCTAGACATGGATGCCTGCAGTGGAAGCTGTGTGCAGTTTATCTTGTCCAGCCACAGTCTTGCATGGAGGTGGCACCTGTGCCGGCACCTGAGGCCACCTGCCCCACCACAGCAATCAGCATGCCTGGCTGTGCATAGTAGATAGACCCTGGGCTCACTTGCCCACACAGCTCTTGCCACTCCATGCCTGGCTCACAGCAGGTGTGGGATCTGGGTCAGTAGTGTAAGCCGAGCACAACCTGCTGGGCTGAGTGGGTGGGACAGGCCCAGTGGGCACAAGCCATACTCAGCCAGAAGGTGCCACTAGCCACAGAGGTTTCTGGCTGGCAAAGTGACACCCCAAGGATCCTGCGATAGAGCTACTAACACTTGTATCAGAAAAAAAGAGAAAGTGTGAGATTGAAAAGTATTCAGAAAAATAATGGCTGAAACTCCCCAAATCTGGTGAAAGACAAAAACCTACAGATTCAAGTTGAATGAGCTCCAAATAGGAAAAACGGTCCAAAACCAAACTGACACATCATAATTTATCTTCTGAAAACTGGAGATTAAGAAAAAAAGAAATCTTTAAAACAATCAGGGAGAAACAACCAGGAAGGAATGATAATTCAAGCTGTATTTTTGCATTACCTATGAAAGAAATGATGGAGGCCATCCAGGAGTGGCCCAACACGTATGAAGTGCTGAAAACAAAACCATCCGCCTTGAATCCTGTATCAGGTGAAACTAGCCTTCAGGAATGAAGGGAAAATAAAGACATTCTCAGATGACAAGAAACAGAGTTTGAGACCTACCCTTAAAGAATGGCTAAAGGAAGTTCTCCAAACAGAAAGAAATTAACAGAAGAAGGCTGGGACCTAAGAAAGGGAAAGAAGGTAGAGGAAGGAAGGAGGGAGGGAGAGAGGGAGGGAGGGAAAAGAAAGAAACAACACAATACATATAAATAGAAGTACAGATGCTCCTTGACTTATGATGAGGTTATGTTCCCAATACATCCATGGTAAGTTGATTCTTAGTTGAATACATTTAATACGCCTAACCTGTCAAACATTATAGCTTAGCCAGGCCTGATTTAAATGTGTTCAGAACACTACATTAGCCTATAGTTGGGCAAAATTATCTAACATAAAGCCTATTTTATAATAAAGTTTGAATATGTCATGTAATCTGTTGAATACAGTACTGAAAGTGAAAAATGGAAATGGTTGTATGGGTACTTAAAGTATGATGTCTACTGGATGCGTATTGCTTTTGAACCATCATAAAGTAAAAAAAACCATTTGAGTCAAACCATTGTAAGGCAGGGACCACCTGTATCTGCTGTCTGCAAGTATATGTTCCTTCAAACATAATGACACAGGTAGACTGAAAGTAAAAGGATAAAAAGTCCTAATATATCGTGCAAACACCAATTTTAAGAAAGCAGTACCGAGTATGTTAATATCAGAGAAAGAAAATTACTAGGGACAAAGAGGGACATTGTGTAATAATAAAGAGATCTCACATCTGTAATCTCAGCACTTTGGGAGGCCGAGGTGGGTGGATCACTGGAGCCCAGGAGTTCCAGACAAGCCTGGGCAACATGATGAAACCTCATCTCTACTAAAAAAAAAATACAAAAATTAGCTGGGCACCATGGTGCCTGCCTGTAATCCCAGCTACTCAGGAGACTGAGGTGGGAGGATTGCTTGAGCCTGGGAGGAGGAAGTTGCAGTGAACTGAGATCACACCACTGCACTCCAGCCTGTGTGACAGAGTGAGACCCTGTCTCAAAAAAATCAACAAATCAATCCATCAAAATTACACAGCAATATTTAATGTGTATGCATCAGACACCATGGCTTCAAAATATATGAAGAAAAAACAGAGTTAAAAAGAGAAATAGACAAATCCATAATTATAGTTGGGGATTTCAACACCCCATGCTCAGCAGCTGATCAAACTACTAGAAAGAAAATCATCAGGATGTAGAAGAACTGGACACCATCAACCAACAGGACCTAACTGATGTTTATAGAACAGTTTGCCCAGTAACAGTGCAATACGCATTCTTTTCAAATGTCCAGAAAATATTCACCTTGATTTTAAAAACCTTAACAAATTTAAAATAATTGAAATTATAGAGTGTGTTCTCTGGACATGATGGCATCAAATTAAAAATTAATGACAGAAAGATAACAGGAAAATTGCCAAACATTTGAAAGTATAGCTAATATAACCTGAGCAGTTCATGGGCTGGATCATGAAAGGCCTGGTCTGCTCTATTTAAGTCTCCAGCCCATTATGCAAGAGTAGCAAATCACATTGAGCTAGAAAGTGATACCGGCATATTTTTGCATTAGTAATACAAGTTGTAAATCACAGGTGCCTGAAATATGGGCAGTAGCTCATATAGAGATTAAGAAATAAAGACTTGTAGCTTTAAGATCACCCAAAGAGACCATAGTCTGGACAACAGAGTGACTCTGTTTTAAAAAAAAATGTAGGGAGGGGGACAGGAGGAAAGAGAGAGAATGAAATAAAAGATGACCTCAGGTTTTTAACCTGGGTGTCTAGAAGAATGGTTGCTCCCCAAAACTGAAATTAACTGGAACCAGTTAATAATGAATTTGTTATTTAGGCATGTTGATTTTTTCTTTAAGCTTATTTTGAGATAACTGTAGATTCACATGAATATAAGAAGTAATAAAAAGAGATCCTGTAAAGTCCTTACCAGATTCCCCCAGTGGTAGCTTGTTACAAAACCATGTGATACAGTATCACAACAAGGACATTGACATTGATTCAGTCAAGATACAGAACAGTTTCATCAATGATATATTGGATGTCATCAAAATAAAAATATTTTGCTCTGTGAAAGACCCTGAGGATGAAAAGCCAAACTACAGACTGGGAGAAAAAGATGTGCAAAGCACAGAGCCGGCAAAGGACATATCTAGAATATATAAATATCTTTCAAAATTTGCTATTAAAAAAATCAGGCCAGATGCAGTGGCTCATGCCTGTAATCCCAGCACTTTGGGAGGCTGAGGTGGGTGGATCACCTGAGGTCAGGAGTTTGAGATCAGCCTGGCCATCATGGTGAAACCCCGTCTAAAAATGCAAACATTAGCCATGTGTGGTGGTGCATGCTTGTAATCCCAGCTACTCGGGAGGCTGAGACAGGAGAATCACTTGAACCTGGGAAGTGGAGGTTGCAGTGAGCCAAGATCGAGCCACCGCACTCCAGTCTGGGTGACAGAGTGAGACTCTGCCAAAAAAAAGAAAAAAAAAAAGAATCAGGAAATAAGCTAAAGACTTTCACAGGCATTTCACTGAAGAGGATATACAGATGAGATTTCACTACACACATATGAGAATGGCTGAAGTAAAATAAGGTGATAATATCAAATGTTGGTGAGAAAGTGGAGAAACTGGATCACTCATCCATTGTTGGTGGGAATATAAAATGGTGTGGCCACCCTGGAAAATTGTTTTGTAATTCCTTTTAAAACTAAAAACGTACATACCATACGACCCAGCAATTATACTCTTGGGCATTTATGCCAGGGAAAACATATTTTCATGCAAAAATTTGCATACAAATTGTTCACAGCAGTTTCATTTATAATATTTTAAAAAACTAGAAACTATCCCAATGTCCTTTGATGGATGCATGGTTAAACAAATTGTAGTATGTCTATACCATGGAATATTACTTAGCAGTAAAAAGGCACACACAACTCGGATGAATATCAAGGAAGTTATCCTGAGTGAAAAAAGCCAGTCGTAAAAGGATGGACATATACTGCATGATGCTATTTATGTAATGCTCATGAGCTAACAGACGTGGAATATAGATCGTGATTGCCAGGAGTTAGGCTTGAGGGTCTGAGATGGCTGTAGCTAAAAGGGTGGCACAACAGTGTCTTTTGATTAGTAGTTTTAGGTATCTCACATGTGGTTGTGGTTACACAAAGCTATACAAGTGACAAAAACCACATAGAGCTATACACATATGTACACAAATGAGTGCATGTGTAACTGATGATATCTGCTTAGGCTCCATGCATCATCCCAATGTCAGTTTCCTGGTTTTGATATTGTACTCCAGTTATGCAAGAAGCTAACACCGGTGGAGACTGGGTGAAGGGTGCAGGAGGACTCCCTGTACCTTTATTTCCAACTACCTGTGAATCTGTCATTATTTCAAAACAGAAAATTTAAAACGTCGGTGCAATGGTTCATTTTAGGTGCCAACTTGACTGAATTAAGGAATACCTGGAAACTTGGTAAAGCATTATTTTTGGGTGTGTCTGTGAGAGTGTTTGCAGGGGAGATTAGCATGTAAGTCTGAGTGAAGTATGTGGGAGGATCCACTCTCAATGTGGATAGGCATCATCCAACTTGCTGTGAGTTCAGAGAGAACAAAAACAGAGAAGAGGTGGATCTATCAGTCTATCTGCTGGAATTAGAATACAGTCTTCCCCTTTTGTCCTGGGACAATTCCAGACTCCTTGGCCTTTGGACTTCAAGATACAAACCAGCCCCCTCATTCCCCTGGTAGGTTCTCAGGCCTTTGGCCTTGAACTAAGAGTTACACCACCTTCTTCTTGGTTCTGAGGCTTTCAGACTTGGACCAAGCCATACTACCAGCATCCCCATGAGGTGGGAGGCAAGACTTGACTCCAGAGGTGAGGCTTGGATATAGGATCCAATTGAGGACTAGCTAAAACAGGGAAGGGGTGGAAGCAGATTTCCCACCAGTGTGCCCTGTCAGTTTACCATTACCATGGCAACACATAGGAGTTACCACTCCTTTCCATGGCAATGACCCAAGAACCCAAAATTTACTACCCCTTCCCTAAAATTTCTGCACAAACCACCCCTTAATCTATATGTAATTAAACGTAAGTATAAATACGACTGCAAAACTGCCCTGAGCTGCAACTCTCAGCCTATGGGGTAGCCCTGTTCTGCAGGAGCAGTCATGGAGCTGCTTCAATAAAACTGTCTTCTTCTACCCTACTACTGGCTCACCCTTAAATTCTTTCCTGGGTGAAGCCAGAACCCTCACAAGCTAAGCCCCACTTTGAGATTTGTCTGCCCTGCTGCACCAGGGTCCCCAGCTGGCCTGTGGTGGGACTTCAGCTTCCATGATCTTGTGAGTCAATTCCCCAAATAAATCTGCCGCACTCCCCCCTGCCCCGCCCCATCCTATTGAGTCTGTCTCTTTGGAAAATGCTGAGTAATAGAGTTGGGCTCAAAACCCGCATGACCAGTCATAGAAGCCCTGCAACATTGTCTCACCATATGTTCTGAGACATTTTCACTGCTGCTGCTCCCTATAAATGAACAGAGTCCATGGAAACTTCAATAAGGCATTCTTTGCCAATTGTGTGTATTCACAGAGGAACTAACGGCATTTGCTCTTCGTGTTTATATGTATATAACATATAAACATGTCAGTATATGTCATGACAACCTTGATGTTGTCATGTGATTGTGGTTTCCTTTGTGAAGTACTGCACTTGTGGCTGGATGATCTCACCCCAGCTTTTCTTCCTCCATGGGATGGTGATGATGGTGTGTGTTTAAAAGAGTTCTCTCTGATTTCTCTCTCTCTCTCATTAAAACTTCTCTTCATAGCCCCAAATAAAAATGCTCATTGCATCTTTCCTTTTACTTGCCCCATTTTGGAAGGAGAATGTAAAGCCTTTGGGTCCCCTGAATGTAATTTATGCATTTTATGTTCCCAGCTTTATTGAAGCATCTGAAGATTGAGCATTCATCCACTCAGGAGTGTCTTGAGATTCTAAACAGCCAAGAAATCCTAGGACCTTCTCTTGTATCTTTTCCATGGTGAGTAACCTTGTGTTCAGTGGAGAAGAGAGAGAAGACACGTCAATTATACACAACTATTCTTTGGAATGCCTGAGTGTCCATTTATCCATCTCCCTTGGGTGGGGGAAACCACTTAGTCATTACTAATAATGTTAAATAATACAAAATGCCAACATACTGGTCATTTTGAATACTGACAGAGACCGGTAATGTAACTTAGGCACAATTTTAAAGCCACAAGTCCTCCAGTTTTTGTCTTATTGGAACAAATCACTTCCCCTTAGATTCCCATAAAGCCTCAAAGATGATATCAAAAGACAATGTCATTTCCTCCTTGTATGGAGAGAAGAAACAAAGTCAGAGAGCCCTAAGTTTCCTGAATGGATGACTAGTCAGTATTATATGAGAAGAGCAAAATCCATCTCCTTAACTGGGCCCCTCATTCACGATTTATGAGGTTCTCAAGGCTTTGGAATCAGCTGTGGTCACAATGTTCCATAGTAAGGAGACATACCTATTCATTTTGGGAGAGAAGATATCTCGTGGTATTTCTGATATAGCGCCTTGAATTCTCGAATGAAAAAAAAATGGTTTATGTCAATGCCAGGGCACTGGTGTTACTACTGAAGTTCTAAATCTTAGGGATGACTTAGAAAAGACCTAAAGACCAAAGCCAGTAAGTGGAGGTTTTTTTTTTTAAACACTACAGATGGCTTCCCCTCCCCCCACCTTTTTAAGGCTCATTCCTAAATGAAGCAAACCAACCACATACTGAATCTTATACCCTTCATCCCTGTACATTCAGCCTTTTTCTTTCTTCCTTTCTTTCTTTCTTCCTTTCTTCATTTCTTCCTTTCTTCCTTCCTTCCTTCCTTCCTTCCTTCCTTCCTTCCTTTTCTTTTTTTTTGAGACAGAGTCTTGCTCTGTTGGCCAGGCTGGAGTGCAGTGGCAGGATCTCAGCTTACTGCAATCTCCATCTCCCAGGCTCAAGCAATTCTCCTGCCTCAGCCTCCCAAGTAGCTGGAACTACAGATGCCCACCACTATGCCTGGCTAATTTTTTGTATTTTTAGTAGAAATGGGATTTCATCATGTTGGCCAGGCTCAAACCCCTGACCTCGTGATCCACCTGCCTTGCCTCCCAAAGTGTTGGGATTACAGGTGTGAGCCACCGCGCCCAAACTGGATGGTTTTTCTTTTAATAATTGTTACATTTCAGGTGCTGTTGAGGGATCTTTCTGATACTCTGTCTAGGTTGAACACGGATAAACTCTGTGTGTGTCTGGGAATATAACATGAGTGCCGACGTACCTGCCAGTCGATCTCAGATGCCCTGTGGTCATAGTAGGGTTTGCGATCCACAAGCCTCTTCAGAATGCCCTGGTTTTCCATGGTGATTCTCACTAGCTCGCGGTTCCTTGTTTCCCTGTTTAAGCTGAAAAACACAGAACCCCGATATGGATGAAGAGGGAAATGTTCATCTTCACGAGTGGGGGAGATGGAGTCATGAGATTATATATGCCAGGCTGCCTAAGTGCAGGGAGTGAACCGTCCTGCTGAGCCCACAGCCCCCTGGGGCAGCCCGTTGATCTGCACTGCACTCCGGAAAATGTGACAGCATTTGGAGGTTTACATCAGTGGTCCTTAGCCCTGTTGGCCATGAGAAGATTCTACTTTATTGGTCTGAGGTGAACCTTGGGTATCGGCATTTTGTTAAAATTCCCCAAGGATTATAATGTAAAACCAGGATGGGGGGAAGGTCTCCCTGTGGATAAATCACAAATGGCTGGCAACAAGTTTTGGGTCCTCCTCTCAGCTTTCAATTTATACCAGAATATGCCAGGATATAGGAACAACAACTTGACCACCTCCTTCCTCCAACGAAATTCTTTGGTTTTTTTTTTTTTTTTGAAACAGAGTCTCACTTTTGTTGCCGAGGCTGGAGTGCGGTGGTGCACTCTCAGCTCACTGCAAACTCTGCCTCCCAGTTCAAGTGATTCTCCTGCCTCAGCCTCCCTAGTACCTGGGACTACAGGCCCTCACAACCAGTACTGGCTATTTTTTTTTGTCTGTATTTTTAGTAGAGATGGGGTTTCCCCGTGTTAGGATGGTCTCTATCTCCTGACCTTGTGATCTGCCCACCTCAGCCTCCCAAAGTGCTGGGATTACAGACGTGCACCACCGTGCCCGGCCCCCACCCCTCACCGAATTCTTTCCTTTGCATGTGCTTCTTTTGTATCCCTAATCACACTGCATTGTCATTATTTACATAAATGTCTCTCCTACAAGACCTTGAGTTCTTTGAAGTTAGGAAATAAGCATCTCATTTCATCTCTGTTATTCTTGGTACCTAGCACATAGTAGTTGCTCAGGAAAGATTTCTGGAATCCATTTTAAGAATGCTACATCATAGCCCCAGCCATAGAGCTATGGTCCAGATGTCTGTGTTCCCCAAAATTCTTCTGTTCAAATCCTAACCCCTGAGTGATGGTATTAGGAGGTGTGCCTTTGAGAGATGATTCCATCACCCTAATGGAATTAGTGTCCTTGTGAAAGAAGCCTGAGAGAAACCCCTTGCTCCTTCTGCCACGTGAGGTTACAGTGAAAATATGGCTGTCTATGAAGCAGGAAGCACCTTGATCTTTGGACTTCCTGCCTCTAGAACTATGAGAAATAATTTTTGTTGTTTATAAGCCAAAAGTTTATAGCATGTTGCTATAGCATCCTACAACGTACTAAGACACATGGCCACCATTTTATAAAAGTGGGCAGTGCATTCTTGTGACAAACTGAATAGGACTCTGAAAGTGTCTTAGATGAAAGAAAAGTTAGCGCTTTAATGCTAGAGAAAGCTCCCCATTCTTCTTTCTTTTTTGAGACAGAGTCTCACTCCATTGCCAGGTGCCAGGCTGGAGTGCAATGGCGCGACCTCAGCTCACCGCAACCTCCGCCTCCCAGGTTCAAACAATTCTCCTGCCTCAGCCTCCCAAGTAGCTGGGACTACAGGCACACGCCACCATGCCCAGCTAATTTTTGCGTATTTTTAGTAGACACGGGGTTTCACCAGGTTGGCCAGGATGGTCTCGATCTCTTGACCTCGTGAGCCACCCGCCTTAGCCTCCCAAAGTGCTGGGATAACAGGCATGAGCCACCACGCCTGGCTCTGTTTTTAAGGTTTTCATTCTCCATAACATGGTCTCTTTGGTTCTCCCTCAAGATGACTTCCCTTAAGCACTCCTCTGGCTTGGGAAAACCTCACACTAAAACCCAAGAGGAAAGTCCATTTTGACTTTCCAAAACTGAAATGAAGACAAAGGCATTACCTCTTAGAAAAATATTCATTCCAGCAATCCACCTTGGCAGGGCCACGATGGGCATTTGCGATTTTCTGACAGAGTTGCTTGTTTTCATACTCGATTTTGTTGATTCTCTTTTGTTCACCCTGGTAAGAAACCACACCATCATGTGACACCATCAGTACACTGCCCCAGCACACAATGACTTAGCTTCCCCCTCCTCTGAGACTGTGACAAAGAGGTGAATTGAGGGCCACAGTGAAGACTCGGAGCAGAACTTAAAAGACTCGGGAGCTGGGTGCAATGGCTCACACCTGTAATCCCAGCACTTTGGGAGTCTGACACGGGCAGATCATGAGGTCAGGAGATCAAGACCACCCTGGCTAACACGGTAAAACCCTGTCTCTACTAAAAATACAAAAAATTAGCCAGGCATGGTAGCATGCGCCTGTGGTCTCAGCTACTTGAGAGGCTGAGGCAGGAGAATGGCTTGAACCCTGGAAGTCAGAGACTACAGTGAGCTGAGATTGTGCCACTGCACTCCAGCCTGGGGGAATACAGTGAGACTCCATCTCAAAAAAAAAAAAAAAACACCAACAACTGGGGGTGACGTGTATGGGGAGAAGGAACATTAAATCTTTGAGTAGATGGGTATTTAGAAGGCTCTGGGAAATTGAACCTCTTTAGGACATAGGCTGGAAGTCAGTAAAATACATCTGCAGGCAGCAGGAACAAATACCTGTAGTTTGCTCAGTTTTAAAAGGTGATGTGTGTGTGCCACTGGAGGTTTTGTATCAACAGTAGGCTTCACTAGAGAAGGGAGATGAAAGACAGCAATGTTACATCACAGGAATTCCAGTAGCAGCCTCAAAAAACCAGCGCTAGACAATGTCCTTGACTAAGGAACAATTTCGAATTAGGACCTGAATGCGGCTTAGGAAGTTTTGTTTGGTTTAATTTACCAGATGGACATCTCTGAGGAGTTCTGAACAGAAACAAAAGAACAGCGAGAGCTAGTAAAAGTAAAATTTACAAAGATAAATGTCCTTTTAATCCAACGAAAGAGCCTCTCTTCCAACCTTTTTCCAATATTGCTAGCCTGTCCATTGGCTTCTGAAGTCCTATCCTCTTACTAACTTACTTTGGCTTTAAAGAGTTTAAAGAAGTATTTCCATCCAGTGAACTCCCTGGTGGAAGATACATTTTGTTATTGGTGCTAATGCCCTCTTGCCCAAACTCAGCAGAGAAGGCCATATCATCCCAGAGCCGTGACCTGGTCTGATTTACTGTCCATCTCTCTAGGGGGTACCATTCCAAAATCCCTAGTAGCAGCGTCTAGCCCAAACTGCCCCCATACCTATTTGTACTCTATTCTTGTGAGATAGATAGTGGCCAAGGTCCAGTTTCTTTCTGAAGGTTGTGCTTTGCCTGTGATTAGAGACGATAACAGGGTAGGCCAGATAATCCAGGGAATTGTTCATCTTCTCTTCCCAGTCTCACTTCCGAAATGAGGCACCCAGACTCCTCTGTGAGGTGCCTAGCTGTCCCCCTGACAAGTTGTCATAGTTACCCAGTTATGACATCAGGGACGGGTCTCAGGAAAGGAGCAGGAGTAGTGGAGCATGCTGGCTGCCTCTGTGCTTCTGTGTTTGATGCTAACCTAGGCTCAAGTCAAGATGAAGGTCAAGGGACTCGAAACCTTTTCCCCCTGCTTAGAATACAGATGCTGCCAGACAACATCAGAAGGAAAGGAGTGGTGCGCCAGGAGGGGTGGGCAGGCACGGGGTGGGGTGAGGGATACAGAAATTCCAGCCTTGGTTACACATCTTGGGCTATCAGCTAAGTAGTCTCCACTGCAATAGCTCCCCTGAAGGTGCAAGACCCCAGGTTTTTGGGGAAGGAGAAAGTTGACCCTAATGATAATCTGATGCAATTTTTTTTGCAGATGAAAAAAAAGCAGCAGTGCTACTCAAGAACCACGTTGGTGGCAGGGCTGGGGTCAGGATGCGGGTTTCTTGAATTCAAGGCCAAATTTGCTCTTTTGCAAGGAGGAAGCTGCCAGTTTTACATGGCAGTGGGGGAGGTGGCTTTCCTGCAGGACAGAGACTGTCTTTTGTACTTAGTGGGAATTCAGGAAATGCTGAGTGGCTTATGGTGGGCTGGCATCTGCTCCAGGAAGGACTGCAGGAGCCTTATTTATCTCCACGCCAGCACAGGGTGTAGCACCCACTGGGCGCTCAGCGCATTTGCTGATGAAGGACCAACACATTGAGTGCTCGTGATGTGCAGTGCTGGGTTCCTTCCTTGAATGTCACATTTAACCCTTCCAGCAACCCTAGGAATTAGGTACTATTTCTACCCCCTCCTTTTTTTTTTTTTTTTTAGCAAATAGGTTAGGTAATTCCTTGGAATTCCCAGGCTGATTGCTTTTAAGCACGACGCTCTCAATAAATGTTGACAGCAGACGCGCCGCAGAGTAGAACTTCTCAGACTTTGACCTCCCGGGGTCTGTGATATGTCCACTCTGATCCAGCAGGGCTGGGCTGTGGGGATTCTGGCGAGGGCCTCGGAGAGGCCTCCGTAGCAGGAAGCCGCTCCGGAGCCGAACCCGGCCGTCCCTGTAATCCAGAAAGACTGAAGCGACCCCTAGGTGTACCCCGCAATGGAAACGTTTATTGGGCCCTGCATTTGGTTAGGCGAAGGAAGAGACCGCACTTCCCAGTTCACAAAGATACACCAACGGCCTGGACCGGGGTGGGGCGAGGACCCCCCGAGACTCGAGGGCGGTGGTGTCTACCCCCGGGGACGCGCCCACGAGCGGCGCGCGGAGCCCCTGCGTCACAGCGCCCGCGCTCCGCACTCCCCGAGCCCGGCTGGCCCGCCCGCGGGGCTGAACGGGCGGCTCCCGGTGCGAGCCCCGGCCCAGATGACCCACCGCTCTCCCGCTCGCTTGCTCCGCGGGGTTTGCAGGGCCCCGCCGCCGCCGGGCAGCGGCTGCTACAGCCTCCCGAGCCAGCCCTGCAACGAGGTCACCCCGCAGATCTACGTGGGCAACGCGTAAGCGGAGGCTGGGGTGGGGGCGTAGCGAGGCATGGGTCGGGGGAGCCAGGGCGCTATTGCCCCTCCGGGAGCCACAGCGGGGGCTTGGGAGGGGGCTGGAGTGAGGCCCACCCCCGCGCGTGGGGCCGAGGGACCGGAAACCTGCCCGGCCGGGCGCGGCCCTTCCCGGTCGCAGGGTGCACGGAGCCGGGGGTCGAGCTGTTGGGGCTTGGCCTTGGGCGGGGTCGTGGCTACTATGTTCACCTAACAGGTGGCCCTCGGCCGCGCGTCATGTGACAGCTGCCTGGTTCTGCAGTGAGGTCACCGCGGAATGTCTGCCTTCGCCGCCATGGCAACGGGCCGACGTCGCAATTCGGGCGTGGAATTTTCCTGGCCGGGCAGTCCCAGATCAGGGAACTTAAACACCCCAAACGAGGCAGTCCGGGGAGCTGGGCCGGGATTTCCAGGCCTCTTCTCCCACCTTCCAGATGTGGTTTGATTTACATGAGATTCTAGAACGGTCCGGTGATAAGCCCCCTAAGGACCTGAGCCACCCCCTAGAAAAGGCTCTTGGCCTTTCATCCCCACGAAATGCATTTAGTCTTGATCATTTATGAGTTCTTCTTACCAGATTGATTACCCCATTTTCTATTACTCAAACTAGTAAGAATTTTTTAATTTAAATTTTAAATTTTTTTCTAATGAGAGTGTCTAATCAGCAGGAGGGAACGGTGTTAACATTCTGAGATGTGAAATAGGACCCGCAAGAAAGAATAGATTAGCATGCCAGGACAGGCTGGATTTTCATGAGACTCTGAGGACCCAGTTACCATAATCCTAAACTCCATGCCTCAGCCCAAGGATGGCATGTTGAAAACTCAAAACTATCCCTCCTCCCATTTCAGAGGAAGAAATGGTGGCTCAGAGTGTCTGAGGGAGTACGAGGACAGGGTCCATGTCTTGTTCGTGTCTGTACTCCTTGACCTCCGCTAGGACCTGCTGCTTAGCCTGCCAAGGACTGCCACAGAAATGAGGGTCATCATGGAACTAGAAGGGGCCCAGCAGTCAGGACCCAACCTCATGGGGACAGTTCTCATCCATTCCATCATTCAGTCACTAGTCTGAGCAGCTACTGTGTGTCAGGCACTGTACAATGTTCATTCATAGTAGAGATAGAAATAATGATAACGGTAAATTTGTTGAATGTTGAATTATTAATAGGATTAGAGAAGGGAGATGAACAGGAGTGACTCTTCAAAGTGTATTTTTCTATCAGCCACTGCTTTACAGTCTTGTGCAGTGTCCTAAGCAGGAATAGATAAAACAGAGTCCTACAGTGTCAGCCAAAGTCTTCAGGAATTGCAGAGCTCTGGAGATACCCTCTTGCCCGAGGCAGCAGGTGGGCCTTGTTAGCCTCAGGAACCCTGCCTGCTCGGGCAGCTTGGCCATTCAGCTGTCACCACTTCCCAAGTGGAAACCAAGCTTGTGCACACCTGGTGTAGCCAGCATGGCAACTGCTGATGGCTACGGTAGAAAATACATTCCTTGCCCTCTAAAGACAAGGACATCTGACCTTGACCTATTCCAAGCACATCTGACCTTGACTTGGCCAGGGGTATGAGGGTTGCTCAGCAGGGAGGATCGGTGGGTACCAGGCACCAAGAGGACTTGGGCTCCATCCCCTTAACAAAATCAGGGCTGCAGCTGTGTCCTCACACGGCAGAGACAGAGCCTGTGTAAGCCACATTTGCCAGGCCTTGCAGCAGATGTGGGCATGAGAGACAGAGTGAGGTAGAAGATAGAGCGGGGCTGGATGTCGGAAGAAAGGAGGTCTTCTCCCAGCTCTGCCGCCAGCAGCACATGGGGCATGTGCCCATCCCTCTGCCCATCCTGTTGAGTCAGAGTTCAAGCTTTGTTCAGTGGGGATGCTGCCATCCTTGTTCCTCACAGGGCTGCTCATAGTGGGCAAACAAGATCACATAGGAGGTGGCATTTTATAAAGTATAAACTGCCGTTTCGACTGGGATGTTTTGTCAGATGAAATAAAGGGGTCTTTTCACCATTCAGATCAATTATTATTATTATTTTAAAACTTTTTTTTCTTTTTTAGAGACAGAGTCTCGCTCTGTCAACCAGGCTGGAGTGCAATGGCACAATCTCGGCTTATTGCAACCTGTACCTCCTGGGTTCAAGCGATTATCCTGTCTCAGCCTTCTGAGTAGCTGGGATTACAGGCATTTGCCACCATGCCTGGCTAGTTTTCCACCATGTTGGCCAGGCTGGTCTCGAACTCCCCACCTTAGGTGATCCACCCGCCTTGGCCTCCCAAAGTGCTGGGATTACAGGCATGAGCCACCACACCCGGCCTTAGATAAATTATTTTGTAACTTCCCATAGTTCTGTTATGGCCACTTGCTCCCCAAATACTAAATAATCCAAGAGAGCTTTGGAAATGTGGCTAGTGGGATGTGGCAGGTAGGATCCCTCTAGAAGGCAGGGAGGGGGCTCCCTGGCATGTGACGGATTTATTCTTCTGCACTCATTCATGGCGTATTTATCCAGCACCTACTATGTAGCAGATACTGTAGCAGGTGGCAGGGAAACAGACGACGTGAAGCGGACATGGGTCCTCTCTCAAGGATCTCACAGCCTGGATGTGTAAGCACAGTCAAGCATTAGAATCATAGTGTTCACTACAGTGTCAGGCTCTGTCCATGGAATAGCCCACTTAATACTCATAACCACCTCAGGGAGAAGGCACTGTTACCCCATTTTACAGAGGGGAAACCGAGGCACAGAAGGCTTAAGGCTTCAGGTTGCCTGGCTAGTGACCGGACTGGAGGCAGACCCAGTTATTCTGGTTCCAGAGCCCATTTTTAGCCAGTTGGCTCTGTACACCCACACCACAGCTTAGGGAGCATGGGGCCACATGGATTGGAGGGGAGACAAGCGCTGCAGAGGGTGTGAAAGATGAGAGGGCACATATCTCCAGAGAGGGTGGGAAAGAGCGTTCCAGACAGAGGGGACAGCGTGGCTGTGAAACCACCAGTCTATTTGGGGAAGCTGCTGGCAATTTGATATGGCCTGAGTGAGGGAAGAGGTCATAAGATGAGGCAGGAGAAGCTGGCAGGGGCCAGAGCATGGAGGGGTTCCTTGCTTTGCCAAGCAGCTTAGATCCTTCTCCATATTCCTCCTGCTGGGGCTGCCATTTGGTTGGTTCATCATCCCCCCAATTGTCTCCCATCCAGGTCTGTGGCTCAGGATATCCCCAGGCTACAGAAACTGGGCATCACCCACATCCTGAACGCGGCTGAGGGCAGGTCCTTCATGCACGTCAACACCAATGCCAACTTCTACAAGGACTCCGGCATCACCTACCTGGACATTAAGGCCAACAACACACAGGAGTTCAACCTCAGCGCTTACTTTGAAAGGGCTGCTGACTTCATTGACCAGGCTTTGGCGCAAAAGAACGGTAAGGGACTTGCTGCCAGGAAAAGATGGGAGGCAACTTTGAAGGACCGTCCCTGTGGAAAACAGGCCCACAACGGGTGTCTTCTGGGAAACCCCCCCCATTTCCTATCTTCTGTGGTCAATGACAGAGCTGTGGGTCTCTCTCTGCTCACCTGGCTGCCTGTCCAGTGGACCCAGGTGTCACAGGATGTGCAACTCATTCACGCAATGGCAGCTCCAGGGTCCTTGCATTTGATTGCACTTTGGCTGGGGCTTGGTTTCCAGTTGCTTACACACCCCCTATTTAAA
The DNA here is from genome assembly GCA_028533165.1 of Leontopithecus rosalia. NCBI lineage: Eukaryota > Metazoa > Chordata > Mammalia > Primates > Cebidae > Leontopithecus > Leontopithecus rosalia. Next base: position 27,344,035 of record CM052648.1, on the reverse strand, counting down.
CAGCTGTAATGAGGAAAATATGCTAATGTGCATGGTGAGAAGGCCTGCGGTGAAGGAGCAAGGGGGCTGGTTGATCTGGGGATGGTTGATTCAGGGACTGGTTGATTCAGCAGCTCCAGGGTGGCATCTGGACCAGGCCCTTTTCCCTTCTTTTTTTATTTTTGAGACAGACTCTCCCTCTGTTGCCCAGCCTGGAGTGCAGTGGTGTAATCTCAGCTCACTGCAACCTCTGCCTCCTGGGTTCAAGCGTTCTCTTGCCTCAGCCTCCCAAGTAGCTGACACTACAGGCACATGCCACTGTGCCTGGCTAATTTTTGTATTTTTAGTAGAGACGGGGTTTCACCATGTTGACCAGGATGGTCTCGATCTCTTGACCTCATGATCCACCCACCTCAGCCTCCCAAGGTGCTGGGATTACAGGCGTGAGCCACGGCGCCTGGCTTTTAGCTGTTTTTCTCAGCTCCTTCCTTTACCTCTCCCTCCCTCTGCACCCCACACCCTCCCAGGGAAAGGACCCCACGAAGTGTGATCAGCCTTGCCTCTACTACACTGATGCTTCTTGAGCCTAGCAGCCTCACGTCAGAATGATTTTCAGGACACAGAATGTTCTAGACCACTGGACAGCGCACACTCAGGGCTCAGAGAGAAGCTTCACTGTGGGAGAATCTGCAGACTTTGCTGACAGGCCCCCATGCTCCTTCCAGGTCACCCCCTCCACTCTGGCTGCATTAAGCTCCTCACCCTGTGAAGACAGGGGCCGGCCGCAGGGGAAGGATTTTGCTGTTCTCGTGTAATATCAATTGGTCATTCATTCGTGGAGTTTTGAGCTCTCCGACTTTGTTTCCTCTTTCCAAACAACTAGGAACATGCCCTTTTTTTCACCTCCTGTCTCAGTCCAGGTGTGCTGGGTTTTCAGTCTGAAAAGTTCTCTCTGCCTCTTCCTACCCTATCCTCTGGCAAACTCCAACTCGTCCTTGGCACGGTGGCCTCTCTTCCATGAAGACTGCCCTCAGCCTGGGTCCACTTTGTTCCTTGTCTGCCTCCTTAGCCCCTGATGTAGCATCAGGTACACAGTATGTACACTGCAGATGATTAATGAGCAAGTGATGATGAATTCCACGGGCTCTAATGCCAAGTATAAATGCTTCTAAGAAAGAGAGGCCAAGTGAGTCAACAGAAATATGCTGGCCTCCAACAGTGTGTGGGACCCAGGGACTCATCACAGAGAGCTGGGTGGGGTGGCTGAGGGTGCTCAAGAGGGAGTTACTTCCAGCAGGGAAAATCAAGGGAGGCTTCATGGAGGAGGTGGCATCTGGGCTGAGCCTAGGCTAATGAGAGGTTGAACTGTCCCCTTTCCCAGTAGGCTCTGTGTGCACTGGGCCTACATGCAAAATATGTTCTAGATGGTGAGGTGGCTGCTCTGCAGAGGGTCTCATTCCTAGGGCAGGGCAGCGGAGGTCCCACTCTGAATATTTTGGGCGTATAGGCCAGAGGGTGAATAGGCAGGAAAGGGGAGGACTCCTGCAGCTGCTGCTTTTTTTTTTTTTGAGGTGGAGTTTCACTCTTGTTACCCAGGCTGGAGTGCAAGGGTGCAATCTTGGCTCACCACAACCTCTGCCTCCTGGGTTCAAGCAGTTCTCCTGCCTCAGCCTCCTGAGTAGCTGGGGTTACAGGCACGCGCCACCATGCCCAGCTAATTTTTTGTATTTTTAGTAGAGACGGTTTCACCATGTTGACCAGGATGGTCTTGATCTCTTGACCTCGTGATCCACCCGCCTCGGCCTCCCAAAGTGCTGGGATTAGAGACTCCTGCTTCTTGATTTGGAAGGCATTGGGAAAATAGAGTGGTGTTTTGCGGGTAGGGTGTTGGGAGCAGAAAAGACTGTTGGACTCTGGACTAGCAGATTTCTTGCCAAACAATGCCCTTATAGAGGTGTTAGTAGGTAATAATTCACTCAGCTAGTCAGCAAATATTTACTGAGCACATAGTGTATGCTAGAGATTATAATGCATCCAAAAATCAGTGCCCCCACATTTCTTACATTTTTTTTTTCTGACATAGTCTCGCACTTGTTGCCCAGGCCCAGGCCGGAGTGCAGTGGCTCTATCTCGGCTCCCTGCAACCTCCACGTCCTGGGTTCAAGCAATTCTCCTGCCTCAGCCTCCTGAGTACCTGGGAGTAGAGGTGCCGGCCACCATGCCCAGCTAATATTTGTGTTTTTAGTAGAGACAGGGTTTCGCCACATTGGCCAGGCTGGTGTTGAACTCCTGACCTCAGGTGATCCACACACCTCAGCCCCTGAAGTGCTGGGATCATAGGGGTGAGCCACTGTGCCCAGCCATTTCTTGCTCTTAAGGAACTCATCTTCTGGGAGAGAAGAGTCGATCTGTGCATGGCTGGCAGTGACACAGGATCAGGGCTGCTATAGTTGAGGATGTACTAGGTGCCACCAGAGAGTCCTGGGTAATGTTTAGAGTGCTCATGGATGCCGGGTGCTAGCCTAGGGGATGTGTCATTTCCTTTAATCTTCCAACCACCTGGGCAATGGGTACTATTGGCCAGATAAGAAAACTGAGGCACGTTGCGGTTAGGTGGATCACAAGTTAATAACCAGAGTATTGGTCAGGATTCTCTAGAAAAAAACAGAACTAATAGAATATACAGTTGAATCTGTAGATTCAACCAACCACAGACCGAAAATTTTAAAAACAGCATAAAAGGAGGTTATGTCTGTACTGAACCTGTACAGACTTTTTGTTCTTGTCATTCTCTAGATGATACAGTATAACTGTTTACATTGTATCGGGTATCATAAGTCATCTGGAGATGATTTAAAGTGTAAAGAAGCATGTGTACAGGTTATTTGCGTATGTCATTTTATATCAGGAACTTGAGCATCTGTGGGTTTGGGTATCTGCAGGAGGTCCTGGAACTAATTTTCCCGGTGGATGTTGTGAGATGGTGTCTATTTATACACACACACACACACACACACACACACACACACACACACCATATTAAAATATATATTTTTTATTTAAAAACCTATAAATACATATCATATATAATATACATATTTTACAAATATCTACATAATTATAATTGTATTTATATATTTAAATTTGTACAATTGTATAATTTACATAAAATATATTTAATATAAACATCTAATACAATGTTATAATTTATTATTTTATATAATGTGTAATTATAATTGATAAAATAATATGATTATGTATCTGCAGGAGGTCCTAGAACCAATCTCCCTGGTAGGTTTTGAGAGACTGTCTCTCTCTCTACACATATATATACACACACACACATACATACACATATATGCATGTGTATATATATATACATATATACACACATACACATATATGCGTGTGTATATATATACACATATACACACATATATACATATATATGCATACACAGATGCATACATACATGCACACAGAGGCATGTACGTGCACACACGTATACACTCGCATGTGCAGATATGCACGTACATAGCTGTACATTGCATTCACACATGCACAGGTGTGTGCTCATACAGTACACATGCATGTATGTGCATATAAACACGTGTACACATACATAGGCATGTATGTGTGCACATATGCACATATGCATGTGCATACATGTGTATGTGTATATATAGGCATATATCCACATATATACACACTGTGTTAAAATGTTATATATACTTTTTTAAAAATTTACCCTTATTTTTCTTTCCATTGTTCTTTCTTAATTCCTGATGTTTTGGGTTTTCTTTTTTTTTTAAATTGCATTTTAGGTTTGGGGGTACATGTGAAGAACATGCAAGATAGTTGCATAGGTACACACGTGGCGGTGTGATTTGCTACCTCCCTCCCCTTCACCCACATCTGGCATTTCTCCCCATGCTATCCCTCCCCAGCTCCACCCACCCACTGTTCCTCCCCTATTCCCCCCAACAGACCCCAGTGTGTAGTGCTCCCCTCCCTGTGTCCATGTGTTCTCATTGTTCAACACCCGCCTATAAGTAAGAACATGCGGTATTTCATTTTCTGTTCTTGTGTCACTTTGCTGAGAATGAAGTTCTCCAGATTCATCCATGTCCCTATAAAGATCACAAACTCATCGTTTTTGACTGCTGCATAATATTCCATGGTGTATATGTCCACATTTTCCCTGTCCAGTCTATCATGGATGGGCATTTGGGTTGGTTCCAGGTCTTTGCTATTGTAAACAGTGCTGCAGTGAAGATTTGTGTGCATGTGTCCTTATAGTAGAACGATTTATAATGCTTTGGATATATACCCAGTAATGGGATTGCTGGGTCAAATGGAATTTCTATTTCTAGGTCCTTGAGGAATCGCCACACTGTCCTCCACAATGGTTGAACTAATTTACACTCCCACCAGCAGTG